>CM021101.1:110425325-110505593 GCA_007115665.2 Sequoiadendron giganteum
TTTGAACCCAAAATTTAAATAACTATGAAGCATAAAAAAAATTTATCCGAGGAATACCTTTTAGCCGCCCATGCGTTGCATCAACTTTTGGTATAAGTCTAAATAATAACCGAGAGAATGAATTTCAAAAGGAAATTATTGAGATCCTAACATGCCCAACTACATTATTCTAATTCATTTTGTTAGCATGACACGTGTGTGGCTCTCAACACACTACGGTGCTCCATCGTCGAACCCTCTCAAAACCCTTTGTCCCACTAAGACAATTGGAATCTTCAAAAGATAAATCCTACTTGCTCAATCCATATTATCTATTTTCTAGAAAACTTCTATATTTATAATGAATATGCCCTCCATTTAGATATATCCTTCTTCTACCAGATTCTCTATAACGCACACATAATAATCATGTCAGCATAGTGGACTCCACATTGCATTGGAAATACAGTTTGTTGTTGCCTTTTATTATTTTAAATTACTGAAACCAAACATGACTCGAAATTTAAGTGAATCTTTGAGGAAACCAACAACATTGAATATTCTTTGATTCTAATCTTATGGTTGTTCCAAATTGGCCAAAATTTGGGTATTCCTCATTATTTAGAATCCAATTGGCTGAATTTTATTCCTATTTAAATTTCATTTCGTGTGGTGCGGGCTGGCTATATATTTCATGCCATTTCTAATGCACCTGAGACAGCAGTGGTATTATTGAAGAAAGAAGTGATAATTAGAGAAGCAGAAATAATGGAAAGCCATCTGGAAATAACAGATACTTCCAGAAATGAGATCGCAATCATGGAGGAATTAGCAGTGATTCTTCTATGCCTCATATCCAACATGATGAAGAAGAAAATAATGGCTGAAATGATGAAGAAAATCGGATTCAACATGAGGAAAATGCCCTCCAAATAAAAGAAGTTGTGAAGAACAAGTGGAAGTACGTGAGTTGCTCATTGGTATTGATGTTAATTTAATATTGTAGCTCGGATAGTTGTTTCTCTAATTCCAAGAATTAGCATTTAATTCTTGAAACTTCTAGATAGAAGTTAGTTAGGTCTAGATATTTAATTGTTTAATTAAATAATTGATTCCTCTAGAGACTTCTAGAAACCAGTTAGTTATAGTCTAATTAATCTTAGCCATTGATTGAGATTAAATCTTGGCCATTGGTTTTCCAATGAGAATAGTTTAAAAGGGGGTCATTGGACATTTGGAGAACACATACTGATAGACACAAGTTGAAGAAATATTTGCAGTGATAGAAAATAGTCTTGCAGTGATAGCAAGGGCGCAGTGATAGCATTGGAGGCAGTAGCAATGGAATTTCAGCACGAGAAATTGAAAGAAGAATTTTCGGTGAAGAATATTGTCGGAGCTTTGTCAATGAAAGGCAAGCAGTTTCTTTTGTATCTCTTGATTTGCTGAAGATTAATATAATTCCTCATTTGCAGTACTGGTTTTCCCTTCGAGGTTTTTCCAGGGACAATTTGTCCAAAAATATTGTGTTTATTAGTTTGCATGTTTTCTTCTCTATTCCTATGAGTTTTATTTGTGAAGTTGTAGTTGTATTATTTTTCAATATTTGTTGTGAATTAATTTTCGGCAGTCAAATAATCTTTATAGATAGGAGATTAATAATCAGTAACTACAATAGATTTTTCACATGGTATCAGAGCAGATCTAAGGGCAGAAAGAGCTTAGCGCAGGCACAAAAAGAAAAGGAAAATAGAGGGTTTATAAAACCCAGTTCTACCTCTTCAGTTATTATTTTTGTTATTACTATTTTTTGTTTGAGATGGCCTCAGTAGGTTTAAGAGATCAGGACAGATTGGACGGAGCCTCAAATTTTGGTGTCTGGAAAGCCAAAATTTCTTTATTGCTGGAAGAGAATGGTATCAAGGAGTATGTTACCAGTGTTGTAGGTATACCTATAGATCCAACACAACTCTTAGCATATAAGAAGGAAGATTCCAAGGCAAGGAGGTTGATTCTTGATGGTGTTAAGGATCATATTGTTCCACATATCACAGAGTTAGATATAGCGAAGATGATGTGGGACGCCATTTTGAATCTGTACCAGAATGCTATCACTAACAGGAAGCTGATTCTCAGAGAAAAGTTGAGGAACACCAGGATGAACAAGGGAGAGGACGTTACAAGTTACCTCACCAGGCTTAGACTTGTCAAGGATGAGTTGGCAGCTGTTGGAGATAAACCAGATGATGACGAGCTAGTACGGATAGCCCTAAATGGGTTTACTAAGCAGTGGGATGTCTTTGTTCAAGTTATTAATGGACGAGACACCTTACCGAGTTGCGATCAAATATGGAGTGACTTCACTCAGGAGGAGCTTAGATTAAGCCTTGTTAATGGTGCCAGCAGTAAGAGTCAGAAAAGTGAGGCAGAACAGGAAAACGTTGCCCTAGCAAGAAAAGGTAAAGCAAAGAAGGGGTCTAGCAAATGATCAAATCCCAAAGGCGAGAAGAAGAAGGACTTGTCTAAAGTCAAGTTCTATAGCTGTCATGAGTTTGGCCACTATGTCAGCAATTTCCCACAAAAGAAGAAAGGCAAGAAGCAGACGGCAGCTTCAGCAAGTGCAGATGAGCTCTCTAGCAGAATGGAAGATGAGTTTGCACTCATAGCTTGTATGGTTAGCTCAACCTCACAAGGTGTTTGGTGTATAGACAGTGGGGCGTCATTTCATATGACAGGAATTAGAGAATACTTCTCTAGTTATAAGGAGGAGGACATCAGAATTCAGATTTCTATGGGGAACATGTCCAAACTAAATCCAGTTGGAAAAGGGACTGTTCTATTTCAGAGGGAGAATGGAAAGCTGATTCCCATTCATGATGTGTTGCATGTGCCAGGCTTGGGTATGAATCTTATTTATGTATCTGTCCTTCAGGATAAAGGCTACAATGTACTCTTTAGAGGGGAAAATGTGTTAATCAAGCACAAGGATTGGAAATCACCCATAGCTATTGGAGTTAGGAGCAGTCAACTTTACAAGTTGCAGTTTGATACTCATAAGGCACTAATGAGCAGCGAAAATTCTAGAGATCAAGGAGAGCTATGGCATAGGAGGATGGGCCATATACATCATGGAGCACTCAAATTGCTTCATGAGATAGTGACAGGTGTTCCAAAGGTGAGCACAGAGCATGATGATGTATGTAAGGGATGTGTGTTGGGGAAGTTTGTGAAAGCAGCTTTTCCAAGGAGTGACACCAAATCCAAGGGTGTTCTTGATCTAGTACATTCAGATATATGTGGACCAATGTCGACAAAGTCTCTTAGAGGATACGAGTACTTTGTTACTTTTATTGATGATTTCTCTAGGAAGACCTAGATATACTTCTTGAAGACCAAGGATGAAGTTTTCAGTCACTTCCAAGAGTTCAAAGCTCTTGTGGAGAATTCGACAGGCAGGAAGATAAAGGTTCTTCGGTCAGACAATGGAGGCAAGTACAAAGGGAAAGAGTTCCAGGAGTTCTATACCAGGGAAGGAATCAAGAGAGAGTGGACTGTTCCTTACAACCCACAGCAGAATGGGTTTGCTGAAAGGAAGAATCAGTCTATATCAGAGGTGGCAAGGGCTATGTTGTATGACCAGGATATGCCACGTTACTTATGGGCAGAGGCATGCAATACAACAGCATACATACAAAACAGGGTTCCACATAAGGTGTTGGGCAAGATGACACAAGAGGAGGCATTCTCAAGGAAGAAGCCAGATGTTAGCCACTTCAAGATATTTGGGAGTTTGGCATATTGTCACATTCCAGGTGCTACACATTCCAAGTTAGATCAGACTGCAGAGAGAGGGTACTTTGTGGGGTACAGCGAGACCTCAAAGGCATATCAGATATTTATTCCAGGTGCCAGGAGGATTATAGTCAGGCATGATGTCAAGTTCATGGAGGACAAGGCATTTAGAAGGTCCAGAGATTTTCCAGCAGATGATCAGAGTGAGCAGCCAACATAAGCTCCAAGGATTGAGCAATCAAATCAGGGACAGCGAAGCTCGAGTACAGTGACTAGTACAAGCACAGGCTCAGGTGCTGAGAGTTCGCAGAGTATGGAGCAATAGATGCAACAGATCCAAGAGATGCATCAGGAACACATGGGGGTTGATATTTCATCCTCTACAATTGGTAGCAGTAACCAACAGGATACTCGAGAGTTTGTGGGAGCTCCTAGGATGAGTAATAGGCAACGGAGACAACTAGCCAGGTATAATGACTATATGGCTTTAGTTAGTCAGTTGGTAGATAGTGAGCCTTCCAGTTATCAGGAGGTCGCACAACAGCAAGTGTGGCGAGATGCAATGGTTGAGGAATATACCTCAATAGTGCAGAATGATGTGTGGGAGGTTGTGCCTAAACTGACAGATAGGGCAGTGGTTGGATCTCACTAGATCTATAAGATCAAGCATGATGCAGATGGTAGCATCAAGAAATACAATGCAAGGTTTGTGGCCAAGGGTTTCTCTCAGAAGGAGGGAATAGACTATGAGGAGACATTCACTCCAGTGGCCAGGTATACTTCTATACGAGCTATGATCTCTCTTGCAGCACAAATGGGATGGCACATCCATCAAATGGATGTCAAGACAACGTTTCTTAATGGTGAATTGAAAGAGGAAGTATACATAGAACAACTAGAGGGCTTTGTAGCACACAACAGTGAAACCCACGTGTGTAGATTGAAGAGAGCTTTGTACAGACTCAAGTAGGCTCCCAGGGTGTGGTATGAGCACATTGATGAATACTTGCAGGGATTAGGCTTTGTGAAGAGTGAGGCGGATGCTAATCTCTACTACTTGGTAGTTGGGGGTGAGATTCTCATTCTTGTTCTATATGTGGATGACTTGCTTTTAACAGGTTCACTGGGGCTCATAGAGGAATGCAAGAGGGACCTTGCAGCAGAGTTCGAGATGAAGGATTTGGGGCTTACGCACTACTTTCTAGGCATGGAGGTATGGCAGATAGATGGTGAGATTTTCCTTGGTCAAGGGAAATATTGTATTGAAATCTTGAGGAGGTTCGAGATGGAGGATTGCAGAGCCATGTCTACTCCTATGATCACAAATTGGAAGAAGGTAGACTCATCCAGGGAGAAGGATGTAGACCCCACCTTATACAGACAGTTGATTAGGTCTCTCATGTATTTGGTCAACACCAGACCAAATATATCCTTTGCAGTAAATTCTCTTAGTCAGTTCATGGTTGAGCCGAAGAGAATGCATTGGATAGCAACAAAGCATGTGTTGTGGTATTTGTGTGGTACAATCGAGTATGGGATCAAATATACTCGAGGTGATGGTATCAAGTTGATAGGCTATACTGACACAGATTGGGCAGGCAGTACAATGGACAGGAAAAGCACTTCAGGGTGTTGCTTTAGCTTGGGATCAGGAGTTGTCTCTTGGTACAGCAGGAAGCAGAAGTCTGTGGCCCTGAGTTCTGTAGAGGCAGAATACATAGCAGCTAGCATGGCGACATGTGAGGCGATATGGCTTCGAAAGTTGTTGGTAGCCTTGTTAGGTCAGAGGGTTGAGACTACAGTGATACACTGTGACAATCAGAGTTGCATCAAGTTATCTGAGAATCCGGTGTTTCATGATAGGTCTAAGCATATAGACATCAGGTATCATTTCATCAGGGATTGTGTACAACGGGGGATTATTCAGCTACAATATATACCTACAGATCAGCAGGTAGTAGACATTATGACAAAGGCATTGGGGAAGGTGAAATTCATCTTCTTTAGAGATATGTTGGGTGTTATGCAGAACACCTTCCTCGCTAAGAGGGAGTGTTAATTTAATATTGTAGCTCAGATAGTTGTTTCTCCAATTCCAAGAATTAGCATTTAATTCTTGAGACTTCTAGATAGAAGTTAGTTAGGTCTAGATATTTAATTATTTAATTAAATAATTGATTCCTCTAGAGACTTCTAGAAACCAGTTAGTTAGAGTCTAATTAATCTTAGCCATTGATTGAGATTAAATCTTGGCCATTGGTTTTCCAATGAGAATAGTTTAAAAGGGGGTCATTGGACATTTGGAGAACACATACTGATAGACACAAGTTGAAGAAATATTTTTAGTGATAGCAAGGATGCAGTGATAGCATTCGAGGCAGCAGCAGTGAAATTTCAGCAGGAGAAATTGAAAGAAGAATTTTCGGTGAAGAATATTGCCAGAGCTTTGTCAGTGAGAGGCAAGCAGTTTCTTTTGTATCTCTTGATTTGCTGAAGATTAATATAATTTCTCATCTGCAGTACTGGTTTTCCCTCCGGAGTTTTCCCAGGCACATTTTGTCCAAAAATATTGTGTTTATTAGTTTGCATGTTTTCTTCTCTATTCCTATGAGTTTTATTTGTGAAGTTGCAATTGTATTATTTTTCAGTATTTGCTGTGAATTAATTTTCGGCAGTCAAATAATCTTTATAGATATGAGATTAATAATCAGTAACTGCAATAGATTTTTCACAATTGATGGGTCTCTCTCTCACTTTTTTTGGCTCTGATCTTCAGTCACATAGTGGAGATTTTGTTATTGAGTGTGTGTATGATTTTAGGAGTGTTGTTTTATATGGTATATACAAGGATTATGCAGGAACACAGACTTAGGGTGGAATACGATGAGCCCGCAGTATTTGCAGGTAATCCATACCAACTATTTCTTCTGGCTCTATCAATATGCATGGCAAGCGTAATATTTATCTCCATTGCCATTGACGCATTGAAAAAAAAACATTGTACGCTCTAAAACACTTAGACCCATCAAGTCTTCTGCAAATGTTTTAGATTATAACATGTATATTGTCTCGTTGTTCTCTATAATCAAATTAGGCTAAGAGGATGTAAAATAATATATTTTGAATTATCTTAAAAAATAAAAATATATGAGTTTGTTTGTTTTTGAAGTTGAAGATAACATTTTAGAGGTGAATAACAAAAAAAAATTATAATTTTTTTAATAAATTTTTGGATCATTTTTTTGTAGAAAATAATTATGTATATCTAATCTTTGTAATAAATGATATTTTATAGAGATTTCTTATTTTTATTTTTCAGAAATGATATAACATGTCATGAATATCACAATATGTTAAATATGAAATGATTTTATGATTTTGAATTGTTGTTACAAAGTTAATGAATGTGTCATATTAAATTATCCACTCTAACTTCATACAAAATTGATGAGAGCAATGATCTAATTGACCCATAAAATATCTCAAATTAAAAATAAGTTTAATATATTTAAAAAGAATAATATATAATACTTAAATAATAATTTTTTAATTATTGCTATCAAGGTTTTCAAGTCAAACTCATTGACCCATGATTAATGAAGTGGTTCACAAGAACCCATCTCTCATGATAATGAATGGTCCACTTAGCACTCATTGCATCTAGGTGATGCTCACAAAGGTGAAGCATTGTTTCGTCTCCAGAGGTCACCCATCCCAGTACTGTTCCAACTCAAACGCGCTTAACCACAAAGTTTCCCCCAAGGTTAAGCCCACTTAGCTTGCTACCCCATTTGCAAAACCTTCAACAAGTGTTATGCCTTATGAACCATTTATTATAGAGACCCTTTAGTTCATCAATTGACACGTTGTGAAAGAAACCTCCTACTTATCAATTTTTTAATTAACTAATTTAATTGATTCATTTTTATGTAAAAAATAAAGAAAACATAGTCAAATCTGTTCCCAAGAAGATAGTATCCTGATTTGATTATCGTACGAGAAATGATTATGTACTATTATGCTACATTACTTCAGAATGTTCTACATGATGATAGTGGCCCCTCTTAATTACAACTACTGTTAAACAGTGAACACGTTTATTTATTATATTGGAGATCGAAAAACACGTTTATTTGTTATATTGTAGATAGAAAAAAATTGACCTCCAAACCACAAATTAACAGATCAACAGGTTAAGATTTTAATAAGAAATCATTATACTATTGAAGATCTTATTTACCTTTTCTGAATCAGTAGATTACGCCGCCGGAGAAATGCTAAAATAACAAGTGAAATAACAGGAGTGAGACCACCGTTTCCCTGCCATTCTGCATATTATGGTTTAATATTAATAATGTAGAATATTAAAGTTTTCTTGCAGATTCAGTAACAGTGTCTGGTATCCCCACATTTTGTCGCTTTCTTAAAATTTTACAATTTAAAATCTTACTTAAAAGCTGGCAATGGAAAGTTACAAGAAGATGATAAAAAGACAAAGCCAGAAAGTGTGAAGATTGTGTTAAGAGAATTGTATTGACAAAAAAAATAATATAAGTTACTATAAATAATTAAAAATATAATATATTAGAATTTTTGTTAATTTATATAATAATATTTTAAAAATACAATTCAAATTTGATTGTAAATAAATTAATAAGTTTTCATATTATATATAATATTAAATATATAATTATATATAACTATTTATATTTATTATATAACAAATTACAACAATTTTAATTATTTATTATTTAAAAATATATATTAATTTAATAAGATTATATAAGTACAAGTTATTTTAGATTAAAGTAGGATAGTTTGACATTGATGTTTTGATAATTTGTATCAATAGTTAAATGGTGGAAATATGAAAATGTATTTAGTTCTATAATTAATGAGATGCACTATTTTGATATGGATTTGAATCTAACATCCATCAAATGTAGGAGAATAAATGATACAATAATTGTCACCTCAAAATGAAAATGTTTTTTGATTTAATGTAGGGACAAGTCTAGTTATTATGGAAAAATTCAAGAATGTGACATCTCTTCTAATTGTGAACTTGTAATATGCAATTTGTAGATAGAGTTCCTTTACTTTTCCTATCATGTCTTGAATTCTTCTATGCTTCATGTTATATGCAGATTGGCAATATTTATAAATAATTTGGAAGGTTTTGACTACATGCCACAAGAAAACATGTTCTCATAGGTCAACTTGCAAAAATATGTACAAATAACAAAACAGCAATCTTCAATCATACATATGTTCACATGAATGCTTGTGTAGAACTAGAATGATCAAATTTTATGCTTTCTAGAATGAGAGAAAATTTGTGAATATTTAGTGATCCTCATAAAATCTATTCAAGGATACAAAAATACATCAAACAAATGTGTACTTAGTCAACCTTAGATGGAAAAGGTATAGGTGGGAGTTTGCTGAAACTTGAGTGTTTTTTCTTTTTAATTTTCATGGGATGTGTCCACAACTATGAAGATGACCTCACAACCATGAATCAATTCTCAATATGTATATGCAACTAAATCATAATGGATGATTTATTTCTTGGAAGTGTGCACAAGCATAGGTGTGATAAATATGTGGCTATAATGAATGCATAGTGATGTTTGATCATATGGGTGTAGCATGAGATGCGATTGATATAATTATGTATTATGGGTAGGTGTATAACATAGGGAATGGGACTTAAGTTTAAATAAAATTACACCTTTTATCAATGTGTTTATCTATAAAGGAACTCTCCTCATTACAAGCATAAAACTAAATAAGAAATAACATGGGTATGCATACTATATTTTGCACACACTTTGAGGTGAATGTGAATCCTATAATGATATCATCTAAAAGTATGAAAAACTCACTAAAATGCATGTAAAGTAAATGTCTCAAGCATTCAATGGATAACATAGGGAAAGCGACCAAAATTTAAATAAAATTACAGCTTTTGACAATATGGCTATCTACAAAAGAACTTTCCTCATTATAAGCATAGGAAATAGTATGGGTATGCATATTTCTCCACTATATTTTGCACCCACTTAGAGGTCAATTTAAATCTTATAATGATATTTTATCTAGAAGTATGCAACACTCACTAAGATGCATGTAATGTAAATATCTCAAGAACCCAGTGGATAGCATAGGGAAAGGGACCTAAATTTAAATAAAGTTCTACACCTTTTCTCAATTGTATATCTATAAAGGTACTCTCCTCGATATAAGCATAAAACTAAATGGGAGATGGCATGGGTATGCATATTTCTCCACTATATTTTACACACACTTTGAGGTGAATGTGAACCCTATTATGATATTTGATCTAAAAGTATGTGCAACACTCACTAACATGCATGTAAAGTATTTATATCTCAGGGACTGAAAGTAGAGGATAGGAAAAGAGACCTAAATTTAAATAAATTTACACCTTTTTCCAATGTGTCTTTCTATAAAGGCACTATCCTCAGTATAAGCATAAAACTAAATGGGAAATGACATGGGTATGCATATTTCTCCACTATATTTTTCACTCACTTAAGGTGAATTTGAATCTTATAATGATATTTCATCTATAAGTATGCAACACACTAACATGCATGCAAAGTAAATATCTCAAGAACTCAAAGGATATTGCATGGAGTTCATATAAAATAAAGAATCTTGTTAGGATATGCTCATGCAAGTTTATCTTATTGATACACATTTTTCATGGCCTTCTTTTTTGTCCTTATAGGACCCTCTTGTAATAATCAATCAAAGAAAATTCAATTAGGACCTTTACTAACCTACACAAATTATACTTCTATATCTTAACTCTTTACATTGTATTAATTGTTCAATATTTATGTCATGACCAATATTCTTATCTACTTCTATAGTGACTTGGTTCAATACACTTTATTTCTAATGCATTGTTGTCTTATTAGAGGTCATCACCCAAAACTTAAGTGATTCTTTCGTGTTTGTGTATTAAATGGATATCAACACTTTTTTATTAGTGCATTTATAATATGTAGTTGCACACACACACACACACACACACACACACACACATGCTCAGTGTCAAAATGACATCAACATTAGCTTATACTTTGGGTTTTTTTAATTTTTCCTTCTATTGGAGTGTTATTTTCTTAATTGTGAATGATGGTGACTATTCCAGAAAAAATATTTGAGTGTCCAAGTTAAAGTATATGTGGAAATTATTCATTAGCATATAGTGGGACTACCTTATATAGTTGGTAATGACAACCAACCCTAGGGTGTGATACCATGATAATCCAAGCTTTGAACCTGAAAAACTTAGTGGTTCACTAGACAACCCTATACAATTTTATGCAAAATTAAACCATGGTTTCTCCTTTGGCCATAGGTTAACATATGGAAACTAATAGACTATGAAAGCTTACAAACTTTAAGTCTACCAACTGCCTATAAAAGCTACCCAACAACCCTACTTGTATCAACTTAAATGCATAGCTATGGAGGTCAAACCTTAATGCACTAAAACATGCATCCATTGGACACTAATTGCACAATAAAAACAAAGATATTTTAATTTATAAAAAAAATCTTTTATTTGCATGCAAATACTTGACCTTACCTTGTTCCACTCTACTACCTGCACACCTACAACTCATAATTTATACTCTATATCTCTCATGACCTTGTTGTTTGGATGGATCCACTCACACTCTTTCCTCTCATATGTAGCTTAATGTTGTCACATTGCATACTTATAAATTTATCTTCTCTCACTATGCTACCTAGTTGGTTTCATGTGCATACTTCCTATTGTCTTTCCATGATTCTTAGTTGGTCTTACACATGCTCTTGTTTTTTTATGCTTTACTCATAGTCTAGACCCTTGGTTGGATCCTCCATTGGGCTCCTTATACATGTTTTTTCTTCTCACTCAGCTCCTTAACTTTGACAACCAACAACTATTTCTTGAATCATCAAACTCCATAAATTCTTGTAAACATTAGCTAACTATCCACACACTTTCCTATATTGTCCTTCATTTTTCTCCTATGCTCCCTCTTTAGAGTCTCATGCAACTAAATTCTATATCTATTTTTAACTTACCCCTCATTGTATCCTTATCATCTCCTAAATTCCTATGCACCCTTCTTGAACCTTCAATTATGTGTCTCTGCACCTTGTATCCCACTTAAATTCTAAGGAATTCAAACTTACCCATCTTCTCATCATCTCCTATCATGCAAATAATTTTAGATACTCAAATATTCCTCAAATCATATATCATCCTTCCTCTACATGTAGCTAGGATCTCATAAATATTAGTGAGATACAAAGAACCCTTCAATTGTTCCCTCTAGCTCATTTAGTGTCTACATACCATCCTTGTATAATTAATGTGCACATTCTCTAGCCCCTTCCTTGATGCTTCCTACCACTTAAATACCAAATGTTATATTCCTATTTTTCATCCCTTTTGGCTAAATATTTTCTTCTAAAGTATGCTTAATGGATCTTTTCATGTTATCAATCCTTTTCATTACTCAAATATGACATTTTAATGATCCTTAAAATCAGCTTCATCACCACTCATATTGGCTGTAATATATTTTTATTAGTTGTGGCTCTTCCTTTTCCCCTCTTCTACTATATTATTTTTCACATCTTTGCAATTATTTGGGGTCTTTCTTTTCCCCTTTATGAACCTCATAATCACACCACCAACAAACATTAAATATAGCACCTAAAAACCCTCTTTATGTTCACATCAATAAAAATCACTTCCATTACTATCTCATTATCTTCTTGGCCTCCTCTCATTTAGCTAGTGCTACTATGCTAGCAACCACCATACTCTCTATCACATAATACCAACTTTCCTCAATGATTTTATAGCCTTCTCTTAGCACAAAAGCACTCATATTTTTCTCCCTTAATGCATGTGCAAGTATAAGAACATCGCTCCCTTGTGATGTATTTGAAACCTCATAATCTTTATGCTATTGCAAATTCACTCACTCCCAAGTGCTTCACATCCTTTTCTATAAGTGCCCATCACTTCTTGGGTAATCCTATAGTTTATGCAAGTAACTCCCCATCGGTGGTTCTCTATTGTTGCAAGTGAGTCAATGCTCACTCTCCCATTTGCTACAAGTCCTTTGATACCACATAGCCACATTTTCTTTAAATACTTATGCATTATGGCAAATCCTTCACTAGTGTCTACAAGAGAAAACCTATAGAAACTACAAGTGCATGTTCTCCTCCAAATGATTAGTTCCACACCAAGTTAGTAAATATCATTTTCTCATACTAGAGATGCTACTACATTAATAAGTGAATGATGTAGTCATGATCGAGGGGTCTTAAATCAAACTACCCAACATTGTAGCCTAAACCCACACACGATGCACAAATTCAATAACATGATTTGTTCTTTCTCATAAATTCATTACAACCTAATAAAAATATTATTGACCTACTACAACAAGGATTTCCTAGAGTTTACAAGACAAACAACACAATCCTTTAGTACATGCTTGACCTTCTTCCATAGGTACATCATGGATTGGAGAGCTCTCCCTTCATCCTTGCTAAAATATTTTCCTCTGAAAGCCTTCCCTTTGCTCTTCCTTTGAAAAAATCCCCCTTTAAAGATTACATCATCTTTATTTTATACCTGGTATTCTCAAGAAGTTTGATTGCTCTAAATTCAAATGGTTGTTCAGAAACTCTCTACAATGTGTGTTTCACTATCAAATTCCCATAATAACTAGTTTAATTAGAAAACTCCTCTTGTCTAATTCATTATCGGGTTCCTACATACAAATGGTTTAGTTAGAAAACATTGCATATCCAATTCAGTAAAAGAATCTCACGAATCCACAAAGGTTCAATTCAATTCAGAAATCCTAGACTTTGTACATTGCTAATTGAATCATTACATCACCTTGTAATAGTCTAGTTGATATCACCATTACAATCTCATTGTCCTTTTTGCAAAAGTTATTCTCCTTACTAAATTAGACTTTTTTAATAGTGTACTTGTTGAGTTTAGTATCATTTGTCCACAATTCCTACAATGCTGACATCGTCATTACATCATCCTTGTGGTTATGGGACATAATTACTCGACAAAAATAACCTTGGATAGAATAACCCGATCACAATAACCCAAGGTCATAATAACCCATGGACAAAATAGCCTGTGGTCAAAATAACCCGTGGTCATTTTAGATCAAGCTAGTAAATCAATTGAATATAAAATTACCAATAGAGGGAAAAAGTTTATTTTTCATGACAGTAATGATGAGAATCATTTTTTAATATTCTAGTTTACTAGTTTGATCTAAAATGACCATGGATTATTTTGTCCATGGGTTATTTTGACCATGGGTTTTTCTGTCCATGAGTTATTATGACCCTGGATTATTCTGTCCTTGGATTATTTTGACCAAGTTATTTTGTCCAAGATTATTTTGGTCAAGTTATTATGTCCTAATACCCATCCTTACAACATCATTTGGAAAGTGATCTCGATATTATTGATGTCATACTTATGTCATGCTTACTTCATCGTTGAAACTGTTCATGTGAATGGGTGAACACCACATGGGTGTGAGGTGGGATGTTTTCATAGGCCTTTAGTATATACTTGGGAGTGCTCCGACTATTTTTCAAAAGGCGCTTAGTTAATGTAGACGATGGAGACGTGCTCGTATCTCATTGAAAACAATAAAAGGGCCAAACAAAATGCACACAACTTCGCCTACTGCATCGCACCCTCAGCCGTAGATGTTAAGGAGACCATCCTGCACCTTCGATCTCGCACTAGGGTTCAAACGATTTAACAAAGGTTTTGCACTTGTGAGGCTTATTAATGAACATCATAAAAGGAAAAAACGCGCAGCCAAATAGTTAGCAAATTTAATGGCATACTCGAGCTCGGCAAGGAGAATGAAAGCATTGGCAGTGCTATCATCTGCGCGGCAAAAACTTATAAGGGCAAACCAAATGTTGTGGAGCTATGTGCTGTGAGGAGAAAGATAAAAATTAACAATTGCTTATGCCGTGTGAAAGAACCATACTCAGCCAGGACTTGACTATTCAGACAGATGATCCCATTGTAATAATATATAATCCAATCATTTCCACAGGTAGGAGTCCTTGAACAAATGTAATAATAAATCCCACCGAAGAAAACTGATATCATCATAAGATGAATCCACCACACTCACAGCAGATTCTTTATTTTCTAAGAAACTTCTATATTTATAATAAATGTGCTTCTCCATTTTTATATGTCTTTCTTCTAGTGGATTCTCTGTAACACAGTCATGATAATCATGTGCGCAGGCAACAAACCATAGTCAATAAATAGTTGAACTCTAATCTGCTAGAACGTTACGACAATATATCTCTATGACTACGAAGACATCGCCGAAACTTAATTATACTCTCGGCGAATGAGTGTAACAGCTTGCAATGATCAAATAATATATTCTAAAATTCGTACATCCAGAAAATTGTATGTTCTTGGAAATTGTACAATTTCACACTTAATTTGGGAATGATTAACATTAAAATGAACTTAATGTCATCTTGATATAGTGTTGTAATGTATTTTACACATTCACATTAAATTTTGGACTCTCTTGCATTTATGACCTTCATATCATCATTAATAGATTCCTAATATCTTTTATTATGCATCACAAGGCTTCTTTCAACCGAAATCTCAACATAATTATCATATATACCTAATATTTTGACTCCCCAATATTTTCTCTATCCAAAAAGGCCTAATAGGACCCATATGCCACCTTGGGGCCTATATGCCATTAGTGGCATATGGGTTCCACCAGGACTTTTTGGATAGAGGAAATGTCAAGGAGTTAAGATATTAGGTGTGTGGTGGATAGGTCCCATCTGGGTGGGACTCATATTTTGAGGTGGCGTATGGATCCCACCAAGCCTTTTTGGATAGAGAAAATGTCAAGGAGTTAAGATATTAGACGTATTTGATGACTATGTCGGGATCTTGACTGGAATAAGCCTTTGGATACATAATTGTAGTGTCAAAAAATGTCATTGGTGATATTTTCACACTTGTTTGGGCCTTCCTTATTAAATTGAGCTTAATGTTGCCTTGACTTAGTGTTGTAATGTGATTAACACACTCACATTAGGTCTTGGGACCTTATGAATTAAATAAACTTAATCATGCCTTATTTTAGGTGTTGTAAAGTGTTGTAACACACTTTCACACTTTGCTAGGATTGTCATTAATAATTAATTTTTTTTATGTTTTAATTGAATTTATTCTGCATCCACAACCCTCATTTAATGCATCTTTTCAAGGATGATCTTGACACAAATCAACATCCAATCATAATGGAGGTGTTTCTAGGTTGTGTGGCCCAGATTTAGTGATTTGGGACTCATTCGCCACCTTGGGCGAATGCGTCGAACCTAGATTTTTCAGTCCCAATCCTAGTTTCACACCTTTCTAAGAATTTTTGAAAATGGTTATATAAATTATGCCTAATAAGACTCATTCACCACTTTGGGCGAATGAGTCCCATGTGGCCCAAAACTAAAATTAATTCAAATTCTTGGTGGGATTTTATCCTCCTAGATCTAATGTTGGCTTGTAGTGTTGTAATTTTGAGAATTTTTGCATAATTAAGTATAAATATAAGGTTCTTTCACTCATTTTCACCTAAGATTTTTGTGAAATAATTCATTCTACTTCACAAGAGAATTTAAGAGTCTTCAAGGGAAGATTATCAAGCATTTTAAAGCATTATTCAAGCATCAAGCATCATGTCAAAGACTTCATTCATGATGTTTATTTTGGAGAGAACAATTGTGATGGAGGGTTTCATGATTTAATGTAGCATTTCATTCAAGATGCATCATATCCAAGAAAGAATGAACATCTACATCCATTGGAGCCATTTCATACATGTTTGTAACACTTCATTGCTAGGGTTTGGTGAGTTGCAACATCATACTTTATTCATTCATCATTCTTCATTCTGATTTCATTCTATTTCAAGGTTTGATTATCAAAACAGGGTTTGACTAAGGCAAACCCCTATCCACTAACAAAAAAACATTTTCCCCTCTCTTTAGTGTGTAGTTTACAGGTTTAGATTGAAGATACATTGAAGAGTAAGCTTGGAGGAAATTGTCATCAAGCATTGGAAAAGATTGGAGAGCACCTTAAAGTTGATTTATAGAGATTCAAATCCGAAGACCTAAAGAAGCAAATTGGGAAAGCTGAGAAGAGAAGATTCAGATCTTGAAGTTTTAGACAATCCTAACTGGACTGATTCTTCAATTCTAGTGAATGAGTCCTAGTTTAGGTTAAATCTCAAGATTTTAAAGATTTTGATACATATTTTCCAAATTGATATTTCCACATAGAAACCCAAATCTCTAATTGATTCACCTAGTTTGGTGAATGAGTCCCACTTAGTGTTAAAGCCAAAATTCTAAGCATTCCAAAGCTCCATTTAGTTTTCTTCATATTTCTAGGTGCACACATTCCATCCTACATCTTTCTTTCTTTTTTACATACTTTTCTAGGTCATTTAGTGAAGCATTGCATCATATTAGAGTTTGACATTTCATCTTGCATTGCATTTGTCTTTCCCAGCCCTATCTTGGTGGTGAACCCTTCCTTAGTTGACATTCAACCCCTAGGATAGCCCTATTGCAAGATCTCTTTCTCCTTTGCATTAAGATCTCTAGGGTTATCCTTGAATGAAAGAGAGTGAAGATTCTTGTCTTATGTCCTAAACCATAAGTGACACACATTTTTCCACCTTTCATTTTGGTGAGATTACATTTAGAACATCGTAATTATGATTTGGAGTGCATCATCATCCTAAAATTGACTTGCATTAACATTGCATTGAGGTTTACATTAGTTAATTGGCATTCTAGGGTTTCTAATTTTGTATTAGTCAAAGTGCATATAGATTGAATTTTTTCATTTCAAATCACTAAAAGTCATACAAAATTTGTATTTGCGCCTAGTTTACAGATCATACAACATAAAAAGTATAAAAAATAATTGAATTTTTTTGAATTTTTTAGAAGAAATCCCTACTAGGACTCATTCACCACCTTGGGCAAATCAATCCCAATGCAGATTCTACATTGCACTTTTTGGAATTTAAAACACTGTTTCAAAGCTTATGTTTACTGTTGCTACCTTTCTATTCCAGTTTACAAACTTTCTATTTCATTCAATTCATTGCATATAGTTTAAATTAGCTCATTTTGTGCATTGCTTAAAATTCAAAATTGCATCTAGAACATTTCATTTTCATTATTTAGAATCTAAACTTTGTATCATGGATATGTGCTTTGGTAAGCTTTGGATGTCCATGAAGTAATTAGTGGATGTGTCAAGTTGTGCTTTTGGAAATGATCCTAATGAAATTGATCAGACTTATGCTCCTTCAACTCCTAATGCATGTCCTCATGATGTTGACATCATTAGAGAAGATGATGAAAACATGAAAAAGTTCCTAAATGATTTCCTTAATAACCTTGAAGCTAATGCATCCTTTTACCCATTAATGGAGGAAACAACACCCCCTAAATACCACCACTTAAAATATTTGGTTACCTACATCTTGAAGTTGAGATAAAATTTGAACCTAAGTTCCCTACAATAGGTTAACCTAGTTCCTCTAAGAAAGAAAATACTCAACCATTCTATGTTAACAAAGTGAAAAACATTCCCACCAACCTCGAAGAGACACATGGAAAAGGATTCACAATCTTGAGTAAACAAGGATGTGATACAACAAGTAAACATAAAATTCATCAGCTCTTAGAGAAAATACCAATTGAAAGAACTCAAGGGATAGGATATCAAGATCCTCCTCCTCATATGAGTATTCTACTTCCTAAAGAAGAACCGGTGCTCCTCAAGGAAGAAGAGATCATATTTGGTTTTCCTCCTCACCATCCAACTCGAGAAATTGGTGAATCTAGCAAGCACAAAGGATCTTATAAACTAAATAAACTTCAATTCCCTTATCCACCAACTGACATTGAAAGGAATTTGTAGATACTCCAACACAGAGGGTTGATTACATTACCTCCTATAAGAGAAGACTGAAAACCAAATCCTAAGAACACAAACACATCACACTATTGATACCATAAAATGCTTGGACATCGTATCGATGTGTTTCGTACTTTACAACAAATATTCAAAAGGCTGGATATCATAAAAATAGTCCCCTAGGGTAGGACCCTGTCACCCCCTGTCATTTAGGGGTTGTAGAATCTCCAATTCTCACCACTAAATGATCTTTCTCACCAACTATTGTAGTGTCAAAAAATTTCATCGTGTACATTTTCACACTTAATTTTAGAATAATTAATGATAAATTAGACTTGATATCACCTTGATCTAGTGTTGTGATGATTTTTACACATCCACATTAGGTTTTGGACCCTTCTATGCTGAATACACCCAAATATTCCTTAATTTAATGTTGTAAAGTGTATTTATTTACACCTTCACATTAAATTTAAGAGGCTTGTGTTGTAACTACAACACGCAGGCCCTGTTCTGAATGGGGACCCTCTGTTCTTTTCACCTTCGCTAGGTCACTTTTGCTTCTGCTTCATTTTGCATGACCCCCTAAATTTTGAGCTAAGTGGTCATGGGCCCTAAAGGTCATCATCTTTAGTTGACCAAAGTTCACCACCCAAAATTTCCTAAGTCATTGGCTTCTACAAGGTTCGCTTGGCAGATTTCCTTTGTCTTTTACTACTGGCATCTTTCGAGTCTTGCAGGTTCGCAACTGCGGGCCACTCTTTGCATGTTGGTGCCTTATGTTTGTCATTTTTTGGTGGTCATCCCATGATGTGAACCCACATGGCAAGCCCCACATCCTCCATGGTTGTCTCATCCCATCGCCTATCAAACGGTGATTCCCTAGGTTCTCTCTACACTACAGGCTCTGACTTTCCCGCTGCCGGTGCTTTTGAAAACCATGCCCAAGTACTCTACTAACTATTGTACATGCTAGTAATGTGGGTCATTAATCCAAAAATTCCTATAAGTAGGCCTTTTGACCTATCATTTTCATCCCACTAGTCAGAAGTTCTTTAGAGCTCCAACCTGCTACCACCACCCTCACACCTGCACGACCTCCATGAAAATTCAAATTGTGATCTTCATTAGCTTCATCAAGACTCTCGAGTATGTTCACCATCACCCACCCTGAAACAATATTTAAATTAAGTTTTTCACAATCACTAAAAGATTTTAAGGAAGACTTCATAAAATCTTAAGTTGGCCAAACACCCTTGAATTCTACGCCAACCCATCTTAGAAAAACATTGAAAATCATTCGAAATCAGCCCCTTAGGACCCTAAAAAACTTTGACACCTAGCCGACGTTCCTCACCAGGGCATTCATGCTATTATGGCCCATAAATCCCTCATCTCCATTGATCTATTAAAGTATGAGGTTCAAAGCATTCACCCTTTTGCGGGTCCGCCTATGCAAGCATATGTCATTCCTTCACTATCACCAAAAGCTATGTTCAAATTAGGGACCCAAAAGTTATGTGTATATGTATATATATATGTATATGTATATGTATATGTATGTATATGTGTATAACTATATGTACATCTATATGTACATATATGTATATGTATATGTTTAACCTCTTTAATTGTAGATATATATGATTTCCTTTACAATGTTACATAGATACAATAAGCATCCAAAAAAAATACTACACTCTACATTCTCTATTTCAAATTGTTTAATGTTGCAAGTCAACCCAATGTTGCTTGCACTTCTTCAACACTATCAACAATACATGTAAGTCTACAACTTTCTCATTATCAATAAAAAAATTCAGTGGACCAATTATAAATATTATTGTTTTTCGAATTTCAAACTATTTATATTCACTTTACCCATATACTTACTATGTTTTTATGGTTCCTTGCTAATCTTCCTTGCCCATACACTAACATAGCCCTCTCTTCTATTTGTAGGTACTAGGCCAAGGTATCGAGAAGCATCCCAAAATCCTAATGCTAATTTTTTACAGACTTATCGCACCAAAAAAAACACTTCAATATGATAGATAATATATGAAAATAGTAGTTTTTGTTGAACTGTGAGACTGCATGACCCAATTTGGTAGGGTGGATAGAAGGGCTTCTTTTCCTCTGTTCATACTACATATAGTTTCACCTAGGAGGTATGCCTACATCTTATCTAACAATTTTGTTTTCCAAATATGAAGATAATTTATTCCTTTGTTTGCATATATATTCACACATTCATTCAGCTCCCTTGCTTTTGATTTTATACAATCATAGTGTAATATGAAAATTACATCCCTATGCCCTTTTTTCCCTTATTTTTTCTTCTAACTTTTATTTAAGTGACATATATTACTGCCAATTAATGTAGTTTGAAATTAGAATTGAGAATCCATATATTTTTTCTTTTATAATTTACTTATTTCTCTATAGTTTTAACTATCAAATAATGTATTTTGAATTAAGATTTCAGAAGCCAATTCTCACATAGGTTGTTTGTTTTGTATCAATATGTGTCATAATTTTTTACCCCATATTTTTCAAGATCCCTATAACAAAGTGTTTATTGCCATGCTTTAGTTCTTTGAATTGTAAAATTTTGTAAACTGCTAGAACCTACAATCATGGCATTGATTTGTGCCTTGGCTTCGAAAAAACATAGTTTATAAGAACATGTTTCTTATGTCATTGGAAGTGATAGGTAAGCACTTAAGACTTTCATCATGTAACCTCAAAGAAAAGCATATTTTTTATTCATTTATTCTAATAATGCGAAAAAAGGGCACTCTACATTGTGTATTTCAAATTGTTTAATGCTCCAACTCAACTGAATGTTGTGCACACTTTTTAAACACTATCAACAATTCATGTAAGTATATAAATTTTCCATTATAAATAAATTTCTTTACTGAACTAATTGTAAATATTATTGATTATTTCCAATTTCAAATTCTTTATATTGACTTTACCCATATACTTAGTCATTTTTAATGGTTCTTTCCTACTCTTTCTCACCTATCCACTGACATACCCCATCTTCTATTTGCAGGTACTAGGCTAAGGCATCCAAAAGCATTCCAAAATCATGATGCTATTTTTTTATAGAGTTACCACACCAAAAAAAGTAATTCAATACGATAGATCATATATGAAAATACTACATTTTTCTAAAATTTTATATTGTGACATGTTTAATGGAACTCCACAAAATTTCCTGTGGACATTCCCTATTACTCTTGCTTAGGGATTTGGCTAGAGCCCCCGAGGCTCCATGATGCCAATATGGTAGGGTGGATAATGAGTCTGGATTTCGTGTTTTGGCTTTTAGTGCCATATATATGTTCTTACATAAATTATTGCCAATTAATGTAGTTTGAAATTATAATTGAGAAGCCATATATTTGTTCTTTTACAATTTACCTATCTCTCTATAGTCTTTACTACCAAATAATGTAGTTTGAAGTTAGAATTGAGAAGCCAATTCTCACATAGGTTGTTTGTCTTCTATCAATATGTGTCATTAGTTTTTTTAACTTCATCTATTTCAAGGTCCTTAGAACACAATTTTTTTCCTGTGGTTTAACTCTTGTGAATTTTGAATTTTTCTAAACTGCTATAAACTACAATCATGTTGTTGATTTGTGCCTTGGCACTTGATAATTTTTTCATGTTACCTAAAGCAAAGCGTATGTTTTATTTATTTATTCTCTTAATCCAAAAAAAATTGTATTGCATCATCTCACTCTTTTTTGCGTGAGCTTTGTTAACTTGTCTTTGAATGAAGATGGTATCACTAAGTGTTCAATTGCACTATGAAGTAATTGACTAGAAATTGATATTTTTGTTCCCAATTCCCTTGTAATTGACTACTTTTCAATATTTTATACTTATCTCTATCTTTTTTACTACTACTAACTATAGACATACAGATTTGACATCATCGTCAATGTTCACCTTTTGATTAAATAAATCAAGTTTTATTTAATTAAATCATAAATATCCTAAGGTCTATTAATGTAATCACCAATATTAAATTAAATGATCAATGCTCATTTCCTCTCATTTGATTTTAAAAGAAATACAAAAATCTAAAATCAAATGTCATATCACTTAAATCATCTATTAGATTAATCAAATCATGATTAGTTTAATCCTAACTACATGAATCTTCTAGATTCATCCACTTGCACCAATAAATCACTTTATTTGATTTATTAAAACATTTATTTTCCCTCATTAACTCTCATGTTTGACTTTTTGGACAAACACAATTCCCCCCAAAAACCCTCAACCACATGCATTTATGGCCATTTTCAAATTTGAATAGGCACATTGGCCAAGACTTGCACATTCCTCACCCTCTCACACCTTGACAAGTGGCATCTTGTCATTGGCCCATGAATGATCCCACATTCATCAATTTGGCCTCTCCTCCCTTCAAGTTCAACTATAAGTTGAAGGCTTCTCTCCTTCAAACAAACAACACATTTTCATGGCAAGGTTACTCTCTGATTTTGAGAACTAATCTTGCTCTTCATTTGGCATCTTGCTTATCAAGGGGGGTGGGAAAGGGATTTTCTTTCCACATTTCAAAAGCCACCACTCCCACTATGGGATAGATATGGATACTGTTTGAATATGCTTTCAAGTCTTCCTATTTGGTCTTTTATAGTTTTGTTTAGCATGTTAGACATGATTCGTTATCTCATAGGGATGTTGTGATTTGCTAACAATGCTAAACATTTGCAGGTTTTGATGTCCACAAAATGGTGCTAGAAGGAGGGCAATATATACATCTATTATACAAATTTGTTCTATTGCAAAAAAAAAAATTGGTTACACTCAATGAAAAGGAGTAGGCTAATGATATTATTACTCTACTCTTTCTGTTTGCATAATTAGATTATGTTAGAGAAAATCTCTGCATCTTACCATATTTGATATGTTTGAGTGAAAAATTAGATTGTATGGTTGGTAGTAATTGTCTTCCTTTTCTGTTCTTTGGATTTGCAATAGTCAAATGAAAAAGAATCATGTGATTTTGTGGAGAAAATATCCAGCAAAATACAATTCCAATCATAGTTGTATGTTGTTTTTTAAACCACCACCATTAAACCCCTTATTGTTTCAGAAGTGCGTAGGTTGAGATTTAAAACTCTTATGAAGTCATAGGTGTATGTTGCCAATCTAGCTGCATATACGTCACTCTGCTTTACTTTTCTAAGTCTTGAAACATTAGGCAAATAATGGAAGAGACTTACATGTGTGAGAACTCCACTTGTACTCTTATTAATCGACTTCATTTAAGTCACTAATTCAAGAGTATATAGAGTCTGTTGAGTAGTGATAACATATTCATCTAGAATCTTGGTATCATAGATTTGGAGCTTGTTGGATGCAGGTTGGCCGTTTGACACATGAAAGAGCAAGAAAAAGGACGCGCACTGTACAAAGGAATGGTGGGAGTGTTTTATTACAAATTTTAATACTTGTTGTTTGCAGATTTTTGGTTTCCCATTCATCGATCTGGTCTTTGATTAAAATTTTCTTCGATTCCTGCCTATCGTTTGTCATTTTCTATTACTAAATGTGATTTGACAGGAGCGGTAGATGATAGGATGTTTTTATTTTGGGTGGATAGGGATGTCTATAAATGCAAGAGAGTTGCTCTGCATTATATCTTAAGAATAGAAGGGAGTCTTAATCGATCTGAGATAGTCTTATCTAGAAATACTACAAAGCCCATGATTTAGAATCGACATTCCAAATTTGAACTGACATGAGATTGATGAGAACTGTTGGTGGGTGCGATGTTTATTTATGATGAGGTTGATTCTCATAGGTCGAGTTTAGTGAGCACATGATATGCTTAACTTAACTCCAACTCCCAAGCTCAACTCACAATAAAGGTAAAAACAGGTGGGCGGAACACTGGGAGTGTAATGTAAGTAGCTTAGGCCCTTCCATGCACATCATGATTTACAAACAAACAGTTGTTTCATGCTTCTATCATTAAAGAAAAATGAAGAGTGATGAATGAGGTGATATTAAATGTGTGTTGTAAACGACAAAGAGAGAGTTTGGTCACTAGTTAAATGCCTAACGTTTATTATGAAGATTTATGGGTTGTTTGAGTTAGAAATATCAATGCATCCATGTGCAACAAGTAAATCGATCTCCTTTCATTTGCTAACTACAACTAGGAAGTGGTAGCTATATGATTTAATCACATCATTTATCATAGCTGAGTGGTAGCAAAAGTAATCTTCCAAGCAGGTTTCGAGTTTCCCAAAGACTTTGCATCAGAAGATTTAGTCAAACCATGCAACATGCACCTGGAAATCATATTAATGCTCCACCCATATCTTTTATTTGGCCATGCTTTCAAATTCAAATTGTAGGGTCAATATCACACGGGCTTTTGTAGTAAATGAGATAGTAAATTTAAATGCCTTTGATGTACTCTAACTACCTAAAAATAGAAATAAAGAAAAAATGCTATTAATACATATTGTTGTACAAGGTATTATTAATGCATGTTTCTGACAAAGGTAAAGGGCACCGATTAAAATTGCAAAATGGTGTTTTTCCTGTCGCATGTGTAAGCATGATAGTCCACTCTATATTTCTGGTTTATATCTGAAATAGCAGCAACAACAATAATCAATAATTTTTTGCTATTTGTTAATTTTGTTACTTTTGTTACTCTAGTTATTTCGGGAAGAGTGCATCCATGGCGCCATACTTGTGGCAGTAAAATCTCTTGTGTGCTACATCCAAATCTATGTTTTCTGGTATTGTACTTTAAAATTCAAGTAGAGAGTTCACTAGATCATTAGAGCATTTGTTTGAAATTTGACAGGTCATGTTAATGCAATTTAAGTACAGATTTTAGTGTCTCTATACTTAATAAATCTCAATGTCTATTGGTTGCAGCTTTATGGATTAATGATGCATGAGATACAAACAAGCTTTCTTCTTGGATTGGATTCAAACATAATGTTTGATTCCTTGAAATATTATAAATCCTATTTCTAATAACTTTGTAATGTTTTATAGGTTGAAATCAAGATGGACATTAGAAGATAAGTATCTGAATTGAACGAAGGCTAAAGGTTAACATTGGAGCTGGACATTGGAATCAAGCGAAAACAAAGGCGAATAGAGTGGACTTGGAGATTTTCTTGCAATCGAGATTTGGGAAAAAGCATTTTTTAATGCTTGTTTTAACAATCTTAGAGCTTCCATTTACTACATTTTTTTTTTCTGTTTCAGACCAACTCACATTTCTCTTTGGGTTTAAAATTAACCACTTGACTTGATCTTTTCAAAGTTGGTTAACAAGAACCTTGGGCATTTACTAGATTTCAATTTGGACTTAAAATTGAACAAGGCAAACTTCACATTTATATCGGTGCTTTTAAAATGAACCCATCACTGCTTCTTGGGCTTAAAATGAACAAATGTCTTTCATGTTTTGCAATATTTTTCACAAATTAATATCATCAAAATGCGTATGTGCTTCTTTCGCGCTTCACAGCGATCTTGAGAATCAAAAGCATTTTTGTGATATTAAGTTGTCGAAAATAATGCCTCCACACTTCGATTTGGGAACTTAAAATTGAACAAACTTGCCTACTGTGAGAAAAAGGCATTGTGAGTGTTCTCTCTTTGTTCACACAAACAAAGATGATCGAACTACGAATGCACTTACTTGCTATTGTGTACCCTTAGAGGGCCTGCCTTGTGGGAAAAAGTACTCACCCAAGGGAACGACCCAACTGGGAACACGCTAAAGCCAAGCGACTTCCAACCAGTATATAAGTGTGGATTCTTGAGGAAAGTTCAAGAATCACGAGGATTATTCCGACGAGATGGACAAAAATGGACTCTCACCGATGTTGGATAATCCCCCACGAACGGACTGCCCGCATTAGAACCCTTTGTTTAGAAAAAGGCCAAAACCTTGTCTATCTTGTTGGTGCAAAAGGTCATGTCCTTTGAAGCCGCCCCACATTATACATGCGGTCTTGTTGTGGAAAGGGAAAGTATGCCATGGGAGATTCATGGGTACTAATGCTTGGCTGACCTGAATAAGTGAGTGCCATGGAGGGGAGCCAGTGTGGTCAAACATTTAGCCATTTGCACAAGATATGTGTAGCTAGATTTGTCCAAGTGGGAACCCAACAAGATATTGCCTCATCATCCTAGGGTTGTAAAAAGTGTTTGGAAGTAAAAGATACATTGCTTGGTTCTCAAAACGATTGAAAAATAGACATTCACAAGAGCCTCAAATTTCAAACCCCTTTTAGGAAACAAATACCTTTGATGAATTTAAGCACTCTTGCTTTCCCTAGGGATCATATCCTTAGAGGTTTCTAAGTGTTTGAATTCTACAATCATTTTTTTTCAACATAGTTAAACATAAGGAACTTTTGCCTTGTTTTCCTCGATTTCCACACAAAGGACCTTGTGGGATGAGAAAGAAAGTGGGACACTAGACATTAGTTTTGAAAAGATAAACAAGAAAGTGTTTTTGGTAAAAGGAATAGACTAAAGAAAGATAAAAAGACAAATTGGATTACACATGTGTTTTCTAACATGATTTCCTGCAAGATCAAAATCCCAAAACCAAAGTTCAAGAAGCTTTGTCTGAAAGCTCATGAGGAGCGTCTTGAGATCCTGAGTTGTATGAGTTTTACTATCAGCAGAATCCCAAACTACTTGAAAGGTTTACTTTCCTCCCATAGGAAATATAGCGTGTTCTTCAACACCGAGATCTTGTAAGAAGAAGTGTTATTCTAGGTCAAGTCTAGGATCAATTTCAATCGCATTTATCCATCTCTCAACCATTAAAATCAGTCAAAAATCACTTCACCAACAACTCTTGGGAACTTTGTAAACATCTGTTATGCTAAACTGCTAGGCGAAATCAAATCACTTTGTTTGACTTAACACAACTAGTCAAACCATTGTCCTATACATGAGTTCTCTCTTGGATAATACAACTTCCTAGGGTTTACGAGTTCATCTTGTTTGGCTTAACACACTTAGCCAAATTATCAAATCATCACCCCGTTTGACTTAACACACATAGTCAAACTGCCCTTTTATGTACAAGTCCACTATAGGATAACACAACTTCCTAAGGTTCTACAAGTGCATTTATCACATTTTGTTTGACTTCACACATTTAGTCAAACTATCAATCCAATCACGATCAATCAAAGTCCTAAAAGGTTTAGCATTTCCTTCAAAGTTTCTTTAAGAGTTCCATTCATCCATATCACCCATATTTCGTTTATCTCATCCTCATCATCACTTTGATCCTTCAATTATCCTAGTTCTTCACTTCTTTGAGCCTAAGGTTTAGACCGATCTAAAGAATTAGAGGTTCATCTCTTACATTCTTAAAAATTGATCTTCATTTTATGGTTCAAACTTGATCTCAACACAATAGGGACATGGAATATAAACTTGATCCATCCATCATGAGTAATTCAAGTCAACCAAACTATCCAAGTCTCGCAATGCCAATTGATTATCGAAACTCACATTTATGCAATTCAAATATGGCATCATTATCTCCTCCAAACTTCAACGATACAAATGTGAGTATGCCCAATCTAAAGTTTGGAACACCTTTTCCAATTATAGATTTAAATTGAAGTCCAAATTTGCAAATCTATCAACCAAACGCTCAATGCATGAGTTTTCCAACAACATTATCCCACCAAATTCATACATGCCAAATACAAGTTTGTTGAACATGACCATTTCAAATTCGCACTTGGTAAACTTTGGGGTGGACATGTTTGCAAATCCCATCAATCTTGTTCAAAATCCAAGCAATATGTTGACGACTCTAGGTACTGATCAAAGTGAAGGTAACACCATGCAAAATCAAAGTTACCTAAGTCAACCTATAATGCCAAATCAAAACATCATACCAAATCCTCTCATTTTTCCAACAATATCGCAACAATAAATGGCAACCATCTAAGCAACCCCAATGGTTAACACATCTATTGTTCCTCAAATGTCTCAAAGACCAAGAATCTCAATCACACCATTCACCACTCAAACCTTGGCAATCAATGAGACTCTTCTGCTCACCCCAACAATCAACACCATTCCCAATCCACCACCACCACCACCGAAACACAACACAACCAATTCATTCTCCATCATGTTGCAAGCCGCACAACAAGCTGCCCACCAAAAGGCATTCCAAGCCCAAAAAGCCACACAAATTGCCCAAGTAGGTCAAGTAGCTTGACAAGCACAGGCTCAAGCTCAAGTCCAGCACCAAGCTCGACAGATGCAAACACAATTTTTGGCACTATTGCAAGAAATCCATCAACAAGTCCATCAACAACAAGCCCAACAAAAAGCATTGTTGGCACAACAACAACATGATCAACAACAAGCCCAACAAAATGAATTGTTGGCACAAAAACGACATGACCAACAACAAGCATTGTTGGCTCAACAACAAACACAGGCATTACTCGCTCAACAAAGCTTGCAACAAATTCCTACCACAATTGTTGAAAACAATGATCAAGATCAATCCATCAATCCATCAATGAACACACTGAAGATGTTTCCGTCTCATTGAATGATCAAATCAACACACACCAAGAGCCACTTTTCAATCATGATCAAAACTCACCAACAATGCCCAACAATGATCCAATCCAAGTAACATTAACATCACTTGAACCTATGGTTGAAGACATTGTCAATTTCTCTACCAAAATTGTGGAAACAATCGATCCATCAATGAGCATTGTGAAGATGTGTCTATATTATCTAGTCATCAAATCAGAATTCATCAAGAGCCACTTTT
This sequence comes from Sequoiadendron giganteum, assembly GCA_007115665.2. Classification (NCBI taxonomy): domain Eukaryota; kingdom Viridiplantae; phylum Streptophyta; class Pinopsida; order Cupressales; family Cupressaceae; genus Sequoiadendron; species Sequoiadendron giganteum. The sequence continues at coordinate 110,455,058 of CM021101.1, forward strand.
TAATTATCTATTTCAAGGAGTGTTGGAATTATTTGATCCCACTGACATAATGCATGATCCATCGACCAATTATCATACTGAAAATGTCTCTACATTGCCTTATGAGTCAGAGGACATATCTCAAGAACTTATTCCCAAGCGTGATCAACATCTATCACCAAAGTCTAGCAATGGTCTCTCCCAAGACATATTGACATCCTTCAACCTCATGGTTGAGAATAGCGAAAGAATCTTTGACTTTACACTTGATCCAAAGCCATTCAAAGAACAAGTGGAAATTAAGCCACTTCCCATGCCTAAGGACAATGTCCAAGAATCCCTTGTAGACAATCCACCCTTTGAAATCGACCCATGTCAAGAACTTGATCCAAAGCATATTGAAAGCAATTTTGAAACTAGTCAAGATCAAGAATTTGTATCTCCAAGATACTACAATGATCTAATGGGCACTCTTTTATCTATACAAGATGTCACAAATGATGATCACATCCATATAGCACATATTCCTCCATCTACCCATGAGATGCTTTCTTTGGATGGACACGTAGATGATCTTTATTCAAAACAAGAGTCTCATACTCTTGACATCATTACCAAGGAACAAGAGTCTCATACTCTTGACATCATTACCAATAAACAAGAGTCTCCTACTCTTAACATTGGTACACATGATCAAAATATGGAAAAATCTGGAGACATAGCAAAAACAAATCATGAAGAAGACTTCTACAGAAGTTGTGAATCAGAAACATCTTGTGGACACCTAGTAGAAATAGCTCATGAAGAAGGCTTCTACGGAAGTTGTGAATTAGAAACATCATGTGAAAGCATATCAAGCATGAATCATGAGGAAGACTTTTACAGGGACAATGAAGTATCAACACTCCTTGAAGAAGCACTACAATCTGATATTTCACAAGATCAAATTAAAGATATCAATCAGGAGGATCCTATCACTTATAGATTGGGATCACTTACCTTTCTTAGAGCAAGTTATCTCATCAATAAAGGAGCTGACACTTTTGAAGGTCCACGACAGAGCAGAGAAGGATTAGCACCTTGTTTCCAAGGTAAAACATATCTTATTACAAACAAAATGTTCCAACAGATGAATTATCAAGGTAAAGGATTAGGCCTACATGAACAGGGTATCTTGGAACTAGTGCAAATTTTTGGCAATCCTAAGCATCAAGGCCTTGGTTATTCAACAATCAAGGGATCTCAACATATCAGTGATACCTCTACAAAAATGGGGGTAACTTCCTCTTGAGCAAACACCAACATAGGGAGCACAAAGAATCCTTATGATGGAATCAATGCCAATACTACAACTCGCCATGTCACAAGTCTTCATCCACCTATCACCCCATCCATGAATAGGGACCAACGTCAAAAGAAAGACTTGAATTGAAGCATGAAGAACTGTATCAAATAAAAAGAAGCTAAGAAGAATATCGAACAAATCAAATACACTTCCATACCAAAGAACACAAAGAAAGATTGTCCCTATCAAACTCCATCAGTCAAAGAAACTATGGGAAAAAATAAAAAAGGGAAAAGTATCTGTCAAAAGCAGGCTTCTCAAGCAACATATAAGGTGTATCGAGTTGTTGGTCCTGATTCCACACACACTTGTGTATCCACCCATTATTGCTCATCTTCCCAAGTTTGGAGAGTCAGAGGTTCCAAACTATCGACCAATCCATCTTTTACTCCTAAACACACTCCATCCATGCCTCTGCATATGATATACAATTTGCACATAGACCATGTGTTGGCAGCGATCCTTCATCCTAAGGATTCAGAAGGCATTCTATCGCGATGTGCACACAAAGACAAAGTTAACTCCAGTATCAGAAAGGCAAAACAAATTTCTCAAAAGTTGCTTTCAAGTGCATGTATCTTGGCAAAGCAACTTCTTCAAGCAAGATATCGATGGCACATTATGACAGAAGCAACAATGTCAGTAGTACCAAGGGATTCAACATCAGCTTAAAACCTCTTAGAAAATACAAGAAAATCAGAAAAAGTCCTGAAAAAAATGGTTACCTTGATGAAAACCTGGCAAACAGGCATCTTGGCAACAACCAAAAAAATCAAAAAATACAAAAAAATCCAAAAAAAAATAAAAATGAGAAAAATGATTGAAAATAGTAAAGAAAAAAATCGTCCTCTAATGAAAGCCACTTCGGTGGCACTTTGGCAGGTACCATGATGAAAACCTGGCAAATAGGCATCATGTGTAGAATTGAGCATCTACATGCACCAGTTCAAGGGAAAGCATCTTATCACATCCATAATAAAGCCAACATTTCGGCCATATCATTCATTCATCCATAAACTATTTACCCAACCCATGGCTATCTATCTACCTTATCTCGATCTTGATGAAGGTTTGGTAAATGCTTTACACTTGTTTATGGTAAACATCTTGACATGGGTCATTTTCATTGATCCCATCCTATCCAACGCTATTTGAGCCTTGAAGCATTATCCGAATGAGAATACTCTCTTTGAACACCCTTACCTTATCACAAGGTAATCCATATCCATATATCCAAGATTCCATCCAATGGCTGTTCAAACATTGCTAGACAATGGGGTTAGATATTTACATCTTGCCTCGAGAATAAATTTTGATATATATCCTCCTACTTATGTGGCGATCTGAACATTGGAAAACACAAAATCAAATTGGTCAAGCATTTGTGAGCCAAAAAATCCAAATCACTAGCCCATGGCGTATTTTAACAAGACGATGTTCCTCATCAAGCCTTAAATTTTGTCATAAATCAATCCAATAATTCATATCAGTCACATCTAACTTTTGCGTCAGCGTCACATCAAACCATCAAAACAATTTTGTTCCAAATCAAGCTTCATCAATCTTGATCAATCGAATCCAATCAATTATCACCTTGTTTGACTTAACACACTTAGTTAAACTATCATCTTGTGCACGAGTTTACTCTAGGATAACACAACTTCCTTGGGTTTACAAGTTCATTATCATCACTCTATTTGGCTTAACACACTTAGCCAAATTATCAAATCCATAATCACCTTGTTTGGCTTAACACACCTAGCCAAATTATCCTTTTTGTAAGAGCTTTTTCTAGGATAACACAACTTCCTAGAGTTTACAAGTGCATTATCACTTTTGTTTGACTTAACACACTTAGTCAATCTATCAATTCATCAATCATCATTGATCAACATTAAGCTTGGTTTTCAACAAAATCTCAAAACATAGCACTAATATCATCACATATCATATCCAAATTGTCAAAAACATTCAAACAAATTCATCAAAAATAAAAAACATCCAAATCATTGAAAAATCCAAAAAATATGTCAAAATATCAGAAAATCTTCAAAAATTCATCATTGAGTCTTGTCAGTCTTTCACCTTGTCGAACTATGTCATCTCTGAGCTTGAACGTAGGAAAGGTTGATCTTTGATCATCCATTGAGATAGTTAGGGTCGGTCCTTAAGCGTCCCTCGCAGTGACATCCGTTTTCCCATCTCCTTAGGCGTCCGTCACAGGGGCATTCGTTTGTCCATATTTTTTCACATTTAGGTCAGTCCTTTAGGCATCTGTCGCATTGGCAATCCGTTTGCCCATCTATTTTTTTATAGTTAGGGTCAGTCCTTAGGCATCCATCACATTGGCAATCCATTTGCCCATTTATTTTATATTTTAGGATTTTAGGCATTCGTCGCAATGACATCCGTTTGCCTATCTAGTTAGGCGTCCGTCGTAGAGGCATTTGTTTGTCCATCTTTTTATGATTTTAGGCATCCGTCGCAATGACATACGTCTGCCCATCTAGTTAGGCATCCATCACAGAGGCATTCGTTTGTCCATATTTTTTAAATTTTAGGATTTTAGGCATTCGTTGCAATGACATTCATTTTCCCATCTATTTAGGCGTCCGTCGCAATGCCATTCATTTGTCCATCTTCTTTACATTTTAGGTTAGGCATCTATCGCAATGGAGATCCATTTTCCCATCTATCTCATCAGCATTCAAGTCAATTGTTGTCTGAACTACGTTGTCTTTAAGCTTAAATGTAGGCAAGGCCATCCTTGATCGGCCCCCGAGGCACAAAATTCAAAAACATTCATAAATCTTGAAAATACTAAAAACATTGAAAAATGTGAAAATACTAAAAATAGCCTCAAAATATTTGAAAATCCAAAATGGTGCACCCGTCTCATCTCACTTTCACCTGCAATAATCACCACTCATAATAAATCAATCGTTGCCTTCATCCTTTGGTGAAGCAATTAGAAGCAAATTTAGCAGGTTCAAAAGTGAACACCCTAATCATCAAAGTCTCAAGCCTAAGTCAGTAAGCAAGCATGTTGGTCAACTCGGAGTATCAATAGCTTATCACCCAAATCAGTCCCATCAAAACCCTGATCACTACATGTCCTAGGATGAAGCTTTCCTGCGATGGACATAAGCATCAGGTACCCCATAGTAGTTTATCCTTGGCTAGTGGTATGAAGAACATTAGCTTGTTTGTTTACTTTATTTGGTCTTTTTGACTTATCTTATTTTGCACTCATTCCAAGGACCCCTCAATGATGCCTAAACAAAATAGGTTTAAAGAGAAAGGAATGGGGCAATGATCATTATATTTTTGTCTGCTGTGCTTGTTGGATGTTCTTGTAAAATAACTTGGTGAATACTTGCTTTGTTGGGTTCGTCCTAGCAAGGTTTTCATATGTCAAGTGTGAACAAGAGCACTCCTATTTGATTGTCAAGTCAAAGTCCATCAGACTAAGCGCCATGCCATCCTGGTTCTTAATACCTTGATGCATCGCACCTACGTGTGTTATCAAACATAAAGAAAGGTACACTCTTTCCCATCCTCGAATAAGCAACACATCATCATTCATCATCGTATCCAATAAAGTCTCGATGACTAGGGGACTTATTGGACTTCTATATCTTCTTGGATTTAAGGGTTTATCCCTCTCATTCTTCTATCCTCTTTGACACTAACACTACATTCATCCTGCATCCATCTTCCATCTGCATTCTCATTCTACATAATCGCATCATATCATCATACGACAACATCATCCATCACATTCATCTCACATGCATTGCATAATCATTTAAGATGTTTAAGATAATATAGATTTGTTATTTTAAGCATCTTCCAAACATCTCATTTTCATAATCATTTAAGATAATATAGATTTGTTATTTTAAGCATCTTCTAAACATCTTATTCTCATCATCATATAAATCATATAGTCTCACCATCCATACATCCATTTTGAACCTCTTTGTCGCGAGATCAACCTCAAATCGAATCTTTTCGCTCGATCTCTCGAGGGGGCAATGTACTAATGTACTTATTTCCGTTGGGGCATCTGAAAAAACCAAAGAATTTTTTAATTTCGATGTCGGCAACATTATTCTTTGAATCAATGCAATAAGTGCATTGCTTCAAAGAAGGGCAAAATGTAGACATACAGATTTGACATCATCGTCAATGTTCACCTTTTGATTAAATAAATCAAGTTTTATTTAATTAAATCATAAATATCCTAAGGTCTATTAATTTAATCACCAATATTAAATTAAATGATCAATGCTCATTTCCTCTCAATTAATTTTAAAAGAAATACAAAAATCTAAAATCAAATGTCATATCACTTAAATCATCTATTAGATTAATCAAATCATGATTAGTTTAATCCTAACTACATGAATCTTCTAGATTCATCCACTTGCACCAATAAATCACTTTATTTGATATATTAAAACCTCATTAACTCTCATGTTTGACTTTTTGGACAAACACAATTCCCCCCAAAAACCCTCAACCACATGCATTTATGGCCATTTTCAAATTTGAAAGGGCACATTGGCCAAGACTTGCACATTCCTCACCCTCTCACACCTTGACAAGTGGCATCTTTTCATTGGCTGGTGAATACTCCCACATTCCTCAAAATCTCTCAATCTTTCAATCTTTCAATCTATAAAATGCAAACCATTACAACACAAAGAAACAACACTTTTTCACGCAAGGTTACTCTCCACATAAGAGAACTAATCTTGCTCATCACAACAACACAATTTGACAACACATTGCATGCAAGGTCACTCTCTCCATTTGAGGGTCAATCTTGTCCATAATATCATCTTGCTTATCAAGGGGGTGGGAAAGGGCTTTTCTTTCCACATTTCAAAAGGCACCACTCTCACTATGGGATAGATATGGATATTGTTTGAATATGCTTTCAAGTCTTCTTATTTGGTCTTTTAGAGTTTTGTTTAAGCATGTTAGACATGATATGATTATCTTATAGGGATGTTGTGATTTGCTAACAATGCTAACCATTTGCAAGTTTTGATGTCCACAAAATGGCGCTAGAAGGAGGGCAATATATACATCTATTATACAAATTTTTTCTATTGCAAAAAAAATAAAAATGGTTACACTCAATGAAAAGGAGCAAGCTAACGATATTATTACTCTACTCTTTCTGTTTGCATAATTAGATTATGGTAGAGAAAATCTTTGCATCCGAAAAAACCAAAGAATTTTTTAATTTCGATGTCAGCAACATCATTCTTTGAATCAGTACAACAAGTGCATTGCTTCAAAGAGGGGCAAAATGTAGACATACATATTTGACATCATCATCAATGTTCACCTTTTGATTAAATAAATTAAGTTTTATTTAATTAAATCATAAATCTCCTAAGGTCTATTAATTTAATCACCAATATTAAATTAAATGATCAATGCTCACTTCCTCTCATTTGATTTTAAAAGAAATCCAAAAATCTAAAATCAAATGTCATATCACTTAAATCATCTATTAGATTAATCAAATCATGATTAGTTTAATCCTAGCTACATGAATCTTCTAGATTCATCCACTTGCACAAATAAATCACTTTATTTGATTTATTAAAAAACTTATTTTCCCTCATTAACTCTCATGTTTGACTTTTTGGACAAACACAATTCCCCCCAAAAACCCTCAACCACATGCATTTATGGCCATTTTCAAATTTGAAAGGGCACATTGGCCAAGACTTGCACATTCCTCACCCTCTCACACCTTGACAAGTGGCATCTTTTCATTGGCTGGTGAATACTCCCACATTCCTCAAAATCTCTCAATCTTTCAATCTTTCAATCTATAAAATGCAAACCATTACAACACAAAGAAACAACACTTTTTCACGCAAGGTTACTCTCCACATAAGAGAACTAATCTTGCTCATCACAACAACACAATTTGACAACACATTGCATGCAAGGTCACTCTCTCCATTTGAGGGTCAATCTTGTCCATAATATCATCTTGCTTATCAAGGGGGTGGGAAAGGGCTTTTCTTTCCACATTTCAAAAGGCACCACTCTCACTATGGGATAGATATGGATATTATTTGAATATGCTTTCAAGTCTTCTTATTTGGTCTTTTAGAGTTTTGTTTAAGCATGTTAGACATGATATGATTATCTTATAGGGATGTTGTGATTTGCTAACAATGCTAACCATTTGCAGGTTTTGATGTCCACAAAATGGCGCTAGAAGGAGGGCAATATATACATCTATTATACAAATTTTTTCTATTGCAAAAAAAATAAAAATGGTTACACTCAATGAAAAGGAGCAAGCTAACGATATTATTACTCTACTCTTTCTGTTTGCATAATTAGATTATGGTAGAGAAAATCTTTGCATCCGAAAAAACCAAAGAATTTTTTAATTTCGATGTCAGCAACATCATTCTTTGAATCAGTACAACAAGTGCATTGCTTCAAAGAGGGGCAAAATGTAGACATACATATTTGACATCATCATCAATGTTCACCTTTTGATTAAATAAATTAAGTTTTATTTAATTAAATCATAAATCTCCTAAGGTCTATTAATTTAATCACCAATATTAAATTAAATGATCAATGCTCACTTCCTCTCATTTGATTTTAAAAGAAATCCAAAAATCTAAAATCAAATGTCATATCACTTAAATCATCTATTAGATTAATCAAATCATGATTAGTTTAATCCTAGCTACATGAATCTTCTAGATTCATCCACTTGCACAAATAAATCACTTTATTTGATTTATTAAAAAACTTATTTTCCCTCATTAACTCTCATGTTTGACTTTTTGGACAAACACAATTCCCCCCAAAAACCCTCAACCACATGCATTTATGGCCATTTTCAAATTTGAATGGGTACATTGGCCAAGACTTGCATATTCCTCACCCTCTCACACCTTGACAAGTGGCATCTTGTCATTGGCTCATGAATAATCCCACATTCATCAATTTGGCCTCTCCTCCCTTCAAGTTCAACTATAAGTTGAAGGCTTCTCTCCTTCAAACAAACAACACATTTTCATGGCAAGGTTATTCTCTGATTTTGAGAATTAATCTTGCTCTTCATTTGGCATCTTGCTTATCAAGGGGGGTGGGAAAGGGCTTTTCTTTCCACATTTCAAAAGGCACCACTCCCACTATGGGATAGATATGGATACTGTTTGAATATGCTTTCAAGTCTTCCTATTTGGTCTTTTATAGTTTTTTTTAGCATGTTAGACATGATTCGTTATCTCATAGGGATGTTGTGATTTGCTAACAATGCTAACCATTTGCAGGTTTTGATGTCCACACTAAGCCAAAAAAATGCATGCATACTAAAGCTTTAATTTACAAAATTATGCAGTAAATAGTAATTATAAAAAGTATAAAATATAAAAGACCTTTCTGCCTTCAAAAATCTACGATACCCAAAATTATTAACTACCTTTGTTAAACAATTTTTTTTTTAATGCAATATTAGTAATTAAAGATATGTGTAATAACTTTATAAAAAAAAATCCTTGTATTTGTATTTATATATATCTTAACATAATAAAATAATAATAAATTAATTGATTCAATAACCTAGACAAAAAATGTAAAATATACATGTGTATCTACAACTAATAAATATAAAACTAAAATAGAGATAAAATTAATTCATACCTAAAAATTTGGTGTGAAACTATTCTTGTGAGAGAAAAAATTTATATTAATAAAAAAAAGTTATTGATTATTAGTTAATTAAAATTAAAATTCATAAATAGATTTTAACTAATTTGTTGGAAAGGTTTATAATCTCCCACCCATAGCCAATCAGATATGAATTAATCTCACGTTCCTCCCTATTAACTTATTAATTCGCTTTTTTGTTTCTCTACTCAATCATATAATTGTAAATTTTGTTGATTTTTCGTATTTTGCATTCCACTCCACAAAAAAAATAAAAAAATTGCACTCCTTGCTTGCTATATGCCCTTCTGCGATGGAACCCTATGATGATTGTTGCATGTTTGTGCATACGACTGCTAATTATAATAATATGAAAGAAAAATCTTTTATATTGTTAAAATGATTTAACAGCAATTGATCTTAAGAAATAGCATCAAAATCTATTGGAAGACATGAAATTTAAAGCATATTTTCGCTATGGAATTGTATAAAAAAGCTCCTCTTAAAATATACTTAGGTCACAAGCTTGACACCCTAATGACAAATAATATTTAATAAAATATACTTAGGTCACAAGCTTGACACCCTAATGACGAATAATAAATAACGAAACTAGAAGTAGCCGAGGAAATTAATGTTTAGACCGTCACAATGAAATTGAGCATATACCTACACAAGAAGATTGCTTAATACTTGTCGCCACTAGAACACATATGTGGATCATAGGTAATTTGAACTCATAATTTAAATAACGATGAAACTTATAAAAATTATATGGGGAATAACTTTGGCACTCCATGCGTTGCATCAATCCCTTTTAATAAATTATCAATGCCTTCAAACGCAAGAGCTGTCATACAAAAATAATGTGGACAGTACTTTATTGAAAACAGCAAACTATTGAAGGCTTGTGCTCCCGTATCGGATAGCAAAAAAGAATTTGTGGATGACCTCCATCAAAAAAAAAAAACAGCAAACTATAACGATGCCACTGAATTTGTTTATTAATTGGCTAATGGCAATTAATTCTAATGGTTCTAATGGTTTTTTATTTCAACTTTTAGTATACATTTGTGAATATTGACCTTTTTTTCAAATAATAATAACTGAGAGAATGACATGGCAAATCAATTTCAAAAGGAAATTATTTAAACGTTAACATGCCCAGCTACATGGCTCTAATTTCCTTCGTTAGCATGACACGTGAGCAGCTCGCCACACTCCAGGAAATTATTGAACTCAGGTGCTCCACCATCGAACCCTCTTGAGACCCTTTGTTCGACCATGACAATTAGAATATTCAAAAGAGATATTCTCTATTTTCTGTAAAAGTTCTATATTTATAATGAATGTGTTCTCCATTTAGATATACCTAGCAGATTCTCTGTAACACAGTCATAATAATCACGGGAGCACGCGCACGCTAAAAGCCGGCATCAATGAATAGCGGATTCCAATTTGCTTCTATCACTACGGAGATATCGTCGACTCTTAATTATACAGTACTACGGAATCCACAAGCATTTTTTATCTTTATATATTTATTATAATAATAATGTTCTAAGCAATAACCTTAACTTCCTGTCCCCTCTCACTTTCAAACGCTTATTATAATACATATATAGATTTTATTCTTATCCCAACTAGTTAATTTTTTAACATTTCTTGAGGAAGTGCATAACAATGTGATTTATAAACTGTTACAAACACTATCCATTATTATGATAGACTGTTGAAATATTGTGTTTTGTTCCTTTATATTATTTTAAATTGTAGAAACCGAGCATGGCTCGCGCCCGCTCTAAACTGCCCATATGTTCCTTGAAATTTAAGTGAATCTTCGAGGAAGCCAAAAACATTGGATATTCTTGGATTATAATCTTATGCTTGTTCCAAATTCGCTAAATTTTCGTGTTTATTCTGATATTAACATTCCTTACTTATTCCAAACTGAATTTCATTGCGTGTGCTGCGGGACGACACTATATTTTATGCCTTATCCATTTCACCTAAGACAGCAGTGGTATTGTTGAAGAAGAAAGAAGAGAGCTGCGTCAAACTATAATTGATATTAAGCGAATATTAGCTCTGCAGAAACATAAATAATGGAGATCCATTTTGACATAACTGCTATTTCCAGAAATGAAATTGCAATCATGGAGGAATTAGCAGATGATTCTTCTGTGCTTCATGTCCAACGTGATGAAGAAGAGAATCATGGCCAAAATGATGAAGAAAATCGGATTCAACGTGAAGAAAATGTCCTCCAAATAAAAGAAGCTGTGAAGAACAAGTGGAAGTACGTGAATTGCTCACTGGCATTGATGGCTGTCTCTCTCACTTTTTTCGGCTGTAATATTCGGTCACGCAGTCAGCTAAGTCCATTATTAGTTGAGATTTTGTTATTGAGTGTCTCTATGATTTTAGGAGTGCTGCTTTATATGGTATATACGAAGATCATGCAGGAACAAAGGCTTAGGCTGGAATACGATAAGCCCACAGTATTTGCAGGTAATCCATATCAACTATTTCTTTTAGTGTTATCAATATGCGTGGCAAGCGCAGTATTTATCTTCATTGCCATCGACGCATTGAAAAAAATATAATATGCTCTAAAACATTTAGGCTCATCATGGTTCATTAGGTAACACTTGCTGAAGGTTTTGGAAATGGCGTTGCAAGCTAAGTGGGCTTAACCTTGGGAGAAACTCCGTGATTAAGCGTGCTTGAGCTGGAGTAGTACCGGGATGGGTGACCTCCCCAGAAGGCCCAGTGCTTCACCTTTGTGAGCATCACCTAGATGCAATGAGTGCTAAGTGCACCATTCATTATCATGAGAGATGGGTTCTTGTGAACCACTACTTATGGAACATAGGTCAATGAGTTTGCCTCGTAAAACTACACGGTTGAATCCTAATAGCAATATCATAATTTGACACGCTGTGAAAAATACCTCCCACTTAACATTTAGACCCATCAAGTCTTTGTGTATATGCTTTAGCTTTAATGTATATGATCTTTTTTTTCTCTTAAATTTTAAGAATACAAAATTCCAATTCTCCATGTCTATCCTATAGGAAAGCATGGTTTCTTATTTATTTTAAGTCTGTTAACATTCTATTGTGTAATGGAAGTTGTGCTGAAATTCATATGTATAATATTATTGTTCTCTATAATCAAATCAGATTTAGAGAAAAAATATTAAAAATAAATAAATTATAATAAGTTTGTTTGTGTCTTTAAGTTTGAATTTGAAAGTAGGATTTTAGAGGTGAATAATAATAAAATATCTGCTAGACAAATTTATCAATTTTTTGGATCATTGTAAAAAATAATTATCTATATTTGATTCTTTTAATAAATAAAATTTTGTATCAAATTATAAGTTTCTTTGAAAAAGTCATTAAGTCTGTCATGAATCTCATAAGATATTAGATAAAAAGAACTTCTGAATTATTGTTACAAAGTTTATAAATCTATCATCTTGAGATAATCTATTTTAAATTCATATAAAATTGATAAGAACAAAACTAGAATTGATGCATAAAAATTTCAAATTAGAAATAAATCTTATATATTTAAAATGAATAATATATAATACTCAACTAATAAAAAATTTAATGAAAAATAATTATACTAAATTCAACTTTTTATGTTACAGAAAAAAAACATGACTGGCATCTTCTCCCAGGATGATAATATTTTATGAGATAAATGATTATTTACTATTGTGCTACAGCATTACAGAATGCTTGATGATAATGATGGCACCTTTTAATGAGACCTAGAGTTAAAACAGTGAACACATTTATTTGTTATATTGGAGATAGAAAAAACTAACAGATCAGCCAATTAAACTTTTAATAAGAAGTCATTATACTAATGAAAATATTATTTCTTTTAATAACCAGAATTATTAGATTACGCCGCCAGACAAATATTTATTTAAAAAAAATAAAAACAGGAGTTAGACTATCGTTTTCGTGCTGCTATGTATGTCTTAGTCTAGTTTTCATAAGCAGAATATTAAACTTTTATTTTAGATTTAGTAACAGTCTAGTTATCCCCACATTTTGTCCCTCCCTTAATTTTGTAATTCAAATCTTACTTAAAAGCTGGCAATGGGAAGTGACAAGAAGATGAGGTGTGCTAATTAACCAGCTTCTGTAAAAGCCAAACCTAGAAAGTGTGGGCATTTTTTAAATAAGGAATATGAATTAAAAATATCATGTAAAGGAGTTATATATATATATATATATATATATATATATATATAAAAGTTACTTGAATAAATCTATAATTATATATACAGCAATTATAAAGCAGATTCTTAAAAATAAAGTATATTTAAACAATTGATAATTTACGTTTTTAATAATTTTAAAATTTGCACTTCAAATTTTCTTGTAGTTAGTTAAAATAATTTAAAGAGATATGTTTTCAGATTACATAATACTAAATAAATAATTATATTTTTTCTTAATATATAATAAATTGTAATAATTTTAATTAAATCATTTTTAAAAATATATGTTATCTTAGATTATATAATAATAATTTGACATTGATATTATGATATTTTGTAACAATAATTAAATGTGGAAAATATGAATACAAATAAAGGTATTGTTGTATAATTGATGAGATGTACTATTTGGATATGGATTTTGAATCTAACATGTTTCAAGTTTAGGAATATTAAAGGATAGATTGATTATCACCTCAAAATAAAAATATTTTGTTTATTCTATGTAGGGAAAAGTTTGGTTATTATGGACAAATTCATGAATGTAGATATATCTTGTAATTGTGAGTTTCTAATGTGCAATTTGTAGATTCATTTCCTTCACTTCACTTGTCATGACTTCAATTCTTCTATACTTTATGCTATATGTGGATAGACAATGTTTATAAATACAATGGGAAGGTGGTCAATACATGCCACAAGGAAACATGTTCTCCTAGTTAATCTTATAAACAATTGTACAAATAATAAAACAATAATCTTCAATCATGCATATGTTCTTATGAATTCTTCTGCAAAACTAGATACTTTTTAGTGTGTCAATTGAAGTATTTATGCTCCTTGGATTGAGAGAAAATCTATGCATATTTAGTGATCTTAAAAAAATATATTTAATACTTTAAAAGGAAAGATATAGTAACACATTGAATAAATTTGTGTTTAGCCAGCCTTGGACGGCAAATGTAAATATGGGAGTTGATTGAAATTGATTTATTCTTTTAATTTTCATGGGACAAGCCGACAACTATGAGGATGACCTCACAATCATGACTTAGTCTCAACATATAAAAGAAACTAAATAACAATGGAAAGTTTTTCTATGGAAGCATGTTGAAGCATAGTTGTGATAAACAAGTGGCTATAAAAAATGTATAGTGTTTTTTTATCATATGGGTAAGGCACATGACACAATTTTATAGACATATGCCTTAAGGGTAGTTGCATAACATAGGGAAAGGGACCCAAATTTACACAAAATACACCTTTTATTAATATTTATATGTATCAAGGAACTCTCCTCAAAATAAATTCAACATAAAATGGGAAATGACATGGTTATGCATAGTTTTTCATAATATTTTGCACCCACTTTGAAGTGAATAAAAATCTTATAATTATCTTACATCTAAAATTAAGTAGCATTCACAAACATGCATGTAAAGTAAATAGCTCAAAAAATCAAAGGATATTGCATGAAGTTCATATAAAGTAAGGAAGCTTGTGAGGATATGATCATGGAAGTTCACCTCAATGACATACATTTTTCTAGTTTTTTGTATCGATATATGGCCCTATTTTAATAATCAATCAAATAAACTTCAATTAGGTCCTTTACCAAGCTATCCTAGGTCTACTATATCTTAACTCTACAATGTATTAATTGTTGAATACTCATGTCATGGCCAAGATTCATCTCTACTTTTATAGTGACTTTTTTCAATGCCTATGTCTTCACTTTGCTTCATGCACTCTATCTCTTTTTCATTTTTGTCTTATGATAGGTCATCACCCAAAACTTAATTGATTTTTTTGTCTATTTATTAAATGAACATAAGCAATTTTTTATTATTACATTAGTGATATGTACTTGCATATATATTTTATTCTTACTAGAAAGAGGGTAGAAGAATTAGTTTGCAGATTGAGTTTTATTTTTTCTATCTACTAAGGTCTCATTTTCTTATTTGTGAATGGTGGTGACTATTCAAGCAACAATATTTGAGTGCCTAATTTAATTTATATCTAGAATTTTTTCATTAGCATGTAGTTGGACTACCTTCTTTAGTTGGAAATCACAACCAGCCCCTAGGATGCCTTGATACCACACTAATTCAATCTTAGACTCTTAAAACTCATTGAAACACCTGAGAACACCATACATAACTATGAAAAACTAAGTTGGAGTTTTTTGTTTGGCTATAGGTTAACCTATGGAAACTTATAAATTATTAAATCCTACACCCTTTAAGCTTACCACCAACTTCAAGAAACTACATAACAACCTTACTTGTAGTGACTCAAATACAAAGCTATGGATTTCAACCATTCATGCACCAAAGCACACTAATTTGACACTAATTGAACAACAAACACAAAGATACTTGGTGCACCTCATGGTTATGCAACCAATAAAATAAATATTTAAAGCATCTACAAGGCCTCTCAAATATGTTGACATCAATAACAAACACTTCTATTGTTATCTATAATAAAAAATTCCAATGTCATCTTTTAATCTTCTTACCCTCCTCTTATTTAGCTACTACTACTTTTTCAACAACCATCATACCCTCCATCATACAATATCAACCTTCCTCATTGATTTTATATCCTTGCATTAGCACACAAGCACTCCTACCATGCTCCCTTGCTACACATGCAACTTTAACCTCATCACTCTCTTGCGATGTCTTTGCCACCTCATAACCTCCACGTCATTGCAAGTGCATTCACTCCCAAGTTCCCCACCTCCTTTGCTACAAGTTGTCATTGGTCATTGGGAAAATATGTAGTTGTTGCAATTATCTTTTCTTTTGTGTCTTTCTATTATTGAAAGTGAGTCAACTATCATTCTCCTCTTTGCTATGAGTCCTTTGGCTCCAAGTAGCCACCTTTGTTTCAAGTGCCTCTACACTATAGAATCACTAATGACTACAAGTAAAAACCTATAGTAGTTGGAAATGCATGTTCTCCTCCAAATGACTAGTACCACACCTTTAGTACATGACATCTTCTCATGTCTAAGATGCCACTACATTCACTAGTGAGCATTCAAATGAAGTCTACTTAATGATTTTAAAGGAAATGTGTCCAATTATCATAGGTGATGGAAATACAACTAAGCATGAAGAGTTACATGGGTTTAGTGGCAATAATAGAAGTTAAATGACTTCCTTGATGTGCATTTTGGCATGCATGACATAATTTTATTAGTCTATTCATAAATAATTGGGCAATCTCCATCGATATGTGTTACGTGGATAATTGGTAACATGACACATGAAAGTTGAGAAAAGTAGCGGGTCCTAGTCATCTACTCAACATGGTGGACTTGCATACTTTCTTGTCTCCATAGTAATATTATGAAGGGTTGATGTGTATATTTGCCATTGGGAATGACAAAATAGAAGGCTTAGAAATGCTTCTCCAAATTGCCCTTTGTTAGCATTGTGTTTTTAATAAGAATACAAAGAGCATGTGTAGAACTTTTATAGAGTCTACATGTGCTAAGGTGAATGTTTTAACACCAAATAAATCTGAGATAGGAAGGTTGGTAAACCTTTAGTATATGTTTGAAGTGAGAAGGTTGGTAGACCTTTAATATATATTTGGGAGCGCTGAACTATTTTTCAAAAGATGCTTAATAATGTAAATGATGGAAGCATGTTCGTATTCCATTAAAAACAACAAAATTGACAAATATATTGGTGAATACAAAATGAATCTGAGTTGGAAAGATTGGTAGGCCTTTAGTATATACTTAGAGTGCTCCACCATTTGTCAATAGACACTTAGTAATGTAAACGATGGATACATGCTCGTATCCAATTGAAAACAACTAAACGGCCTAAAAAAAGGCACAGAACTTCGCGTAGTGCATTTAACCCTCAGCTGTACATCTTAAGGAAATAACCCTGCACCGTCGTGGAACTTTGTGCTGTGCAGAGAAAGGTAAAAACTAACAGCTAGTTATGCCGTGTGAAAGAACCAAACTAAGCGAGGACATTACTATTCAGACGCATCATCCCATTATAATAGTATATAATACAATCATGCCTACCGATAGAAGCGCTTAACAAATGTAATAATAAACCCACCAAGAAAATTGATATCATTATTAGAGAAATTCACCACACGCACTGCATATTCTTTATTTTCTAGGAAACTTGCGCTTCTACATTTTTTATATATCTTTTTCCTAGTAGATTCTCCGTAACACAGTCATGATAATCATGTGCGCAGGCGACAAGCCGGAGTCAATAAATAGTCGGACTCCAATCTGCTATAACATAACGACACTATATCTTCCGAGGCATCGCCGAAACTTAGTTATACTCTCGACGAATGAGTTTAACAGCTTCCTATAAGCAAATAATATACTCTAAAACCTCATACACCAATCAGTTCTTGTGCAAACATCTTAGTCTAGAACATGTACCGTAACACATATCTCTTTCTGTAACATGTACTCTACTGCTGCTTACACATGAAAAGCTGTTAAACGTCTATGTGTATAAGTACTTTTGTGCTCAACCAGTGAAAAAATTCGAAAGGTGGTACTATAACAATTTCCAAAGGATGATTGGACTATAAAAATTGTTAGTAACAGTAGGTTGTTGTACTAGTCACGCTTGGCATATTATCTTTTTTTTCAGTGAATATTTCTGGTTTAGATTGTGTTTTTAACTTTTGCATCAACGTTTTGGATGATACTCTGTGATCCATCATCAGGATATCAGAAAGCAAAAGGAGTAAAATGAGTAATTGCAGACCAATAATTGAATAAGAAGTGAATGTTTCTCGCTTAGATTGTTCTATTATAAATTACATTGGACAAACGCTACAGCCGTTTACGAATACATTAGTTTATCTCTACCACATTACAATGTGTTAAAAATCGAATAATGTAGTGTTAAGAGATAAAATTATTATAATAGTACATTTAATAATTTCTATTGTTAATATTATTAAGTTATTTGGGATGATTTCTTATACATTATAATATAATTTTTACAAAATCTTTTCAAGGATAATAGTTGGAATTATTTGACCATTAACATTAAATTATTTAAATATTTTAATTGCTAATATCATTAAGATATTAAGAATATTTTATTATAAAATCTAAATTTTATTTTGCAGCACTCTCTATTCAAATTTGTAATGAAAAACAAGTTGGTCAACCTTCAACATTCTTCCTCTTATTACATTAATTTGAACAAAGAAGAGAACACTACAAAGATTGAACATAGTAGATTGTTTTAAAATTTGATGGAGTGTTTTCACCAAATCTCCCACTCGCCCAACACAAGTCAAATTGATTGCATTGATGGATGTCCTAACTATCAAACTTTAAAAATCCTTTATTTCACATGAGAGAACAAATCCCAACCTCCATACACAATGTGAGAAGAAATCTTTCTTAGAGTCTACCATCCTTTGAGCATGTCAAAATTCCTCATCCTATCCCATGGGAACCAAATCCCTCCTTTCTAGTGTATAGCAAGAACAAAACGATAGTGTATGAAATTTGACCCAACAAAGAGAAAACTTATCCTCTTCATCAAACGATCTCACTAACCACTACAATAGGGTAAACTAGTTCTTTCTAAAAAAGAGGTTAATATACTTTTAATCTGATAGAAAGATAAATTTATTCTAGCTAATTCTAGTGTGTTTTATGATTGAGAAATTATAATTTTCTAGTAAGTTAGAAACACTAAGAAAACCTAAAAGTTACTACCTTATAGATTTATTAAGCTAAGAGCAAAATTATAAATTCAAGGCAAAGAGAAACCTAGACATAAAATTTGGAGGCCTCTATGATGGATGCTAGTACATAGCATTGTAGTTTGTATGGCATGAGTGACTAGATTCAACCAATTTCATATATCAACCTAGAAATTTATATTTAATTCGTACACTTTCAACTATATCCCAAATATGATTATTTACACAAACACAACCGTACAAGAGGTAAAATATGTGCTTCATTTAATTTTATACTATTTTTCCACTTCTATTAGAATATTCTAGAATCTAATTGTTCACAAATAAAGTATATTTTCAATTCCCAATTTATTTCTCTTTTCTTATTTTACTAAAAACATAATTTAATGCTAGTGTTTTTCAAAACTCAGTCCATAATATATTTTTTTCCTTCATTCTATCCTAGTTTTATTTATTTCTCCACTATAACTAAGTTCTACTAGCAAAAGAAATGAAGTTACATTTAGATGCAACTTTTTATCTCCAAATCATATGCAAAGAGAACCACAATTTTCAATCTTTGAATTGTATACAAAGAGAACCATAATTTTTAGTGTATTTCAAATATTAAAGATGGAGTGACAATCGAATATGGTTCATGGAAGGACATACTAACTCTAATATCTTAATAAGTGATAACAAATTTTAGGGGTAATTAAAGTTAACTAACATAATGATTCCTATGACATATCTTGAGTGCTCATATAGTCTCAATATGAGCATATAAGAAATGCTTTCTCAAGGAGCATTGGTCCTTGTTGATTGAGTAACCTCATCTCTTGTGAGAGGCATACATGATTTTTCTTAGCTAGTAATATTGTAGGTTAATATTATCACACTCCCTATTCCCTCACTAGGATCTCATCCGTATGGCCATTCTAGAGTTGTACTCGATGATAATTTATGTCCTTATCCTTCATGTATTCTTAATTGAATGAATCTTATATGTTATGCATGTTGAGTGTATACTCTCTATTTGGTGTGTTTACAAGCCTTGCTACCAAGTGTTTGATGCAAGAATGATTGTAGCCCATGTGACCATCTCTTAGTACAATGTGATGGACCTAAGGGTATCACATGTTTTGGTGACATGAAACCACTATTAGGGATTAAAGGATCTTAAAAAGAGCTTTGGGATCATGACAAAGTTTTAAATAAAGGATTCACAAATGATTTCTTCATTGCTACATGTTATTATAAAAATGTATTTGGAAGAAAATTTGAGTCCTCATATAACATTATAATTAAATTATTGGAAAATCCTTAGTCGATGGATTCTAAATTGACCACATAAGTGGTGTTGGTATTATGAATACTTTTATATGATTTTGTGTTGGAGTTGTACATACATGCCTTTATGTATGCTCTTTTAACTTATTATGTTTTGGGTAAAATAATTATAGAGCACTTTTTAATTAGGTTAGAAATGAATTCAAGTTTACAAAATATAATAATTAAACATTGAAACCATCAGAATCCTCTCTTGTTCCTTAGTGTGTTTGGTCGTAAGTTTCTACCTCATTTAGAGTTTATTTAAGGTACTTTGTGTGGTCTTGGTGGGGGAAATATGTGTATGAAATTTTCCACTTCACCCCTTATGTTATTGGCCATGTGTTGGATCCTCTTTAGTACACCCCAACACTTGGGATTTATCTCCTTCATAGACTAATGTTGCATGAAACCAAGTGTGTAGGACCACTCTAATCCCCCAAAATTTTTAATTTTTTCTAATTTTATTTTAAATCATATTTAGTTCTTGGAGGTTACTAAGGATTGTGTCAAGATTGCAGGTCTAAAAGTGGATCTCGATTTTCTCACTATCCAAGACACAAGCACAAGAAAAAAGTGTAATGTATTTATGCGACTCTAGTACAAAAATAATACTATTAAAGTCATGAACACTTGTAGAGTTTTCAACACTTTGTGTACTCATGCTAGTTTACCTCACATGCACTAGTATCCCACATGGGTGCTAGTGTTCTTGTAGTGTGTTGTAGTCCTTTGGCATGTTGTTATCCCTCTATTCATTAGGCAATAAGTATTTCTAGAATTATATTGAGAAAAAATCATGAATGAATCTTGTTCCTCATAGTGTTGCTATCTCCTACTTTCCATATCTCATTGATATGTTTCATCATTGAAAAATTATACCAATGTTCGTATTTAGAAATGTGTCTTTACACAAGATCAACTTGTTGTGACATATTTTGTTAAGGAGCTTGCATCTCCTAGGGTTGCCTATTCTTTTATGGTTATAACTAATGTGTTAGAGGCCCCTTGTTGGGTCCTAGCCCTCTTGTAAGTTGATTTGTCGGTTTAGTGTTGTAAGTCCTCCACTTGCACCACTTTGTTTAAGCAAGAGTGATATCTCATTCAATGTGTTATTGTGTAATGCAATATCATTCTCTTATATATATAGTGTTAATGTGTTTTTAAAACAAATATGATTTCCAAGTAATGTCTTATAGGTCCTAGGTAGGGCATTACATAGAGTAGGAATTTTCACAATTCCTAGTCCTTGTGCATCAATGAAGATAGAAGAAATAGTTTTGGATATCTTATGTTGAGGAATTTTATCAAGAAATGATGATATGCTAGAGAATTCATCATCAAGAGGCTTGAAAACTCATCTAGTGGGGGGAAGTCCATTAGCTTGGATGATTTCTCTTGATTGTGAGCATATCTAGAATGTTGAAGTTTATGTACATTAAGATACATAGAGGGAGAAGGAGGAGGCAAAGAAGGAGAAGAGGTTCACTCAAGAGAAAGGGGTGGAGTTTGGTTCTAAAACATATGATTCTCAATAGCATGCTCCTTTTTAAGGTGAACCTTGGGGAGTTGTGAACCTCCAAGAAGAAGGAGACTTGTTTTGAGGAACAAGGATGGCATGTTCTTGAGTCGGTTTCATATGGGATGGATGAGGATGCAAATGAATATGTGAAGGGATATGAATCTATGATGATAATTTAAACTTACCACTAGCTCTTATATATACCTAATTATGCCATAGATGCCACCTAGACTGAATAGATACTTATTTATAACCCCTAAAATAAACTAACTACCCATATAAGACTATAATAACGATTATATAACTTAATTAGGAGCTCAGATAGCCACAAATCAACTACTCATAACCCTAAAAATATATAGGATTAAGGTTGCATCATCTTTGAAGTAGAAAGGTTGAGCATATCTTTTATTATTATAGCCTAGATGAAGTGCATCTCTATTATTGCAATATACGTTAGATGTATCTTTAACAATGGACTAGGGGCATGAGTTTATGACATTGAAAATTGAGAATATGTTAATCCCCTCTACTACTGTCCCATATTTTTATAGCACGCAACTTTGACATCCATTCTTACAATTGTCAAAATCACTCCCGCTATGAAGGTGAAGTCTAAACTTGCTAATAAGTATCATTTCTCAATAGTACCTTGAATGTAACATTGAAAAGAGAGACTTATCCCGAATGGATCTCCTTTTCCAACTAATTTGATTAAATAAACTGCTAAAAATATTGTTGCTACACACCTCCACACCAGATGTTTGAATAGCCCACCGCCATGATTTTCCACTGAGCCATCCTACCGCCTTGTAGAATCTACCATGACCATCCCCAGCATCATATATGCCATGAACACAGACAATGCAAGGTGAGCGATTGCAATTGAGTTTTCCCTCTCGATTAGCATTTCCTAATCATTCATTTTACATTTCCCAAAAGAATCTACATTTTAAACATTGACGAATGAAATAAATTGCAATATAAACCCACTTAAAACAAAGGCTTTTCTAGTAACCAAATAGGCCCTCAACACTGAAAAAAATTTGATGTTGGATGATGTTTGAGTACTGAAAGAATAACTCGCAACCTAGTTATTTCTTTAGCTTCCTCATTCACTACAGTATATTTAGCCTCTGTAGTTGATAAAGGGGTGATCCCACAATAATGGGTTACACTTTTTGGCCAAACTTGACATTGAAATCAACATTTTTCACCAGATCTTCACTTTCGTACACCTATAGAAGCTAAAACATTAAGATTTTGAAGATGAAGAAAACTAGTGATTTGTGATATTCTGTGTTGAGAATCTAATTATATTTTTTTTAAAAATTAAAAAATAAATTGTGAATTATTTTATGTAGTTTTTATTAACTTATTCTTTTTACTAAACACCATTTTCAAAAATTGATGCTTACTTTCAGCTGCATAACTTTTTTTATAGAAAGCATACAATTCTAATTTTTTAAATACAGTGTTTTCACACCATTATTTAGTGGATGGATATTTTTTCATAATTTTTTGTTGCATATATATTTTTTAAATAATTTTCTAATTCAGAGTAATTATAATTTGGATATATTATACTTTCAGCTACATAACTTTTTTTGTATTCATTTGAATTAACTTATTTATTTTTTGTTCAAATAAGGACATCAATAGCTAGAGTACATGAATTTTTAATAAATTTTTTTCTCTCTTTTCCTTTTTTTTCCGTATGTGTGAAATAAAGACCTTGATGTTCATTGAAAAACCTACATTCACAAGAAATAAAAATTAAATATAATAATAATATTAAATATATTTAAAATTATAGTTTTTGGGAAGCTTATAATAAGGACTACATGTTTACAAAAAATTAATTTTAAATAAATTAATTTGATCCCCTCAAAGGTAAATCAAAAGTGTTTTCTTATCAGCATTTTGATAGGTGTAGAGGAGACTCCATTATAGGTATGGTTTAAAACTAGCGGCTTTCTATCCAAGGGGGTTTGATATAAGTGGGTTTGATCAAACCATCTTCAATTAAAACCCTTAAAATGGAACCTTTTTAAGGCTTAAATCATTATATTTTCTAAAAATATGTGATTTCAGCAAAAATTAGGATGTCCCAAAAAGTGTAACCTATTATTGTGGCAGTACCCAAACTACACCAAGAAATGGAACCAGAACCCAAAGAGAGAACATAACCTATAGTTGACTTGCAATCATTTGCACAAATTGACCAATCCGAATCAGAATATACAACAAGCTATAGATCTCCATGAGAAGAGTAATAAACACCCATATTCGAAGTCCCTTTTACATATCTCAATATTCTTTTTGCTGCCATCGAATGTGGAGCCTTAGGAGAACTCAAAAACCTTGAAACCACACCTATTGCAAATGAAATATCTGGTCAAGTGTGAGTCAAGTACACAAGACTACCAACAAGTTGCTTGTATAAGGTAGGATCAACATCCTCACCATCCCTATCCTTAATCAACTTCAATCCTGGAGCAACTGGAGTAGATACACATTTGCAATCTTCCATCTTGAACTTTCTCAACAAGTCTAAAGAATACTTGGTTTGAGAGAGGTAAATTCCATTATCTTTTTGCCATACTTGAATGCCATGAAAGTAGTGTAGAAAACAAAGATTTTTCATTTCAATTGTATCTTGCAATTTTATCTTTATGTCATTGATCTAGTTCATGTTATGTCCTATGGTAATAAGATCATCAACATATAATACAATAATTATTGTGCCACCATCATCAAATTCCTTCACATACAAGTCTAGATCATGAGGACTATTATGAAAGCCTTGAGTTTGGAAATATTCATCAATCTTAGCATATCATGCCCTTGGAGCTTGTTTTAGGCCATATAGTGATTTCCTTAACTTGCAAACTAAGTGTTCCTGACTTGGACTTTCAAATCCTTGTGGTTGAGTCATATAGATTTCTTCATCAACTTCACCATTCAAAAATGCATTCTTAACATCCATTTGGTGTAAAGGCCACTTGAAATGTGATGCTAATGCTATAATAGTCATGACAATACTGATCTTTTCTACTGGAGAAAAAGTTTTTGTGTACTTAATTCCCTCTTTCTATGAATATCCTTTGGCCACTAGTCTTTCCTTGTGTTTTTCAATGCTCTCATTTGACTTGAAATTAGTTTTATACACCTAATTATTGTTCACCACATTCTTACCCTTAGGCAAGTCCACCAATTCCCATGTTCTATTCTTCATCAAAGAGTCATATTCATTCTGCATAGCTTGTTCCCATTCATGTTTTCCTTTAGCCTCATCATACGTTTGAGGATCATTGGTATTCATTATGGTGGTCATTAGAGAATAATTAATTTGTTGAGTCTTTTGATTTAAATTTCTTGAAGACTCTTGGTCTTTGAAGGTGGACTACATTCTTCAACTACACTAGAAGTTTCCTTGGAAATTTCAATGGTTTCAAAGGATTCACCATTCTCTATTTCCACTTGTGGAATAGGAGAGGATTACATCATATCCTCAAACCCTTCATTAAACTTGACATCCCTACTTGTGAACACATCCTCCACACTGGGATCATACGACTAGGTGTATCCTTTCCTTTGATCATCATAATCCACAAAGATGCACTTAACACTCTTCTTATCAAATTTATTTTCTCTAATCTCATCTAGTATGTGAGCAAATCCTTCACATCCAAATACTCTAAAATACTTAACAACTGGTTTCTTTCCACTCCATGCTTCTTTGGGAGTGATTTTCTCCAAGCATGTTGTAGGAGATCTATTCTAGACATGTGATGCAGTATTGACAGCCTCAGCCCAAAGAAACAAAGGGCGACCCTTGGATTGTAGCATGCACCGTGCCATTTCCACTAAAGTCCTATTCTTCCTTTCAACAATGCCATTTTTTTTAGGAGTATATCTATTAATAATTTCTCTTTTCATCCCATGATATTCACAAAAATATTTGAACTTGTTGACATATTCTCCACCATTATATGTTCTTATTCTCTTGAGCTTGCTCCCACTTTGATGGGGGATTCATTGGCCCACATAAATCACTGTGGACAAGTTCAAGAGATTTACTTTCCCTCCAAGTGGACCTTTCAAACTTGTTCCTATGTTGTTTTCCAACCATGCATCTTGTACACACATTTGTTTTTACCTTAATCCAAGGTAGTCCATCAACCATATTCATCTTTGAAAGAATAGACAAACTTTGATAGTTGAAGTGACCAAACCTTTGATGCCACAACTCACTTGTGGAGGAGCTTGTAGTAATGTAAGCTTTCTTATCAACAAATGCTAAAAAATTGTTGATGTCATCAATCTCAACTCCTGTAGCCATAATTTTGAATCCATCATTAACATTCTTGATTAGACACTTATCTAAATAAAACTCCACCTTATAACCATGTTGAGTTATTTGACTCACTGAGAGAAGATTTTTTGTTGACTTAGGTACAAGATTCACATCTATTACTTCCAACTTCTTACCATCACATTCTTTCATTGAAATTGAACCTATTCTTTCAATTACATGTGAACTATCATCCCCAAGAAATATCCTTGAATCTTTTGTTTCTTCTAAAGAATTAAAGAAGTTTTTATTGTAAGTCATATGTTGGCTAGATCCGGAATCAATATACCATATGTCATTTGAGTTTCCTTGAGTAGCCAAAGAGGATATCATTATATTATGATCACTATATTCTTGAGACAAATTTGATTGCCTTCTTTGAACAAAATTTCTTTGACCTCCTGCATACGATTTCCTAGGACATTGATCACTTGTATGCCCTTCTTCTCCACAATTATAACATTTGATAATTTTTTCCCTTTTAAAATGATCTTTATTGTTTCTCCATTCATTTTGTCCCCTTTGAAAACTATTCCTCTGTTGATTATCCCTTGATTGATTCCATTGCCTTTGATAATTTCTGTGGTGATTCCCTTGATTTTGGTATGATTTATTTTGATTGTAGTTCTTATATTTTCCCCTAGCCATAAATGCTTGAGAACTCTTCCTAGATTCACCTGGGAACTATTTAAGCCTCTCCTCTTCATTCGATAAACCTCCATACACTTCTTCTTGTGTAATATCCTCAAATTTCCCAGTAAGCTCTAATGTGCTGATGAAGTTATGATACTCATCTGGAAGACTTTCGATTAACAAATCTATAATTTCAGAGTCTTCATATTCAACCTTCATCAATGCAAGTTGATTTCTTAAGTTTTTTCAATTTTGCAATATGATCATTCATGCTATCTCTTCCCTTCATTTTAAAATGAGTTAGTTGCCTTTTGATGTCCATTACTTTCAATTTACTAGTTCTTTCATTCATTGTCTGCAAAGTTTTCCCATATTTTCTTTGTTGTTTTTAGATCTTGAACATGAGACCTTATCCCTAGACTAATTCTCCATAAAATGGTAGCCCGTGCATTCATATCCATTTTATTCCATTTTTCATGCTTACTTTCATCTGCAGGTTTGTCTTCTATTGCTAACTCCCATAAGCCTTTCATTTGTAAAATCAACTCTATCTCACATTTCCAACTTGCATAATTAGAACCATCTAATTTTTCACTAACCACAATATTAGAGATCTCAGAGGTAGCCATAGCAAGAACACAATAAACTCTCAAGCCACACAAACACGGGGGCTTAAAAAATAAAGCCCCTACCAACACACACAACAAAATGTTTGTATTATCATGCCTTGATGTTGGCCTTCTTATGAACCAAACAAACAAGAACTTTTGCAAATTTATAACCTACAAATATGAAGGAGAGTTCATCAAACACATTATTTCTCCAAACTCTTCAAAGGAACTATGCTAGCTCAGCTCTTACCTGATCAAACTAACAATGCTTTGAAAGATCATTGGCATATCATCATAGCCAAAAGAAATACAAAGAACACTCTGCTCACAAACAGAGAAAACTTTGACAGCACTACCAGGCACAGTAGAGTAAAGAAAATAACAACACATATGGGTGTATCCTTAATAAGCCCAACTCTCCTCTAAAATCACACTTCTTCCTTACAAGCTCTCATAATCATGATTGAGAGAAAATGAAGTAATGACATGTCGAAAAAAAAAAAACAGAATTCGGAGTAAATTACTCTATCAGCGAATGCCCACATGGAAAAGGTGCCTCTCCAATCTCAAGAATTGGTGAGAGATTACTGCAAAGATCAAAATCTTCCCGGCTATCACCTACCAAACATGGAAAATTTGTTTTTCACTTCACGCCTTCTGTTGCAGCGTGGGAATGGCTTTCCACCGCACACCTACATCAAATACCTCTGCGTGACTTGTCTTCTTGTTCTGCTTGAGAGATGGTCATGGGCCGAGGGTCTTCACCTCTGATCTTCTACCTTAACAAACTCACTACACCCGTGATAAATCCAAACATAAACAAGGGGTATCCAGAGCAGCATTCTTCCTGCAAATTAGTGATACACAGCAGCCAAACATAGCAAAATATAATGAAATAGTTCACCTGAAAGCATGTAAATAACAAGGCTCTGGATTGCAAATCAATAGAGCACAGGCTTTGGCTCTTCCTGCAGCTTACAATGTCAAGACCTCGTCTCTCACTCAAAGTAACACAGTGTCTTCTCCAACAGCAATGTCTCCAGCCAAATAACCGGCTCTGATACCATGAAAACCAAATTGAGAAGCACAGAATGAAAGAAACACAAACACAGAACAGAGAAGATTGGCTCAAACTGAGAGCTACAAAAACACAGGCTGGAGCACTTCATTTATAGATGAAATTGTAATTAATACAATGCAAACTGTAGCAAGAAGGTTATTGCAACATTTATGATATGTAGGTGCAGTATTGAGGCGTGGGCGGCTGAAGTGATAAAAACGCGCAGCTAATTAATTTATTCTAACAAACACACCCACTAAATCCCATAAAATGAAAAAAGTAGGCGGCAGAGATGCCTATTAACATCCTCAACTTTTTCTGGCCAAACTCCATTTTTATGCCAGCAGTCAATAGAAATAACAGCAGGAAATAGAATATTGTACTACTGGGACATCGTCTATTTCTCGTTCCAAATGTTCAGTCAATATATTAGCATTTTATAAAATTCACGGTTGCTCGGAAGATTTGGATGAAAATATCCTTTCTTTTAAATCAGTGACACTTTTTCAGATGGGACCTTACTTTATTAGTGAGGCATTTTCCATTGTTTTACAAGATAAGAAAATTGGCACTTTGGTACGCAAAAATAAGACTGCACTCCTTCCTCGTTCTAGGGCATCGATCTAGGTTTATTTTTGTTACTCTCTTGACCTTTGAAGCTTGTGGAATGTTTTAGATTCAAGTGTCAAAATTGCTTGGCGACTGTCAATGAGACGTCAAATTTCAGATATAGATAATGAAAAACTACGCGAGTTAAGTCGGACATCAAATCTACCAATAAGAGCATTCTATATGTGATGATTAAATAGACGTTAACGTTTTTTACTCTTTAACTTCAAGGTGACAGGAAAAATGAACGTCAAATTTGAGTGTCGTAAAAAGAATAGTGACTACCAAGTAAATGTCAATTTTAACTTGCTATATCAATTGTGACAGTCAAATGGACGTCAAGCTGACAACTCAAACTTGCAGAAAGAACCAAATGAGCATCAAACTTATCATTTGAATAGTAGGTTGTCATGGCCAAACAAACGTCAAATTTATAACAAGAAATGAAGAACGCGATGGCCAAATCAAGGTCAAATTTATTACGACATTTTGTAAAACGTGACGGTGAAACAAACGTCCAATTTATTTTATTGGAGTGCTAGACTATGATGTCCAAAAGGACATTAAAATTAATAATATAGAAAATTTGGGTATGACAGCCTAGTGAACGTTAAAATATAAAAAATTGGGCATCACGATGTTCTTTTAGCTGTCAACTTCAAAAATTCAAAAGTTAACATCCAAATGAGCGTCAAATTTAACATAAATTCAATATAGCCATGCATCCTCATATTTGTATTGACTGTCAAAAGGACGTTAAAATTAAAATAAGATTTGAGTACAGTTATCAAATAGCCGTCAAAGTTATTAGACAAAAGTTTGAGTAGGTGGTGGTGAAATGGCCGTCAAAAATAACCTAAAAAATTTAGGGTTGTGACAGAATGAATACCAAATTTAGGATTAAGTCAGTACATTGCAAGAAAATGGTGTCAATTTTAAATAACGAACCGCATTCGAAGGAGGCAACCTGTCTGGAGTTATAACGTTAGCAATAATGACAACCTTTTAATCCTCGCAGCTCCTTTGCATTCAGAAAGCTTGACCACGTAGACGTGCATGGGTTGGTAGTGACTTCAAAATAGTTAGAAACCCTGACAACTCTGATATTAGTCTTTTCAGCTTGATACATACGTACTTCATAAGAGTGTTAACTAAGGGAGAGAATTCAATATCAACATCTATTTATGATATCAAGTTTCCATAATCCATATCAAATGTTGTTGCAATGGTTTCTAGTTTAGGTTGCAAGAGAGATTTTTGCATCAACGTTTCGGATCACATTCTGAGATCCATCATCAAGATGAAGGAACTCAAAGAGAACATTGATGCAAAAACCTCTCTCGCAATCTAAACCAAAAACAATTGCAACAACATCAACATCTATGATTACCGAGTTGTATAAGTGATGGTGAGAAGGAAGATAGTTCAAAGCTTGGATCCAGCAGTTTCAAGTAAATTATGTTCTCTCTCATATATTCTTTAGAACTATGAAATTTTAAAACATTAGCTAAAGTTAAATTATTCCGTATTATTATTCAAAACCATTTCTATAATGTCTTTAACTTACAAATTTCTATATTTTTTAAGTCTTGTAACTTTTTTTGAATTAAATAATTTTCTCAAATTTAATGTGATATGTTTCCTTTCAATTTAAAGTATACTCCTGACATAGTTCGTGGAAAAATATTTGGTATACATCTATGCAAAATTTTAAAGAATAGAACATTTGAAGAAGAAGAATGAGATGATGGATTGTTTTCCTTGTGATAGATTAAGAGAGTGTAATCTCAAATATTAACGTAAACTTCATACATTTTCTTATATGCAAGTGAACGACATGCCACACAAGAATGTGGCTTCTCTCTACATTCTTGTTTTGCATTTTCTCTTTCTTCTTGTTTTGTATTTTCATTAAAACATATGGCATTAATCATTAATTGATTCAATTTTTGAGTTGTTATGTATCGATTGAAAACTGATATAGTTTCAATCGAGAAATACTTCAATTGATTGTTAAGTATCTTTATTTTTCATATATTTTAATACATAATGAATGTCTTTAAATATTATAATATAATAATATGTAATATAAAATATTTTTGGTTTTCTCACAAAAATTAGTAGAAAAGATTAGTAAAGTTTAAATTTTAATTTGAAAGCTTTGGAAATCACAATCATTCCCATGCTTCTTAGAATTGACCTAGACCAATTTCACATGTCTTGAAAATGGTTTGAAAGGATGAAGTTTTGATTTCTAAATAGAGAATAAATGTATTGAAATTGGAATGAATGGGGTGAAATAGAGATGAGTAGGGATAAATAGATGTGGTATTGTTTGTCAAGTGTAAGCACAATAGTATGCTACTTGTTTTTGTGTTATTCCATTAAGACATTCTCATTAAGGATAATATAAGAATAAATAAGAAATGGTAAGGATATGTTAAATGTTAGAGTAAAGGTCTTAACTTAATTATGTTGATTAAGTTATCTTTATTCCCTTCTTAAGATTTCACGTTAGTTTGCATAAAGTGACATTTAATAATTATATTAATTATTAAATGTTATCCTATTAGGGCTTCTATTAGGGTTTTTCCTATTAGGGTTTTATTAGGGTTTGCATGATCTCTTTTTTATAAGGATTGATCTCATTGTATTTCATATCAATTCATTCTCTCATTCTCTCTGATATATACATTTTCAGTTTTCAGAGAACCCTTACTTGTTTATGTCCATCTCTTCTTTTGTGACAGGTTATCTTCTTTTGTGATATGTTATTTGCATGCAGGTGATCTTCGGGGTTTGTGGTGTTGTATTTTCTCAACTCCCACATGGTATCAGAGCTCCACACCTAATGCTTCCTATTCTTGTTTTGAAGATTTTTGGAGTTTCAAGAGTTTGAGGCTTGTTTTCTTGATCTAGGGAATACCTGCAATTTTGAAGCATTTTCAGCTCAAACGGACATTGTCATTGCGTCCGCAGCGGTCCAAAACCCCTAAATCGACTGTTCATTCGTCCATTTTGCATAAAGTCAAAATTTGAAGCAAAATTTTTTTAGGGTACCGCCCCCACCCTGCAGCGGCTGGTACCGCATGGGTACCACCCTACCACATTGGCAGGCTGCGGCCCATGCAGGACCCACCCTTTGTTTTTTTTTTTAATTTACAAAAAAATGTGTATGTTTTTAATGATTTTTAAAAAAATCAAAATCCTTTTTTTATTTTTTTTTTATATAAAAAACAATTTTTTTCTGTACTAGCCTAATCAGACTTTTATGGTGACGGTCATTTGGCTGTCAAATTTAACCCAGTCATTTTGCTGTGGCGGCCGTATAACCGTCAAATTTAACTCGGCACTAGTTTTTTTCCCTCTTTGGCGCTGATTTATTCTAGAGGCCGTAACTTGGGCATACGATATCCTTTTTTGGTAAACGAGATATCATCGGAAAGCTGGTTTTCTCATCTTTCTAGTAGTGTGGGTCTCATCACATCTTTTTTCCATTGGTGCATTCTACAGCTAGTTGAAGACAAAAGGGCTATTTTCAGTCTCAAGCTCATAACTTTTGATCAGTTTCTCCATTTTTCTCAATCTCAGCGGCGTTGGAACTATATTTCAGGGCTCTTCAGTTTCATCTATGCCATTTTTTCAGATTTCACTCTAGGTATATTTTATTCAGTTATTTGTGTTTTCACACTCTGGTGGATTACCTGGACATATTTGCTCTTGGAAACATTTTGTTTGCATGGGATGCTTCGTTTTTTGCTGTTCTTCATGTATTTCTAGCATTTTATCTTTTGAGAACATTTTGAGCATCATTTGTAAGCTATCTTTTATGTAAACGCACTGAGATAATGTGCCACACTATTATACATGCATTTTTTGAGGATTTTGCACATAAGGTTGTGCCATATTTTGTACTCGCACTGATATTATAAAGTGTCATGAGGGTTTGTGTATTTTGCCTTTGTTTTTCCATCACATCTTTGTCGGGTGAGTATCCCTCTATGACGACAGTGAATCCATACCATGGGGGGGTTGTGTAGTTTGCCTTTGTTTGCCATCACACCTTTTTCTGGTGAGTGTCCCTCCACGACGACCATGGATCCATATGATTCCAGCCTCATGCATGTGTGCTTTGTTTTGCACACTACTTTTTCAGTTGCAGGTGCTATCTTGCACACTTTCAGATGTTTCTTCTCCTTCATGCACTACAGGGTGTTTCACATCATTTCAGTGGATCTGTCAGGCTCTCCTAGTTCAGCATTATGGGGGGTTATTATATTTTTCATGCTAATTCTTCCTTGGTTTCGCCTTGGAAGAAATCTTCCATTCTCAGTTGATCAGTGTTTCAGACTAGTGGTTCTTGTGCCATCTATATCTTCATTCCAAGTGTTTGTCTTTGTTTGCCATCTGATTCAAGTAGTGTCGTATGAGCACTTATGCAGATTGTTGTCTTCTTGTTCCTGATAATCCTATCTTCAGTGGAGGTTCTTCAACACCATAGTATTCATCTTTCAACAATTGTTTGCAGCTTCTTCTGCTTCAGTGATGTCTCTTCTTGGCTTTCTTCTTTTTGGCCTTCTACATCTCTTTTTGGAGTAGAGCTTTTTCCCATGAGGTTTTCTCTATTTCTCCTCTTTACAGAGATTTGGTTGTATTTGGGTACCTGATTTGGCCTAGTTGTCAGGACCCATGTTTGCCTTCTTGGATTGTAGTTACCTTTGCTTTCTTGCATTCGTTTGTAGCTGCACTGTTGCTCATCTTAAGGGGGGGTGTTAGAGTAAAGGTTTTAACTTAATTATGTTGATTAAGTTACCTTTATTCCCTTCTTAAGATTTCACGTTATTTTGCATAAAGTCACATTTAATAATTAATAATTATATTAATTATTAAATGTTATCCTATTAGGGCTTCTACTAGGGTTTTTCCTATTAGGGTTTTATTAGGGTTTGCATGATCTCCTTTTTATAAGGATTGATCCCATTGTATTTCACATCAATTCATTCTCTCATTCTCTCTGATATATACATTTTCAGTTTTCAGATAACCCTTGCTTGTTTGTCTCCATCTCTTCTTTTGTGATAGGTTATTTGCATGCAGGTGATCTTCGGGGTTTGTAGTGTTGTATTTTCTCAACTCCTACATTAAATTCATAATTATATTTTGCCCCTATTTCAATGTGTATAATTTTATTATGAACATCTATTTAAAAATATATAGAAATCCTCAACGAAAATGAAAAGTAAATATTCACAATCATAATAGATATTGTCTTTGGAAAGGGTACAATGGTTCTTCTTGCACTCTTCCATGCATGAGTGCTCCATTGAAATATGAAAAAAAATTGCAATGAAGAATAATATTTAAAATATGACCATAGTAAGTAGTTTAAATTAAAAGTTGCCTCAATCATCTTATAAAAAGGAGAATGGATAGTAAATTACATTTTTTTCTAAAA
Source organism: Sequoiadendron giganteum (assembly GCA_007115665.2). Taxonomy (NCBI): domain Eukaryota; kingdom Viridiplantae; phylum Streptophyta; class Pinopsida; order Cupressales; family Cupressaceae; genus Sequoiadendron; species Sequoiadendron giganteum. Next base: position 110,489,620 of record CM021101.1, read on the forward strand.
AGTGGCATAAAAATCTCTATGCAATTTTAGAATATGATGTGTGTCTACACAATTTTTGTTGAACAAGACAATTGAGAGGGGGGGTGAATCAGTTGTAGAAATTTTAACCTTTAAAAATTCCACCAGAGATTGGACCAATTATCATTCACAAACCCTTTACTATGCTAATGCGATTAATCATTAAGTGTAAAAGTAAAAATTGAAAGAAGTAGAATCATACACACAATAACACTAGATTTACGTGGGAAATCCAAGAAGGGAAAAAATATGGTGAAGATTATCTCACAATATAGAGAATATCAAAACCGAGTACAAAGGATCACTACCAGAAAGACTCACTACAAAAACATGATTCATTGTCAAAATATGACTCACTATCCAATAAGGGTTAACCACCCGTAGGGCTCACTACCACAAAATCAAGAATTTAGAAGATATTTCTTACAGAGAGAGAAAAATCCCAATGCAATGGATTAGTCCACCACAATTCACTCATACACTTACAGACATGCTTGAATGATAGAGTACACCTTCAATTCACTGCCTTCAAAAACTCGCCACTTGAATTTCATACTGATCTACTCATACTTGCATCACACACACACGCTATTTCACATGTATCTCACATCTATCTTTCTCTCTCATTCATTCACAAACATCTCAACTCATATATATACTATCCTCAACTTTCAAACTCATCCAAATTCGGCCATACACCATTTGTATTTACAGATTTAAATTAGGTCAGTGCCAAAACATTCTACGATGGAATTAGAATGAGGGTGACCCAAACACATACTTAATGAGGACCTAAATAAGTCCCAACATGCTTCACCATACTTCATGAACTTTGTATGTAGTGCTTAACACTATGTTGCAAAAGATTTTTTATATTATCTTTTCATTTGTCTCGTGTTTTCCTTTTGGGGATGACACAAGGTGTGAAGAAATTTAGGTCTCTTTCATGTTGTCCCTAAAGGATTTTTATTTATTTTCACTATCTTTGTGTCATTCTTCTAATTCTATGAGTATTCAGAGAATTATGACATATCTAAGCTCACTAACAACATTGTAGCAAAGACATACTAACCCTGAATCCATAGATCCCTTATGTGTTTTTAGGGGCAACCCATTCTTTCTTATTTCATAGCCCATAGCTTTATTTCAGAAACATATGACTTGGCATAGATTTTTCTGAGGAAATCCCTCGCATCTTAGGAGAAAACATTGGCTACTTTAAAGTAGCTAGTCTGATGCAGGAGCATCCAGTGGTGTAAGGGAAATCCTACATCACCCAAAAATATATTTACTTTCATTTAGATTTTTTTTGTAGATGTTTTTGCATTTCTGGATACCCTTTTCGTCGAAGAAGAATTCTCAACTTTTAGAACTACTTTTCTGCTTTTTCTGCTCAACTGCTATTTTTAGCAGGTATGAATTTGAAGGCATGAGGAGACAAAAATTTAAGGGAAGCTTCAGGACAGAAAGATAAACACTTTGGCGAAATAATCAGATCAAAATCATTCCTGGTTCAAAAGTTATTCAAGTTTCAGTTTCTACTTTTTGTCCTACAAAATCTTCGAAGCTAATTTTGAGGGACTTAAAGGCTCCGGATGGGCCCGAAAATTGGCGGAAAACAAAATTGGTTAGCCTTTAGGCTCCACTTTCAGGCACTTCATTTTCACAAGACCTTTCCGAAAAGGTATTATGATTGAAGGTCTGACGGTTAGATCTTAAGTTAGGGCTTCCGGAAGTTTGTGCATAATTAGAATGTTGTTTTTGGCTCCAAAGGGAGAGAGGGGGCTATTTATGGGTAGTTTCTGATTTTTGTGAGTAGTTTTTGGGGAAAGAAGATCACATGTTGCAAATAGGGGAATTTTTGTAGTTTCTTTCTATAATTTGCATGTATTGCAGAACTCGAGGATTTGAGATCCTCTGCATGTAAGAATTTCATACTTTTAAAATAATAAGATTCATTGGTTTTTCTATTTGATTTTCTGTGTCTCGGGTTGCACCCTCATCATGGTCATAGTAATGTTGTTAGCAACCACTTTGAAGTGGGGACATACATTGATAACATCTTTTGGCATATTTCATGGCATAATTTTCTTTTTCTTTGTGACATGTCCTTTTCTTGGTGGTCACTGGGTTTGATGTCCTCCAAGAATGCGATATTTCCAAGCATACAGTCTCCCTTGGTGGCATGATGTGAAATGAGAGGTGTCCCATAAGTGGCGATATGATACTCTTTGAATTGTCCTCTCTTAGAAAAATTAGGCATGATGTTCCTTAAGAAGAAGACCTTATATGAACAAAGAAAATCCCCTTTAACAAGAACTTATAGACATAACATTCAAAAGCGTTCAAAAGCATTACATTGTGGTGCCTTATCATAGTTGTCAGGAGGATAACTTTAGTATGGTATGGGAGGCTAATATGATTCTCTCATTTTCTACCTTGTTTGAATAACTCACCTAGTGTACAAACTAAGGTTTCACTACCCTCGAGTGAACAACCATGTTCCACATTGTGCTAGAATGGTTGTGCTCGATCCTTTGTTTCTCTTGGTATTTGAAAGGGTATGACAATGTAGCTTTGTTATTTTTGCATACTTAAGTATCTTGAATGTCCACTTTAGTGTGAGTTTGACATGGGGGCAAACTCTCACTAAAGTGGGGGGAAAATGTATTAATGGAAAAGTATCCATTTTTCCTCCGTTTGGAAATAATTAACAAAAAATGAATGTAATGTTGTCTTGATTTAGTGTTGTAATGTGGTGTACATATTCAAATTGAATCTAGGGCTCTTTTTAATAAAATGTACTTAATTATGACTTGTTTAGGGTGTTGTAAAGTGTTTTCTTACACTTTCACAGTAATCTAGGGCTTCATTAATTAATTATGGCTAATTGAGCTTAATTGTCCTTTTAATTCAAATTCAAGCCTTATTAATTGCATTTTTCAAGGATTTATCTTGACACCCATTAATGATATTGCATAACATTTACATTAGAAATGTTGGAGTCTTAAACATTTATGCTAGGACCCATTCGCCCAAGGTGGCAAATGGGTCCACCTAACCTAGGACACCCCTTTTTGGACATATTTGAGATGGATTTTTGATGTTATTTCACCTCCCCGAAGCTAGGTCCTAGGAAATTGTGCTAGGACCCATTCACCCATGGTGGTGAATGAGTCCTCCTTTCTTAGAACTCCTCTTTTTGAATTTATTTATGGCAAGATTTTAATGATTTTCAATTCCAGATCTGATGTCGGCTTGGATTATTTTAATTTTAGGCTTAATTCTTAGGTTTAGTATAAATATAAGGTTAACTCACATAGTTTCTTGTAAGAGATCCTAGAAAGTTCAAATAGATCATTAAATTTTTATTGCAGCAATTCAATATCAGATCATCATGTCAAAGGCATAGTGCATCAAGCATGTTGTTAAACTATTGTGTGTTGATGTAGCATTGAAGATATATTTTTAAGTATTGATTCACATCTAATTCAAAATCAAGATCTACATTCTGCATGGCCACTTCATGTTAGTTTGCAAATTTATATTCCAAGACATCTTCCAAGGTATCATCATTTCATGTTTCATGTTTCATGCTTCTATTTCATTATTTCATCATAAGGTTTAATTACCTAAATGGTGTTTGACCAATGAAAACTCCTATTCCCTAAAACTCAACAAGTTTTTCTTCTCCTTTGATTATATATGGGAGGTTAGTGATACCTCATGACCCATACCATTATTAGGGCTTCAAGGATCAAGAGTAAACAATGAGAAGGAATTCATCCCTTTAGGTTTGGTGCTACCACAATAATGGGTTACACTTTTTGGGACATCCTGATTTTTGTTGAAATCACATATTTTTAGAAAATATAATGATTTAAGCCTTAAAAAGGCTCCATTTAATGGATTTTAACTGAAGAGGGTTTGATCAAACCCACTTATATCAAACCCCCTTGGATAAAATCCTGCTAGTTTTAAACCATACCCATAATGGAATCTCCTCTACACCTATCAAAATGGTGATAAAAAACCACTTTTAATTTACCTTTTAGGGGATCAAATTAATTTATTTAAAATTTATCTTTTGTAAACATGTAGTCCTTATTATAAGCTTCACAAAAAGTATAATTTTAAATATGTTTAATTTTATTATTATATTTATTTTTTATTTCTTGTGAATGCATGATTTTTAATGAACACCGAGGTCTTTGTTTCACACATATGGAAAAATAGGAAAAGAGAGAATTTTTTTTCTAAAAATTACATGTACACTAGCTATTGATGTCCTTATTCCAACAAAAAAAGAATAAGTTAATTCAAATGCATACAAAATTTTTTATGTAGCTGAAAGTATAATATTTCCAAATTATAATTACTTTGAGTTATAAAATTAATTAAAGAATATATATGCAACAAAAAATTATGAGAAAATATCCATCCACTAGATATTGGTGTGAAAAAATTGTATTTATAAAATTATAATTGTATCCTTTCTATAAAAAAAGTTATGCAGTTGAAAGTAAACATCACTTTTTGAAAATGTTGTTCAACAGAAAAAAATAAGGTAATAAAAATTACATAAAAGGATTCACAAATTTTTTTATTTAAACAAAAAATATATATAATTAGAATCTACACACAAAATCTCACAAATCAATAGTTTGCTTCATCTTCAAATTTTTATAGGTTGAGCTTCTATAGGTGTAAGAAAGTGAAGATCTGATGAAAAGTATTGATTTCAATGTCAAGTTTGGAAAAAAAGTGTAACCCATTATTGTGGGATCATATGATTGGAGGTTCATAGGTTAAAGATCAAGTGAGAACAAGTTTGAAGCAAAAATGGTCAAATTTGTCAAGTTGCAAAGTTGTCATCCATATTGCAAGAATATGAAAACAAGGCTACAAATTTTATTTCAAGTTTTCAGGAGTTGATCACTCAGGAGCTAGAAGTGTAAACATCAAAGAACAAAACCCATATCTTAGTTTTCAGAAACTCTAATAGGGACCCATTCACTAGTAAAGGTGAATGAGTCCTCTGTGACCTAAAAATAACAAGTTTTCAACAAGGTACGCATTATTCTAGCCTCTCAAAACTTCCCTTATTGTTGCTATAACAATTAAGAGTCATTTATGGTTGTTATTTAGGCATTTTTTCCCTCATAATTGTATGTTTCATAGAAAAAATCATGGTTCATCATCTTGTTGATTCTTTTTGGTGAACCCTATTTTTATATGAAACACTATCATAAACTTTCATAACTAGCTAAATATCTAGGCTACATTCGTAAGCCTTACGATGTATATATGTAATGTCAATCAACTTTGATGTATGCAAGTCTATTAAGGTTACATTGGGTTGAAGCCAATAATAGATTAGAACCATTAATGAAAACTAAGAACATATATTGAATTCATTTTTTCTATGTTATATTTACAGTTATCAAATTAACTTTCGCACTTGATCATACCAAAATGTACAAGCTTAACTCTCATAATTATATTCATAACTAGATTAGTTTAACTCTTAACATATTACTTTTTACTACCAACATATAAATTATACAAAGATGTGTATCCCCATCCCATCTATATTGAAAGTGCTATAAAACATAGATAGTTATTGCATGCATCTATATTTATAAAGAAAAGCTTTTGTATTGCCAAACTTCAAAGTTCTTTGAAGACAATGAAATTTAAAGCCTCTTTTACCTATGGAATGTTATAAAATATTATATTATTGTTAAACTATACTTACATCACAAGCTTGACAAAACTATCCTTACGTCACAAGCTTGACACTCTAATGACAAACGATATATAATGAAAATAGAAATAATGGAGGAACATAATGTTTAGACCCTTACAAAGAAATGGAGCATTTACCTGCACAATAAAATTGCTCACAACTTGTCGCCACAAGTACACATATGTGGACCATATGTAATTTGAACCCAAAATTTAAATAACTATGAAGCATAAAAAAAATTTATCCGAGGAATACCTTTTAGCCGCCCATGCGTTGCATCAACTTTTGGTATAAGTCTAAATAATAACCGAGAGAATGAATTTCAAAAGGAAATTATTGAGATCCTAACATGCCCAACTACATTATTCTAATTCATTTTGTTAGCATGACACGTGTGTGGCTCTCAACACACTACGGTGCTCCATCGTCGAACCCTCTCAAAACCCTTTGTCCCACTAAGACAATTGGAATCTTCAAAAGATAAATCCTACTTGCTCAATCCATATTATCTATTTTCTAGAAAACTTCTATATTTATAATGAATATGCCCTCCATTTAGATATATCCTTCTTCTACCAGATTCTCTATAACGCACACATAATAATCATGTCAGCATAGTGGACTCCACATTGCATTGGAAATACAGTTTGTTGTTGCCTTTTATTATTTTAAATTACTGAAACCAAACATGACTCGAAATTTAAGTGAATCTTTGAGGAAACCAACAACATTGAATATTCTTTGATTCTAATCTTATGGTTGTTCCAAATTGGCCAAAATTTGGGTATTCCTCATTATTTAGAATCCAATTGGCTGAATTTTATTCCTATTTAAATTTCATTTCGTGTGGTGCGGGCTGGCTATATATTTCATGCCATTTCTAATGCACCTGAGACAGCAGTGGTATTATTGAAGAAAGAAGTGATAATTAGAGAAGCAGAAATAATGGAAAGCCATCTGGAAATAACAGATACTTCCAGAAATGAGATCGCAATCATGGAGGAATTAGCAGTGATTCTTCTATGCCTCATATCCAACATGATGAAGAAGAAAATAATGGCTGAAATGATGAAGAAAATCGGATTCAACATGAGGAAAATGCCCTCCAAATAAAAGAAGTTGTGAAGAACAAGTGGAAGTACGTGAGTTGCTCATTGGTATTGATGTTAATTTAATATTGTAGCTCGGATAGTTGTTTCTCTAATTCCAAGAATTAGCATTTAATTCTTGAAACTTCTAGATAGAAGTTAGTTAGGTCTAGATATTTAATTGTTTAATTAAATAATTGATTCCTCTAGAGACTTCTAGAAACCAGTTAGTTATAGTCTAATTAATCTTAGCCATTGATTGAGATTAAATCTTGGCCATTGGTTTTCCAATGAGAATAGTTTAAAAGGGGGTCATTGGACATTTGGAGAACACATACTGATAGACACAAGTTGAAGAAATATTTGCAGTGATAGAAAATAGTCTTGCAGTGATAGCAAGGGCGCAGTGATAGCATTGGAGGCAGTAGCAATGGAATTTCAGCACGAGAAATTGAAAGAAGAATTTTCGGTGAAGAATATTGTCGGAGCTTTGTCAATGAAAGGCAAGCAGTTTCTTTTGTATCTCTTGATTTGCTGAAGATTAATATAATTCCTCATTTGCAGTACTGGTTTTCCCTTCGAGGTTTTTCCAGGGACAATTTGTCCAAAAATATTGTGTTTATTAGTTTGCATGTTTTCTTCTCTATTCCTATGAGTTTTATTTGTGAAGTTGTAGTTGTATTATTTTTCAATATTTGTTGTGAATTAATTTTCGGCAGTCAAATAATCTTTATAGATAGGAGATTAATAATCAGTAACTACAATAGATTTTTCACATGGTATCAGAGCAGATCTAAGGGCAGAAAGAGCTTAGCGCAGGCACAAAAAGAAAAGGAAAATAGAGGGTTTATAAAACCCAGTTCTACCTCTTCAGTTATTATTTTTGTTATTACTATTTTTTGTTTGAGATGGCCTCAGTAGGTTTAAGAGATCAGGACAGATTGGACGGAGCCTCAAATTTTGGTGTCTGGAAAGCCAAAATTTCTTTATTGCTGGAAGAGAATGGTATCAAGGAGTATGTTACCAGTGTTGTAGGTATACCTATAGATCCAACACAACTCTTAGCATATAAGAAGGAAGATTCCAAGGCAAGGAGGTTGATTCTTGATGGTGTTAAGGATCATATTGTTCCACATATCACAGAGTTAGATATAGCGAAGATGATGTGGGACGCCATTTTGAATCTGTACCAGAATGCTATCACTAACAGGAAGCTGATTCTCAGAGAAAAGTTGAGGAACACCAGGATGAACAAGGGAGAGGACGTTACAAGTTACCTCACCAGGCTTAGACTTGTCAAGGATGAGTTGGCAGCTGTTGGAGATAAACCAGATGATGACGAGCTAGTACGGATAGCCCTAAATGGGTTTACTAAGCAGTGGGATGTCTTTGTTCAAGTTATTAATGGACGAGACACCTTACCGAGTTGCGATCAAATATGGAGTGACTTCACTCAGGAGGAGCTTAGATTAAGCCTTGTTAATGGTGCCAGCAGTAAGAGTCAGAAAAGTGAGGCAGAACAGGAAAACGTTGCCCTAGCAAGAAAAGGTAAAGCAAAGAAGGGGTCTAGCAAATGATCAAATCCCAAAGGCGAGAAGAAGAAGGACTTGTCTAAAGTCAAGTTCTATAGCTGTCATGAGTTTGGCCACTATGTCAGCAATTTCCCACAAAAGAAGAAAGGCAAGAAGCAGACGGCAGCTTCAGCAAGTGCAGATGAGCTCTCTAGCAGAATGGAAGATGAGTTTGCACTCATAGCTTGTATGGTTAGCTCAACCTCACAAGGTGTTTGGTGTATAGACAGTGGGGCGTCATTTCATATGACAGGAATTAGAGAATACTTCTCTAGTTATAAGGAGGAGGACATCAGAATTCAGATTTCTATGGGGAACATGTCCAAACTAAATCCAGTTGGAAAAGGGACTGTTCTATTTCAGAGGGAGAATGGAAAGCTGATTCCCATTCATGATGTGTTGCATGTGCCAGGCTTGGGTATGAATCTTATTTATGTATCTGTCCTTCAGGATAAAGGCTACAATGTACTCTTTAGAGGGGAAAATGTGTTAATCAAGCACAAGGATTGGAAATCACCCATAGCTATTGGAGTTAGGAGCAGTCAACTTTACAAGTTGCAGTTTGATACTCATAAGGCACTAATGAGCAGCGAAAATTCTAGAGATCAAGGAGAGCTATGGCATAGGAGGATGGGCCATATACATCATGGAGCACTCAAATTGCTTCATGAGATAGTGACAGGTGTTCCAAAGGTGAGCACAGAGCATGATGATGTATGTAAGGGATGTGTGTTGGGGAAGTTTGTGAAAGCAGCTTTTCCAAGGAGTGACACCAAATCCAAGGGTGTTCTTGATCTAGTACATTCAGATATATGTGGACCAATGTCGACAAAGTCTCTTAGAGGATACGAGTACTTTGTTACTTTTATTGATGATTTCTCTAGGAAGACCTAGATATACTTCTTGAAGACCAAGGATGAAGTTTTCAGTCACTTCCAAGAGTTCAAAGCTCTTGTGGAGAATTCGACAGGCAGGAAGATAAAGGTTCTTCGGTCAGACAATGGAGGCAAGTACAAAGGGAAAGAGTTCCAGGAGTTCTATACCAGGGAAGGAATCAAGAGAGAGTGGACTGTTCCTTACAACCCACAGCAGAATGGGTTTGCTGAAAGGAAGAATCAGTCTATATCAGAGGTGGCAAGGGCTATGTTGTATGACCAGGATATGCCACGTTACTTATGGGCAGAGGCATGCAATACAACAGCATACATACAAAACAGGGTTCCACATAAGGTGTTGGGCAAGATGACACAAGAGGAGGCATTCTCAAGGAAGAAGCCAGATGTTAGCCACTTCAAGATATTTGGGAGTTTGGCATATTGTCACATTCCAGGTGCTACACATTCCAAGTTAGATCAGACTGCAGAGAGAGGGTACTTTGTGGGGTACAGCGAGACCTCAAAGGCATATCAGATATTTATTCCAGGTGCCAGGAGGATTATAGTCAGGCATGATGTCAAGTTCATGGAGGACAAGGCATTTAGAAGGTCCAGAGATTTTCCAGCAGATGATCAGAGTGAGCAGCCAACATAAGCTCCAAGGATTGAGCAATCAAATCAGGGACAGCGAAGCTCGAGTACAGTGACTAGTACAAGCACAGGCTCAGGTGCTGAGAGTTCGCAGAGTATGGAGCAATAGATGCAACAGATCCAAGAGATGCATCAGGAACACATGGGGGTTGATATTTCATCCTCTACAATTGGTAGCAGTAACCAACAGGATACTCGAGAGTTTGTGGGAGCTCCTAGGATGAGTAATAGGCAACGGAGACAACTAGCCAGGTATAATGACTATATGGCTTTAGTTAGTCAGTTGGTAGATAGTGAGCCTTCCAGTTATCAGGAGGTCGCACAACAGCAAGTGTGGCGAGATGCAATGGTTGAGGAATATACCTCAATAGTGCAGAATGATGTGTGGGAGGTTGTGCCTAAACTGACAGATAGGGCAGTGGTTGGATCTCACTAGATCTATAAGATCAAGCATGATGCAGATGGTAGCATCAAGAAATACAATGCAAGGTTTGTGGCCAAGGGTTTCTCTCAGAAGGAGGGAATAGACTATGAGGAGACATTCACTCCAGTGGCCAGGTATACTTCTATACGAGCTATGATCTCTCTTGCAGCACAAATGGGATGGCACATCCATCAAATGGATGTCAAGACAACGTTTCTTAATGGTGAATTGAAAGAGGAAGTATACATAGAACAACTAGAGGGCTTTGTAGCACACAACAGTGAAACCCACGTGTGTAGATTGAAGAGAGCTTTGTACAGACTCAAGTAGGCTCCCAGGGTGTGGTATGAGCACATTGATGAATACTTGCAGGGATTAGGCTTTGTGAAGAGTGAGGCGGATGCTAATCTCTACTACTTGGTAGTTGGGGGTGAGATTCTCATTCTTGTTCTATATGTGGATGACTTGCTTTTAACAGGTTCACTGGGGCTCATAGAGGAATGCAAGAGGGACCTTGCAGCAGAGTTCGAGATGAAGGATTTGGGGCTTACGCACTACTTTCTAGGCATGGAGGTATGGCAGATAGATGGTGAGATTTTCCTTGGTCAAGGGAAATATTGTATTGAAATCTTGAGGAGGTTCGAGATGGAGGATTGCAGAGCCATGTCTACTCCTATGATCACAAATTGGAAGAAGGTAGACTCATCCAGGGAGAAGGATGTAGACCCCACCTTATACAGACAGTTGATTAGGTCTCTCATGTATTTGGTCAACACCAGACCAAATATATCCTTTGCAGTAAATTCTCTTAGTCAGTTCATGGTTGAGCCGAAGAGAATGCATTGGATAGCAACAAAGCATGTGTTGTGGTATTTGTGTGGTACAATCGAGTATGGGATCAAATATACTCGAGGTGATGGTATCAAGTTGATAGGCTATACTGACACAGATTGGGCAGGCAGTACAATGGACAGGAAAAGCACTTCAGGGTGTTGCTTTAGCTTGGGATCAGGAGTTGTCTCTTGGTACAGCAGGAAGCAGAAGTCTGTGGCCCTGAGTTCTGTAGAGGCAGAATACATAGCAGCTAGCATGGCGACATGTGAGGCGATATGGCTTCGAAAGTTGTTGGTAGCCTTGTTAGGTCAGAGGGTTGAGACTACAGTGATACACTGTGACAATCAGAGTTGCATCAAGTTATCTGAGAATCCGGTGTTTCATGATAGGTCTAAGCATATAGACATCAGGTATCATTTCATCAGGGATTGTGTACAACGGGGGATTATTCAGCTACAATATATACCTACAGATCAGCAGGTAGTAGACATTATGACAAAGGCATTGGGGAAGGTGAAATTCATCTTCTTTAGAGATATGTTGGGTGTTATGCAGAACACCTTCCTCGCTAAGAGGGAGTGTTAATTTAATATTGTAGCTCAGATAGTTGTTTCTCCAATTCCAAGAATTAGCATTTAATTCTTGAGACTTCTAGATAGAAGTTAGTTAGGTCTAGATATTTAATTATTTAATTAAATAATTGATTCCTCTAGAGACTTCTAGAAACCAGTTAGTTAGAGTCTAATTAATCTTAGCCATTGATTGAGATTAAATCTTGGCCATTGGTTTTCCAATGAGAATAGTTTAAAAGGGGGTCATTGGACATTTGGAGAACACATACTGATAGACACAAGTTGAAGAAATATTTTTAGTGATAGCAAGGATGCAGTGATAGCATTCGAGGCAGCAGCAGTGAAATTTCAGCAGGAGAAATTGAAAGAAGAATTTTCGGTGAAGAATATTGCCAGAGCTTTGTCAGTGAGAGGCAAGCAGTTTCTTTTGTATCTCTTGATTTGCTGAAGATTAATATAATTTCTCATCTGCAGTACTGGTTTTCCCTCCGGAGTTTTCCCAGGCACATTTTGTCCAAAAATATTGTGTTTATTAGTTTGCATGTTTTCTTCTCTATTCCTATGAGTTTTATTTGTGAAGTTGCAATTGTATTATTTTTCAGTATTTGCTGTGAATTAATTTTCGGCAGTCAAATAATCTTTATAGATATGAGATTAATAATCAGTAACTGCAATAGATTTTTCACAATTGATGGGTCTCTCTCTCACTTTTTTTGGCTCTGATCTTCAGTCACATAGTGGAGATTTTGTTATTGAGTGTGTGTATGATTTTAGGAGTGTTGTTTTATATGGTATATACAAGGATTATGCAGGAACACAGACTTAGGGTGGAATACGATGAGCCCGCAGTATTTGCAGGTAATCCATACCAACTATTTCTTCTGGCTCTATCAATATGCATGGCAAGCGTAATATTTATCTCCATTGCCATTGACGCATTGAAAAAAAAACATTGTACGCTCTAAAACACTTAGACCCATCAAGTCTTCTGCAAATGTTTTAGATTATAACATGTATATTGTCTCGTTGTTCTCTATAATCAAATTAGGCTAAGAGGATGTAAAATAATATATTTTGAATTATCTTAAAAAATAAAAATATATGAGTTTGTTTGTTTTTGAAGTTGAAGATAACATTTTAGAGGTGAATAACAAAAAAAAATTATAATTTTTTTAATAAATTTTTGGATCATTTTTTTGTAGAAAATAATTATGTATATCTAATCTTTGTAATAAATGATATTTTATAGAGATTTCTTATTTTTATTTTTCAGAAATGATATAACATGTCATGAATATCACAATATGTTAAATATGAAATGATTTTATGATTTTGAATTGTTGTTACAAAGTTAATGAATGTGTCATATTAAATTATCCACTCTAACTTCATACAAAATTGATGAGAGCAATGATCTAATTGACCCATAAAATATCTCAAATTAAAAATAAGTTTAATATATTTAAAAAGAATAATATATAATACTTAAATAATAATTTTTTAATTATTGCTATCAAGGTTTTCAAGTCAAACTCATTGACCCATGATTAATGAAGTGGTTCACAAGAACCCATCTCTCATGATAATGAATGGTCCACTTAGCACTCATTGCATCTAGGTGATGCTCACAAAGGTGAAGCATTGTTTCGTCTCCAGAGGTCACCCATCCCAGTACTGTTCCAACTCAAACGCGCTTAACCACAAAGTTTCCCCCAAGGTTAAGCCCACTTAGCTTGCTACCCCATTTGCAAAACCTTCAACAAGTGTTATGCCTTATGAACCATTTATTATAGAGACCCTTTAGTTCATCAATTGACACGTTGTGAAAGAAACCTCCTACTTATCAATTTTTTAATTAACTAATTTAATTGATTCATTTTTATGTAAAAAATAAAGAAAACATAGTCAAATCTGTTCCCAAGAAGATAGTATCCTGATTTGATTATCGTACGAGAAATGATTATGTACTATTATGCTACATTACTTCAGAATGTTCTACATGATGATAGTGGCCCCTCTTAATTACAACTACTGTTAAACAGTGAACACGTTTATTTATTATATTGGAGATCGAAAAACACGTTTATTTGTTATATTGTAGATAGAAAAAAATTGACCTCCAAACCACAAATTAACAGATCAACAGGTTAAGATTTTAATAAGAAATCATTATACTATTGAAGATCTTATTTACCTTTTCTGAATCAGTAGATTACGCCGCCGGAGAAATGCTAAAATAACAAGTGAAATAACAGGAGTGAGACCACCGTTTCCCTGCCATTCTGCATATTATGGTTTAATATTAATAATGTAGAATATTAAAGTTTTCTTGCAGATTCAGTAACAGTGTCTGGTATCCCCACATTTTGTCGCTTTCTTAAAATTTTACAATTTAAAATCTTACTTAAAAGCTGGCAATGGAAAGTTACAAGAAGATGATAAAAAGACAAAGCCAGAAAGTGTGAAGATTGTGTTAAGAGAATTGTATTGACAAAAAAAATAATATAAGTTACTATAAATAATTAAAAATATAATATATTAGAATTTTTGTTAATTTATATAATAATATTTTAAAAATACAATTCAAATTTGATTGTAAATAAATTAATAAGTTTTCATATTATATATAATATTAAATATATAATTATATATAACTATTTATATTTATTATATAACAAATTACAACAATTTTAATTATTTATTATTTAAAAATATATATTAATTTAATAAGATTATATAAGTACAAGTTATTTTAGATTAAAGTAGGATAGTTTGACATTGATGTTTTGATAATTTGTATCAATAGTTAAATGGTGGAAATATGAAAATGTATTTAGTTCTATAATTAATGAGATGCACTATTTTGATATGGATTTGAATCTAACATCCATCAAATGTAGGAGAATAAATGATACAATAATTGTCACCTCAAAATGAAAATGTTTTTTGATTTAATGTAGGGACAAGTCTAGTTATTATGGAAAAATTCAAGAATGTGACATCTCTTCTAATTGTGAACTTGTAATATGCAATTTGTAGATAGAGTTCCTTTACTTTTCCTATCATGTCTTGAATTCTTCTATGCTTCATGTTATATGCAGATTGGCAATATTTATAAATAATTTGGAAGGTTTTGACTACATGCCACAAGAAAACATGTTCTCATAGGTCAACTTGCAAAAATATGTACAAATAACAAAACAGCAATCTTCAATCATACATATGTTCACATGAATGCTTGTGTAGAACTAGAATGATCAAATTTTATGCTTTCTAGAATGAGAGAAAATTTGTGAATATTTAGTGATCCTCATAAAATCTATTCAAGGATACAAAAATACATCAAACAAATGTGTACTTAGTCAACCTTAGATGGAAAAGGTATAGGTGGGAGTTTGCTGAAACTTGAGTGTTTTTTCTTTTTAATTTTCATGGGATGTGTCCACAACTATGAAGATGACCTCACAACCATGAATCAATTCTCAATATGTATATGCAACTAAATCATAATGGATGATTTATTTCTTGGAAGTGTGCACAAGCATAGGTGTGATAAATATGTGGCTATAATGAATGCATAGTGATGTTTGATCATATGGGTGTAGCATGAGATGCGATTGATATAATTATGTATTATGGGTAGGTGTATAACATAGGGAATGGGACTTAAGTTTAAATAAAATTACACCTTTTATCAATGTGTTTATCTATAAAGGAACTCTCCTCATTACAAGCATAAAACTAAATAAGAAATAACATGGGTATGCATACTATATTTTGCACACACTTTGAGGTGAATGTGAATCCTATAATGATATCATCTAAAAGTATGAAAAACTCACTAAAATGCATGTAAAGTAAATGTCTCAAGCATTCAATGGATAACATAGGGAAAGCGACCAAAATTTAAATAAAATTACAGCTTTTGACAATATGGCTATCTACAAAAGAACTTTCCTCATTATAAGCATAGGAAATAGTATGGGTATGCATATTTCTCCACTATATTTTGCACCCACTTAGAGGTCAATTTAAATCTTATAATGATATTTTATCTAGAAGTATGCAACACTCACTAAGATGCATGTAATGTAAATATCTCAAGAACCCAGTGGATAGCATAGGGAAAGGGACCTAAATTTAAATAAAGTTCTACACCTTTTCTCAATTGTATATCTATAAAGGTACTCTC
>CM021101.1:110505693-110639512 GCA_007115665.2 Sequoiadendron giganteum
ACTTGACTTGATCTTTTCAAAGTTGGTTAACAAGAACCTTGGGCATTTACTAGATTTCAATTTGGACTTAAAATTGAACAAGGCAAACTTCACATTTATATCGGTGCTTTTAAAATGAACCCATCACTGCTTCTTGGGCTTAAAATGAACAAATGTCTTTCATGTTTTGCAATATTTTTCACAAATTAATATCATCAAAATGCGTATGTGCTTCTTTCGCGCTTCACAGCGATCTTGAGAATCAAAAGCATTTTTGTGATATTAAGTTGTCGAAAATAATGCCTCCACACTTCGATTTGGGAACTTAAAATTGAACAAACTTGCCTACTGTGAGAAAAAGGCATTGTGAGTGTTCTCTCTTTGTTCACACAAACAAAGATGATCGAACTACGAATGCACTTACTTGCTATTGTGTACCCTTAGAGGGCCTGCCTTGTGGGAAAAAGTACTCACCCAAGGGAACGACCCAACTGGGAACACGCTAAAGCCAAGCGACTTCCAACCAGTATATAAGTGTGGATTCTTGAGGAAAGTTCAAGAATCACGAGGATTATTCCGACGAGATGGACAAAAATGGACTCTCACCGATGTTGGATAATCCCCCACGAACGGACTGCCCGCATTAGAACCCTTTGTTTAGAAAAAGGCCAAAACCTTGTCTATCTTGTTGGTGCAAAAGGTCATGTCCTTTGAAGCCGCCCCACATTATACATGCGGTCTTGTTGTGGAAAGGGAAAGTATGCCATGGGAGATTCATGGGTACTAATGCTTGGCTGACCTGAATAAGTGAGTGCCATGGAGGGGAGCCAGTGTGGTCAAACATTTAGCCATTTGCACAAGATATGTGTAGCTAGATTTGTCCAAGTGGGAACCCAACAAGATATTGCCTCATCATCCTAGGGTTGTAAAAAGTGTTTGGAAGTAAAAGATACATTGCTTGGTTCTCAAAACGATTGAAAAATAGACATTCACAAGAGCCTCAAATTTCAAACCCCTTTTAGGAAACAAATACCTTTGATGAATTTAAGCACTCTTGCTTTCCCTAGGGATCATATCCTTAGAGGTTTCTAAGTGTTTGAATTCTACAATCATTTTTTTTCAACATAGTTAAACATAAGGAACTTTTGCCTTGTTTTCCTCGATTTCCACACAAAGGACCTTGTGGGATGAGAAAGAAAGTGGGACACTAGACATTAGTTTTGAAAAGATAAACAAGAAAGTGTTTTTGGTAAAAGGAATAGACTAAAGAAAGATAAAAAGACAAATTGGATTACACATGTGTTTTCTAACATGATTTCCTGCAAGATCAAAATCCCAAAACCAAAGTTCAAGAAGCTTTGTCTGAAAGCTCATGAGGAGCGTCTTGAGATCCTGAGTTGTATGAGTTTTACTATCAGCAGAATCCCAAACTACTTGAAAGGTTTACTTTCCTCCCATAGGAAATATAACGTGTTCTTCAACACCGAGATCTTGTAAGAAGAAGTGTTATTCTAGGTCAAGTCTAGGATCAATTTCAATCGCATTTATCCATCTCTCAACCATTAAAATCAGTCAAAAATCACTTCACCAACAACTCTTGGGAACTTTGTAAACATCTGTTATGCTAAACTGCTAGGCGAAATCAAATCACTTTGTTTGACTTAACACAACTAGTCAAACCATTGTCCTATACATGAGTTCTCTCTTGGATAATACAACTTCCTAGGGTTTACGAGTTCATCTTGTTTGGCTTAACACACTTAGCCAAATTATCAAATCATCACCCCGTTTGACTTAACACACATAGTCAAACTGCCCTTTTATGTACAAGTCCACTATAGGATAACACAACTTCCTAAGGTTCTACAAGTGCATTTATCACATTTTGTTTGACTTCACACATTTAGTCAAACTATCAATCCAATCACGATCAATCAAAGTCCTAAAAGGTTTAGCATTTCCTTCAAAGTTTCTTTAAGAGTTCCATTCATCCATATCACCCATATTTCGTTTATCTCATCCTCATCATCACTTTGATCCTTCAATTATCCTAGTTCTTCACTTCTTTGAGCCTAAGGTTTAGACCGATCTAAAGAATTAGAGGTTCATCTCTTACATTCTTAAAAATTGATCTTCATTTTATGGTTCAAACTTGATCTCAACACAATAGGGACATGGAATATAAACTTGATCCATCCATCATGAGTAATTCAAGTCAACCAAACTATCCAAGTCTCGCAATGCCAATTGATTATCGAAACTCACATTTATGCAATTCAAATATGGCATCATTATCTCCTCCAAACTTCAACGATACAAATGTGAGTATGCCCAATCTAAAGTTTGGAACACCTTTTCCAATTATAGATTTAAATTGAAGTCCAAATTTGCAAATCTATCAACCAAACGCTCAATGCATGAGTTTTCCAACAACATTATCCCACCAAATTCATACATGCCAAATACAAGTTTGTTGAACATGACCATTTCAAATTCGCACTTGGTAAACTTTGGGGTGGACATGTTTGCAAATCCCATCAATCTTGTTCAAAATCCAAGCAATATGTTGACGACTCTAGGTACTGATCAAAGTGAAGGTAACACCATGCAAAATCAAAGTTACCTAAGTCAACCTATAATGCCAAATCAAAACATCATACCAAATCCTCTCATTTTTCCAACAATATCGCAACAATAAATGGCAACCATCTAAGCAACCCCAATGGTTAACACATCTATTGTTCCTCAAATGTCTCAAAGACCAAGAATCTCAATCACACCATTCACCACTCAAACCTTGGCAATCAATGAGACTCTTCTGCTCACCCCAACAATCAACACCATTCCCAATCCACCACCACCACCACCGAAACACAACACAACCAATTCATTCTCCATCATGTTGCAAGCCGCACAACAAGCTGCCCACCAAAAGGCATTCCAAGCCCAAAAAGCCACACAAATTGCCCAAGTAGGTCAAGTAGCTTGACAAGCACAGGCTCAAGCTCAAGTCCAGCACCAAGCTCGACAGATGCAAACACAATTTTTGGCACTATTGCAAGAAATCCATCAACAAGTTCATCAACAACAAGCCCAACAAAAAGCATTGTTGGCACAACAACAACATGATCAACAACAAGCCCAACAAAATGAATTGTTGGCACAAAAACGACATGACCAACAACAAGCATTGTTGGCTCAACAACAAACACAGGCATTACTCGCTCAACAAAGCTTGCAACAAATTCCTACCACAATTGTTGAAAACAATGATCAAGATCAATCCATCAATCCATCAATGAACACACTGAAGATGTTTCCGTCTCATTGAATGATCAAATCAACACACACCAAGAGCCACTTTTCAATCATGATCAAAACTCACCAACAATGCCCAACAATGATCCAATCCAAGTAACATTAACATCACTTGAACCTATGGTTGAAGACATTGTCAATTTCTCTACCAAAATTGTGGAAACAATCGATCCATCAATGAGCATTGTGAAGATGTGTCTATATTATCTAGTCATCAAATCAGAATTCATCAAGAGCCACTTTTTAATTATCTATTTCAAGGAGTGTTGGAATTATTTGATCCCACTGACATAATGCATGATCCATCGACCAATTATCATACTGAAAATGTCTCTACATTGCCTTATGAGTCAGAGGACATATCTCAAGAACTTATTCCCAAGCGTGATCAACATCTATCACCAAAGTCTAGCAATGGTCTCTCCCAAGACATATTGACATCCTTCAACCTCATGGTTGAGAATAGCGAAAGAATCTTTGACTTTACACTTGATCCAAAGCCATTCAAAGAACAAGTGGAAATTAAGCCACTTCCCATGCCTAAGGACAATGTCCAAGAATCCCTTGTAGACAATCCACCCTTTGAAATCGACCCATGTCAAGAACTTGATCCAAAGCATATTGAAAGCAATTTTGAAACTAGTCAAGATCAAGAATTTGTATCTCCAAGATACTACAATGATCTAATGGGCACTCTTTTATCTATACAAGATGTCACAAATGATGATCACATCCATATAGCACATATTCCTCCATCTACCCATGAGATGCTTTCTTTGGATGGACACGTAGATGATCTTTATTCAAAACAAGAGTCTCATACTCTTGACATCATTACCAAGGAACAAGAGTCTCATACTCTTGACATCATTACCAATAAACAAGAGTCTCCTACTCTTAACATTGGTACACATGATCAAAATATGGAAAAATCTGGAGACATAGCAAAAACAAATCATGAAGAAGACTTCTACAGAAGTTGTGAATCAGAAACATCTTGTGGACACCTAGTAGAAATAGCTCATGAAGAAGGCTTCTACGGAAGTTGTGAATTAGAAACATCATGTGAAAGCATATCAAGCATGAATCATGAGGAAGACTTTTACAGGGACAATGAAGTATCAACACTCCTTGAAGAAGCACTACAATCTGATATTTCACAAGATCAAATTAAAGATATCAATCAGGAGGATCCTATCACTTATAGATTGGGATCACTTACCTTTCTTAGAGCAAGTTATCTCATCAATAAAGGAGCTGACACTTTTGAAGGTCCACGACAGAGCAGAGAAGGATTAGCACCTTGTTTCCAAGGTAAAACATATCTTATTACAAACAAAATGTTCCAACAGATGAATTATCAAGGTAAAGGATTAGGCCTACATGAACAGGGTATCTTGGAACTAGTGCAAATTTTTGGCAATCCTAAGCATCAAGGCCTTGGTTATTCAACAATCAAGGGATCTCAACATATCAGTGATACCTCTACAAAAATGGGGGTAACTTCCTCTTGAGCAAACACCAACATAGGGAGCACAAAGAATCCTTATGATGGAATCAATGCCAATACTACAACTCGCCATGTCACGAGTCTTCATCCACCTATCACCCCATCCATGAATAGGGACCAACGTCAAAAGAAAGACTTGAATTGAAGCATGAAGAACTGTATCAAATACAAAGAAGCTAAGAAGAATATCGAACAAATCAAATACACTTCCATACCAAAGAACACAAAGAAAGATTGTCCCTATCAAACTCCATCAGTCAAAGAAACTATGGGAAAAAATAAAAAAGGGAAAAGTATCCGTCAAAAGTAGGCTTCTCAAGCAACATATAAGGTGTATCGAGTTGTTGGTCCTGATTCCACACACACTTGTGTATCCACCCATTATTGCTCATCTTCCCAAGTTTGGAGAGTCAGAGGTTCCAAACTATTGACCAATCCATCTTTTACTCCTAAACACACTCCATCCATGCCTCTGCATATGATATACAATTTGCACATAGACCATGTGTTGGCAGCGATCCTTCATCCTAAGGATTCAGAAGGCATTCTATCGCGATGTGCACACAAAGACAAAGTTAACTCCAGTATCAGAAAGGCAAAACAAATTTCTCAAAAGTTGCTTTCAAGTGCATGTATCTTGGCAAAGCAACTTCTTCAAGCAAGATATCGATGGCACATTATGACAGAAGCAACAATGTCAGTAGTACCAAGGGATTCAACATCAGCTTAAAACCTCTTAGAAAATACAAGAAAATCAGAAAAAGTCCTGAAAAAAATGGTTACCTTGATGAAAACCTGGCAAACAGGCATCTTGGCAACAACCAAAAAAATCAAAAAATACAAAAAAATCCAAAAAAAAATAAAAATGAGAAAAATGATTGAAAATAGTAAAGAAAAAAATCGTCCTCTAGTGAAAGCCACTTCGGTGGCACTTTGGCAGGTACCATGATGAAAACCTGGCAAATAGGCATCATGTGTAGAATTGAGCATCTACATGCACCAGTTCAAGGGAAAGCATCTTATCACATCCATAATAAAGCCAACATTTCGGCCATATCATTCATTCATCCATAAACTATTTACCCAACCCATGGCTATCTATCTACCTTATCTCGATCTTGATGAAGGTTTGGTAAATGCTTTACACTTGTTTATGGTAAACATCTTGACATGGGTCATTTTCATTGATCCCATCCTATCCAACGCTATTTGAGCCTTGAAGCATTATCCGAATGAGAATACTCTCTTTGAACACCCTTACCTTATCACAAGGTAATCCATATCCATATATCCAAGATTCCATCCAATGGCTGTTCAAACATTGCTAGACAATGGGGTTAGATATTTACATCTTGCCTCGAGAATAAATTTTGATATATATCCTCCTACTTATGTGGCGATCTGAACATTGGAAAACACAAAATCAAATTGGTCAAGCATTTGTGAGCCAAAAAATCCAAATCACTAGCCCATGGCGTATTTTAACAAGACGATGTTCCTCATCAAGCCTTAAATTTTGTCATAAATCAATCCAATAATTCATATCAGTCACATCTAACTTTTGCGTCAGCGTCACATCAAACCATCAAAACAATTTTGTTCCAAATCAAGCTTCATCAATCTTGATCAATCGAATCCAATCAATTATCACCTTGTTTGACTTAACACACTTAGTTAAACTATCATCTTGTGCACGAGTTTACTCTAGGATAACACAACTTCCTTGGGTTTACAAGTTCATTATCATCACTCTATTTGGCTTAACACACTTAGCCAAATTATCAAATCCATAATCACCTTGTTTGGCTTAACACACCTAGCCAAATTATCCTTTTTGTAAGAGTTTTTTCTAGGATAACACAACTTCCTAGAGTTTACAAGTGCATTATCACTTTTGTTTGACTTAACACACTTAGTCAATCTATCAATTCATCAATCATCATTGATCAACATTAAGCTTGGTTTTCAACAAAATCTCAAAACATAGCACTAATATCATCACATATCATATCCAAATTGTCAAAAACATTCAAACAAATTCATCAAAAATAAAAAACATCCAAATCATTGAAAAATCCAAAAAATATGTCAAAATATCAGAAAATCTTCAAAAATTCATCATTGAGTCTTGTCAGTCTTTCACCTTGTCGAACTATGTCATCTCTGAGCTTGAACGTAGGAAAGGTTGATCTTTGATCATCCATTGAGATAGTTAGGGTCAGTCCTTAAGCGTCCCTCGCAGTGACATCCGTTTTCCCATCTCCTTAGGCGTCCATCACAGGGGCATTCGTTTGTCCATATTTTTTCACATTTAGGTCAGTCCTTTAGGCATCTGTCGCATTGGCAATCCGTTTGCCCATCTATTTTTTTATAGTTAGGGTCAGTCCTTAGGCGTCCATCGCATTGGCAATCCATTTGCCCATTTATTTTATATTTTAGGATTTTAGGCGTTCGTCGCAATGACATCCGTTTGCCTATCTAGTTAGGCGTCCGTCGTAGAGGCATTTGTTTGTCCATCTTTTTATGATTTTAGGCATCTGTCGCAATGACATACGTCTGCCCATCTAGTTAGGCATCCATCACAGAGGCATTCGTTTGTCCATATTTTTTAAATTTTAGGATTTTAGGCATTCGTTGCAATGACATTCATTTTCCCATCTATTTAGGCGTCCGTCGCAATGCCATTCATTTGTCCATCTTCTTTACATTTTAGGTTAGGCATCTATCGCAATGGAGATCCATTTTCCCATCTATCTCATCAGCATTCAAGTCAATTGTTGTCTGAACTACGTTGTCTTTAAGCTTAAATGTAGGCAAGGCCATCCTTGATCGGCCCCCGAGGCACAAAATTCAAAAACATTCATAAATCTTGAAAATACTAAAAACATTGAAAAATGTGAAAATACTAAAAATAGCCTCAAAATATTTGAAAATCCAAAATGGTGCACCCGTCTCATCTCACTTTCACCTGCAATAATCACCACTCATAATAAATCAATCGTTGCCTTCATCCTTTGGTGAAGCAATTAGAAGCAAATTTAGCAGGTTCAAAAGTGAACACCCTAATCATCAAAGTCTCAAGCCTAAGTCAGTAAGCAAGCATGTTGGTCAACTCGGAGTATCAATAGCTTATCACCCAAATCAGTCCCATCAAAACCCTGATCACTACATGTCCTAGGATGAAGCTTTCCTGCGATGGACATAAGCATCAGGTACCCCATAGTAGTTTATCCTTGGCTAGTGGTATGAAGAACATTAGCTTGTTTGTTTACTTTATTTGGTCTTTTTGACTTATCTTATTTTGCACTCATTCCAAGGACCCCTCAATGATGCCTAAACAAAATAGGTTTAAAGAGAAAGGAATGGGGCAATGATCATTATATTTTTGTCTGCTGTGCTTGTTGGATGTTCTTGTAAAATAACTTGGTGAATACTTGCTTTGTTGGGTTCGTCCTAGCAAGGTTTTCATATGTCAAGTGTGAACAAGAGCACTCCTATTTGATTGTCAAGTCAAAGTCCATCAGACTAAGCGCCATGCCATCCTGGTTCTTAATACCTTGATGCATCGCACCTACGTGTGTTATCAAACATAAAGAAAGGTACACTCTTTCCCATCCTCGAATAAGCAACACATCATCATTCATCATCGTATCCAATAAAGTCTCGATGACTAGGGGACTTATTGGACTTCTATATCTTCTTGGATTTAAGGGTTTATCCCTCTCATTCTTCTATCCTCTTTGACACTAACACTACATTCATCCTGCATCCATCTTCCATCTGCATTCTCATTCTACATAATCGCATCATATCATCATACGACAACATCATCCATCACATTCATCTCACATGCATTGCATAATCATTTAAGATGTTTAAGATAATATAGATTTGTTATTTTAAGCATCTTCCAAACATCTCATTTTCATAATCATTTAAGATAATATAGATTTGTTATTTTAAGCATCTTCTAAACATCTTATTCTCATCATCATATAAATCATATAGTCTCACCATCCATACATCCATTTTGAACCTCTTTGTCGCGAGATCAACCTCAAATCGAATCTTTTCGCTCGATCTCTCGAGGGGGCAATGTACTAATGTACTTATTTCCGTTGGGGCATCTGAAAAAACCAAAGAATTTTTTAATTTCGATGTCGGCAACATTATTCTTTGAATCAATGCAATAAGTGCATTGCTTCAAAGAAGGGCAAAATGTAGACATACAGATTTGACATCATCGTCAATGTTCACCTTTTGATTAAATAAATCAAGTTTTATTTAATTAAATCATAAATATCCTAAGGTCTATTAATTTAATCACCAATATTAAATTAAATGATCAATGCTCATTTCCTCTCAATTAATTTTAAAAGAAATACAAAAATCTAAAATCAAATGTCATATCACTTAAATCATCTATTAGATTAATCAAATCATGATTAGTTTAATCCTAACTACATGAATCTTCTAGATTCATCCACTTGCACCAATAAATCACTTTATTTGATATATTAAAACCTCATTAACTCTCATGTTTGACTTTTTGGACAAACACAATTCCCCCCAAAAACCCTCAACCACATGCATTTATGGCCATTTTCAAATTTGAAAGGGCACATTGGCCAAGACTTGCACATTCCTCACCCTCTCACACCTTGACAAGTGGCATCTTTTCATTGGCTGGTGAATACTCCCACATTCCTCAAAATCTCTCAATCTTTCAATCTTTCAATCTATAAAATGCAAACCATTACAACACAAAGAAACAACACTTTTTCACGCAAGGTTACTCTCCACATAAGAGAACTAATCTTGCTCATCACAACAACACAATTTGACAACACATTGCATGCAAGGTCACTCTCTCCATTTGAGGGTCAATCTTGTCCATAATATCATCTTGCTTATCAAGGGGGTGGGAAAGGGCTTTTCTTTCCACATTTCAAAAGGCACCACTCTCACTATGGGATAGATATGGATATTGTTTGAATATGCTTTCAAGTCTTCTTATTTGGTCTTTTAGAGTTTTGTTTAAGCATGTTAGACATGATATGATTATCTTATAGGGATGTTGTGATTTGCTAACAATGCTAACCATTTGCAAGTTTTGATGTCCACAAAATGGCGCTAGAAGGAGGGCAATATATACATCTATTATACAAATTTTTTCTATTGCAAAAAAAATAAAAATGGTTACACTCAATGAAAAGGAGCAAGCTAACGATATTATTACTCTACTCTTTCTGTTTGCATAATTAGATTATGGTAGAGAAAATCTTTGCATCCGAAAAAACCAAAGAATTTTTTAATTTCGATGTCAGCAACATCATTCTTTGAATCAGTACAACAAGTGCATTGCTTCAAAGAGGGGCAAAATGTAGACATACATATTTGACATCATCATCAATGTTCACCTTTTGATTAAATAAATTAAGTTTTATTTAATTAAATCATAAATCTCCTAAGGTCTATTAATTTAATCACCAATATTAAATTAAATGATCAATGCTCACTTCCTCTCATTTGATTTTAAAAGAAATCCAAAAATCTAAAATCAAATGTCATATCACTTAAATCATCTATTAGATTAATCAAATCATGATTAGTTTAATCCTAGCTACATGAATCTTCTAGATTCATCCACTTGCACAAATAAATCACTTTATTTGATTTATTAAAAAACTTATTTTCCCTCATTAACTCTCATGTTTGACTTTTTGGACAAACACAATTCCCCCCAAAAACCCTCAACCACATGCATTTATGGCCATTTTCAAATTTGAATGGGTACATTGGCCAAGACTTGCATATTCCTCACCCTCTCACACCTTGACAAGTGGCATCTTGTCATTGGCTCATGAATAATCCCACATTCATCAATTTGGCCTCTCCTCCCTTCAAGTTCAACTATAAGTTGAAGGCTTCTCTCCTTCAAACAAACAACACATTTTCATGGCAAGGTTATTCTCTGATTTTGAGAATTAATCTTGCTCTTCATTTGGCATCTTGCTTATCAAGGGGGGTGGGAAAGGGCTTTTCTTTCCACATTTCAAAAGGCACCACTCCCACTATGGGATAGATATGGATACTGTTTGAATATGCTTTCAAGTCTTCCTATTTGGTCTTTTATAGTTTTTTTTAGCATGTTAGACATGATTCGTTATCTCATAGGGATGTTGTGATTTGCTAACAATGCTAACCATTTGCAGGTTTTGATGTCCACACTAAGCCAAAAAAATGCATGCATACTAAAGCTTTAATTTACAAAATTATGCAGTAAATAGTAATTATAAAAAGTATAAAATATAAAAGACCTTTCTGCCTTCAAAAATCTACGATACCCAAAATTATTAACTACCTTTGTTAAACAATTTTTTTTTTAATGCAATATTAGTAATTAAAGATATGTGTAATAACTTTATAAAAAAAAATCCTTGTATTTGTATTTATATATATCTTAACATAATAAAATAATAATAAATTAATTGATTCAATAACCTAGACAAAAAATGTAAAATATACATGTGTATCTACAACTAATAAATATAAAACTAAAATAGAGATAAAATTAATTCATACCTAAAAATTTGGTGTGAAACTATTCTTGTGAGAGAAAAAATTTATATTAATAAAAAAAAGTTATTGATTATTAGTTAATTAAAATTAAAATTCATAAATAGATTTTAACTAATTTGTTGGAAAGGTTTATAATCTCCCACCCATAGCCAATCAGATATGAATTAATCTCACGTTCCTCCCTATTAACTTATTAATTCGCTTTTTTGTTTCTCTACTCAATCATATAATTGTAAATTTTGTTGATTTTTCGTATTTTGCATTCCACTCCACAAAAAAAATAAAAAAATTGCACTCCTTGCTTGCTATATGCCCTTCTGCGATGGAACCCTATGATGATTGTTGCATGTTTGTGCATACGACTGCTAATTATAATAATATGAAAGAAAAATCTTTTATATTGTTAAAATGATTTAACAGCAATTGATCTTAAGAAATAGCATCAAAATCTATTGGAAGACATGAAATTTAAAGCATATTTTCGCTATGGAATTGTATAAAAAAGCTCCTCTTAAAATATACTTAGGTCACAAGCTTGACACCCTAATGACAAATAATATTTAATAAAATATACTTAGGTCACAAGCTTGACACCCTAATGACGAATAATAAATAACGAAACTAGAAGTAGCCGAGGAAATTAATGTTTAGACCGTCACAATGAAATTGAGCATATACCTACACAAGAAGATTGCTTAATACTTGTCGCCACTAGAACACATATGTGGATCATAGGTAATTTGAACTCATAATTTAAATAACGATGAAACTTATAAAAATTATATGGGGAATAACTTTGGCACTCCATGCGTTGCATCAATCCCTTTTAATAAATTATCAATGCCTTCAAACGCAAGAGCTGTCATACAAAAATAATGTGGACAGTACTTTATTGAAAACAGCAAACTATTGAAGGCTTGTGCTCCCGTATCGGATAGCAAAAAAGAATTTGTGGATGACCTCCATCAAAAAAAAAAAACAGCAAACTATAACGATGCCACTGAATTTGTTTATTAATTGGCTAATGGCAATTAATTCTAATGGTTCTAATGGTTTTTTATTTCAACTTTTAGTATACATTTGTGAATATTGACCTTTTTTTCAAATAATAATAACTGAGAGAATGACATGGCAAATCAATTTCAAAAGGAAATTATTGAAACGTTGACATGCCCAGCTACATGGCTCTAATTTCCTTCGTTAGCATGACACGTGTGCAGCTCCCCACACTCCAGGAAATTATTGAACTCAGGTGCTCCACCATCGAACCCTCTTGAGACCCTTTGTTCGACCATGGCAATTAGAATATTCAAAAGAGATATTCTCTATTTTCTGTAAAAGTTCTATATTTATAATGAATGTGTTCTCCATTTAGATATACCTAGCAGATTCTCTGTAACACAGTCATAATAATCACGGGAGCACGCGCACACTAAAAGCCGGCATCAATGAATAGCGGATTCCAATTTGCTTCTATCACTACGGAGATATCGTCGACTCTTAATTATACTCTCAATGGATGAAACGAAATGAGACTTTTATATTGTTAAAGTACAGTACTACGCAATCCACAAGCTTTTGTTTATCTATATATATTTATTATAATCATAATGTTCTAAGCTATAACCTTAACTTCCTATCCCCTCACTTTCAAACGCTTATTATAATACATATATAGATTTTATTCTTATCCCAACTAGTTAATTTTTTAACATTTCTTGAGGAAGTGCATAACAACATGATTTATAAACTGTTACAAACACTATCCATTATTATGATAGACTGTTGAAATATTGTGTTTTGTTCCTTTATATTATTTTAAATTGTAGAAACCGAGCATGGCTCGCGCTCGCTCTAAACTGCCCATATGTTCCTTGAAATTTAAGTGAATCTTCGAGGAAGCCAAAAATATTGGATATTCTTGGATTATAATCTTATGCTTGTTCCAAATTCGCTAAATTTTCGTGTTTATTCTGATATTAACATTCCTTACTTATTCCAAACTGAATTTCATTGCGTGTGCTGCGGGACGACACTATATTTTATGCCTTATCCAATTCACCTAAGACAGCAGTGGTATTGTTAAAGAAGAAAGAAGTTAGCAGCGTCAAAAAATAGTCAATATTAGCTCTGCAGAAACATAAATAATGGAAATCCATTTGGAAATAACACCTATTTCCAGAAATGAAATTGCAATTAAGGAGGAATTAGCAGATGATTCTTCTGTGTCTCATATCCAACGTGATGAAGAAGACAATCATGGCCGAAATGATGAAGAAAATCGGATTCAACATGAAGAAAATGTCCTCCAAATAAAAGAAGCTGTGAAGAACAAGTGGAAGTACGTGAATTGCTCACTGGCATTGATGGCTGTCTCTCTCACTTTTTTCGGCTATGATATTCGATCACGTAGTCAGCTAAGTCCATTATTAGTCGAGATTTTGTTATTAAGTGTCTCTATGATTTTAGGAGTGCTGTTTTATATGGTATATACGAAGATAATGCAGGAACAAAGGCTTAGGCTAGAATACGATGAGCCTACAGTATTTGCAGGTAATCCATATCGACTATTTCTTTTAGTGTTATCAATATGCGTGGCAAGCGCAGTATTTATCTTCGTTGCCATCGACGCATTGACAAAAATATAATATGCTCTAAAACATTTAGGTCCAATTGATGAGCTAAAGGGGCTCTATAATGAATGGTCATAAGGCACAATACTTGTTGAAGGTTTTGGAAATGGGGTTGCAAGCTAAGTGGGCTTAACCTTGGGAGAAACTCCATGATTAAGCATGCTTGAGCTGGAGTAGTACTGGGATGGGTGACCTCCCCAGAAGACCCAGTGCTTCACCTTTGTGAGCATCACCTAGATGCAATGAGTGCTAAGTGGACCATTCATTATTATGAGAGATGGGTTCTTGTGAACCTCTACTCATGAAACATGGGTCAATGAGTTTGCCTTGTAAAACTACACGGTTGAATCCTAATAGCAATATCATAATTTGACACGCTGTGGAAAATACCTTCTACTTAACATTTAGACCCATCAACTCTTGTGTATATGCTTTAGCTTTCATGTATATGGTCTTTTTTTTCTCTTAAATTTTAAGAATACAAAATTCCAATTCTCCATGTCTATCCTATAGGAAAGCATGGTTTCTTTTTCATTTTAAGTCTTTTTAACATTCTATTGTGTAATGGAAGTTGTGCTGAAATTCATATGTATAATATTATTGTTCTCTATAATTAAATCAAATTTAGAGAAAAAATATTAAAAATAAATAAATTATAATAAGTTTGTTTGTGTCTTTAAGCTTGAATTTGAAAGTAGGATTTTAGAAGTGAATAATAATAAAATATCTGTTAGACAAATTTATCAAATTTTTTGGGTCATTGTAGAAAATAATTATCTATATTTGATTCTTTTAATAAATAAAGTTTTGTATCAAATTATAAGTTTCTTTGAAAAAGTAATAAAATCTGTCATGAATCTCATAAGATATTAGATAAAAAGAACTTCTGAATTATTGTTGCAAAGTTTATAAATCGATCATCTTGAGATAATCTATTTTAAATTCATACAAAATTGATAAGAACAAAACTATAATTGATACGTAAAAATTTCAAAATTATAAATAAATCTTATATATTTAAAACGAATAATATATAATACTCACCAATAAAACATTTAATTAAAAATAATTTTACTAAATTCAACTTTTTATGTTACAGAAGAAAAACATGACTGACATCTACTCCCAGGATGATAATATTTTATGAGAGAAATGATTATTTACCATTGTGCTACAGCATTACAGAATGCTCGATGATAATAATGGCGCCTTTTAATTAGACCTAGAGTTAAACAGTGAACACATTTATTTGTTGTACTGGAGATAGAAAAAACTAACAGATCAACCAATTAAACTTTTAATAAGAAGTCATTATACTAATGAAAATATAATTTCTTTTAATAAGCTTTTAATAACCAGAATTATTAGATTACGCCGCCAGAGAAATATTTAATTAAAAAAAAAAAAAAAACAGGAGTTAGACTATCGTTTTCGTGCTGCTATGTATGTCTTAGTCTAGTTTTCATAAGCAGACTATTAAACTTTTATTTTAGATTTAGTAACAGTCTAGTTATCCCCACATTTTGTCCCTCCCTTAATTTTGTATTACTTAAAAGCTGGCAATGGGAAGTGACAAGAAGATGAGGTATGCTAATGAACCAGCTTCTGTAAAAGCCAAACCTAGAAAGTGTCGACATTTTTTAAATAAGGAATATGAATTAAAAATATCATGTAAAGGAGTTATATATATATAAAAGCTACTTGAATAAATTTATAATTATATATACAGCAATTATAATGCAGATTCTTAAAAATAAAATATATTTAAAAAATTGGTAATTTACGTTTTTAATAATTTTAAAATTTACACTTCAAATTTTTTTTGGTTAAAATAATTTAAAGAGATATGTTTTCAGATTACATAATACTAAATAAATAATTATATTTTATTTGATATATAATAAATTGTAATAATTTTAATTAAATCATTTCTAAAAATATATGTTATCTTAGATTATATAATAATAATTTGACATTGATATTATGATAATTTGTGACAATAATTAAATGTGGGAAATATGAATACAAATAAAGGTATTGTTGTATAATTGATGAGATGTACTATTTGGATATGGATTTTGAATCTAACATGTTTCAACTTTAGGAGTATTAAAGGATGGATTGATTATCACCCCAAAATAAAAATATTTTGTTTATTCTATGTAGGAAAAAGTTTGGTTATTATGGACAAATTCATGAATGTAGATATATCTTGTAATTGTGAGTTTCTAATGTGCAATTTATAGATTGATTTCCTTCACTTCACTTGTCATGACTTCAATTCTTCTATACTTTATGCTATATGTGGATAGGCAATGTTTATAAATACAATGGGAAGGTGGTCAATACATGCCACAAGGAAACATGTTCTCCTAGTTAATCTTATAAAAAATTGTACAAATAATAAAACAATAATCTTCAGTCATGCATATGTGCTTATGAATTCTTCTGCAAAACTAGATACTTTATAGTGTGCCAATTGAAGTATTTATGCTCCTTGGAATGAGAAAAAATCTATGCATATTTAGTGATCTTAAAAAAATACATTTAATACTTTAAAAGCAAAGATATAGTAACACATTGAATAAATTTGTGTTCAGTCAGCCTTGGACAACAAATGTAAAGGTGGGAGTTGATTGAAATTGATTTTTTTTTTTCAATTTTCATGGGACAAGCTGACAACTATGAGGATGACCTCACAATCATGACTTAGTCTCAACATATAAAATAAACTAAATAACAATGGAAAATTTTTGTATGGAAGCATGTTGAAGCATAGTTGTGATAAACAAGTGGCTATAAAAAATGTATAATGTTTTTTAATCATATGGGTAATGCACGTGACACAATTTTATAGAATTATGCCTTAAGGGTAGGTGGATAACATAGGGAAAGGGACCCAAATTTACACAAAATACACCTTTTATTAATATTTCTATGTATCAAGGAACTCTCCTCAAAATAAATACAACATAAAATGGGAAATGACATGGTTATGCATAGTTTTTCATCATATTTTGCACCCACTTTGAAGTGAATGTTAATCTTATAATTATCTTACATCTAAAATTAAGTAGCATTCACAAACATGCATGTAAAGTAAATATCTCAAACAATAAAAGGCTATTGCATAAATTTCATATAAAGTAAAGAAGCTTGTGAGGATATGATCATGGAAATTCACCTCGATGACATACATTTTTCTAGTTGTTTGTATCGATATATGGCCCTATTTTAATAATCAATCAAATAAAATTCAATTAGGCCTTTACCAAGCTATCCCAGGTCTACTATATCTTAAGTCTACAATGTATTAATTGTTGGATACTCATGTCATGGCAAAGATTCATATCTACTTTTATAGTGACTTGGTTCAATGCCTATGTCCTCATTTCGCTTCATGCACTCTATCTTTTTTTCATTGTTGTTTTATGATATGTTATCACCCAAAACTTAAGTAAGTTTTTTGTCTATTTATTAAATGGACATAAGCACTTTTTTATTATTGCATTAGTGATATGTAGTTGCATATAATTTTTATTCTTACTAGAAAGAAGGTAGAAGAATTATTTTGCAATTTGAGTTTTATTTTTTTCCATCTAGTAAGGTGTCATTTTCCTATTTGTGAATGGTAGTGACTATTCAAGCAACAATATTTGAGTGCCTAATTTAATTTATATCTAGAATTTTTTCATTAGCATGTAGTTGGACTACCTTATTTAGTTGGTAATCACACCCACCCCCTAGGGTGCTTTGATACCATGCTAGTTCAATATTAGACTCTTAAAACTCATTGGCATGCCTGAGAACACCATACATAACTATGAAAAACTAAATTAGGGTTTTTT
Source organism: Sequoiadendron giganteum (assembly GCA_007115665.2). Lineage (NCBI taxonomy): Eukaryota > Viridiplantae > Streptophyta > Pinopsida > Cupressales > Cupressaceae > Sequoiadendron > Sequoiadendron giganteum. The sequence goes on from CM021101.1 coordinate 110,523,564, forward strand.
GTTTGGATATAGGTTACCTATGGAAACTTATAAACTATTAAATCCTACACCCTTTAAGCTTACCACCAACTTCACGAAACTACATAACAACCTTACTTGTAGTGACTCAAATACAAAGCTATGGAGATCAACTATTCGTGCACCAAAGCACACTAATTTGACACTAACTGAACAACAAACACAAAGATCCTTGGTGCACCTCATGGTTTTGCAACCAAAAAAAAATATTGTTATAGCACCTACAAGCCCTCTCAAATATGTTGACATCAATAACAAACACTTCCAGTGTCATCTATAATAAAAAAATTCCAATGTCATCTTGTTATCTTCTTAGCCTCCTCTTATTTAGCTACTACTACTTTTTCAACAACCATCATAACCTCCATCATACAATATCAACCTTCATCATTGAGTTTATATCTATGCGTTAACACACAAGCACTCCTACCATGCTCCCTTGCTACACATGCAACTCTAACATCATCACTCTCTTGTGATGTCTTTGCCACCTCACAACCTCCATGTCATTGCAAGTGCGTTCACTCCCAAGTTCCCCACCTCCTTTGCTACAAGTTGTCATTGGTCATTGGGCAAATATGTAGTTGTTGCAATTATATTTTCTTTTGTGTCTTTCTATTATTGAAAGTGAGTCAATTATCATTCTCCTCTTTTCTATGAGTACTTTGGCTCCAAGTAGCCACCTTCGTTTCAAGTGCCTCTACAATATGGTGTCACTAATGACTACAAGTAAAAACCTATAGTAGGTGGAAGTGCATGTTCTCCAAATGATCAGTACCACACCTTCAGTACATGACATCTTCTCATGTCTAAGATGCCACTACATTAACTGGTGAGCATTCAAATGAAGTCTACTTAATGATTTTAAAGGAAATGTGTCCAATTATCATAGGTGATTGAAATACAACTAAGCATGAAGAGTTACATGGATTTAGTGGCAATAATAGAAGGTAAATGACTTCCTTGATGTGCATTTTGGCATGCATGACATAATTTTTTTAGTCTATAAATAAAAAATGGGCAATCTCCATTGATTTGTGTTACATGGATAATTGGTAATGTGACACATGGAAGTTGAGAAAAGTAGTGGGTCCTAGTGATGTACTCAACATGGTGGGCTTGCATATTTTCTTGTCTCCATAGTAATATTGTGAAGGGTCGATGTGTATATTTGCCATTAGGAATGGAAAAATAGATGAAGGCTTAGAAATACTTCTCCAACTTACCCTTTGTTAACATTGTGTTTTTAATAAGAATACAAGGAACATGTGTGGATCTTTAATAGAGTCAACATGTGCTAGGGCGAATGAGTGAACACCACATGGATCTGAGGTGGGAAGGTTGGTAGACCTTTAATATATATTTGACGTCGGAAGGTTGGTAGACCTTTAATAAATATTTGGGAGCGCTGGACTATTTTTCAAAAGATGCTTAATATTGTAAATGATGGAAGCGTGCTCGTTTTCCATTAAAAACAACAAAATTGACAAATATATTGGTGAATACAAAATGAATCCGAGTTGGAAAGATTGGTAGGCCTTTAGTATATACTAGAGTGCTCCACCATTTGTCAGTAGACACTTAGTAATGTAAACGATGGATACATGATCGTATCCAATTGAAAACAACTAAACGGCCTAAAAAAAGGCACAGAACTTCGCGTAGTGCATTTAACCCTCAGCTGTACATCTTAAGGAAATAACCCTGCACCGTCGTGGAACTTTGTGTGCTGTGCGGAGAAAGGTAAAAACTAACAGTTAGTTATGCCGTGTGAAAGAACCAAACTAAGAGAGGACATTACTATTCAGACGCATGATCCCATTATAATAGTATATAATACAATCATGCTTACCGATAGAAGCGGTTAACAAATGTAATAATAAACCCCACCAAGAAAATTGATATCATTATTAGAGAAATTCACCACACGCACTGCATATTCTTTATTTTCTAGGAAACTTGCGCTTCTACATTTTTTATATATCTTTTTCCTAGTAGATTCTCCGTAACACAGTCATGATAATCATGTGCGCAGGCGACAAGCCGGAGTCAATAAATAGTCGGACTCCAATCTGCTATAACATAACGACACTATATCTTCGGAGGCATCGCCGAAACTTAGTTATACTCTCGACGAATGAGTTTAACAGCTTCCTATAAGCAAATAATATACTCTAAAACCTCATATACCAATCAGTTCTTGTGCAAACATCTTAGTCTAGAACATGTACCGTAACACATCTCTTTCTGTAACATGTACTCTACTGCTGCTTACACATGAAAAGCTGTTAAACGTCTATGTGTATAAGTACTTTTGTGTTCAACCAGTGAAAAAATTCGAAAGGTGGTACTATAACAATTTCCAAAGGATGATTGGACTATATAAAATGTTGATAACAGTAGGTCACTGTACTAGTCACGCTTCTCATATTATCTTTTTTTTCAGTTAATATTTCTGGTTTAGATTGTGTTTTTAATTTTTGCATCAACGTTTCGGATGACACTCCGTGATCCATCATCAGGATATCAGAGAGCAAAAGGAGTAAAATGAGTAATTGCAGACCAAGAATTGAATAAGAAGTGAATGTTTCTCGCTTAGATTGTTCTATTAGAAATTACATTGGACAAACATTACAGCCGTTTACAAATACATTAGTTTATCTCTACCACATTACAATGGTGTTAAAAATGGAATAACGTAGTGCTAAGAGATAAATAATTATAATAGTACATTTAATAATTTCTGTTGTTAATATTATTAAGTTATTTGGGATGATTTGTTATACATTATAATATAATTTTTACAAAATCTTTTCAAGGATAATAGTTGGAATTATTTGACCATTAACATTAAATTATTTTAATATTTTAATTGCTAATATCATTAAGATATTAAGAATATTTTATTATAAAATCTAAATTTTATTTTGCAGCACTCTCTATTCAACTTTGTAATGAAAAACAAGTTGGTCAACCTTCAACATTCTCCCTCTTATTACATTAACTTGAACAAAGAAGAGAACATTACAAAGATTGAACATAGTAGATTGTTTTAAAATTTGATGGAGTGTTTTAACCAAATCTCCCACTCACCGAACACAAGTCAAATTGATTGCATTGATGGATGTCCTAACTATCAAACTTTAAAAATCCTTTATTTCACATGAGAGAACAAATCCCAACCTCCATACACAATGTGAGAAGAAATCTTTCTTAGAGTCTACCATCCTTTGAGCATGTCAAAATTCCTCATCCTATCCCATGGGAACCAAATCCCTCCTTTCTAGTGTATAGCAAGAACAAAAATATAATGTATGAAATTTAACCCAACAAAGAGAAAACTTATCCTCTTCATCAAACAATCTCACTAACCACTACACTAGGGTCAATTAGTTCTTTCTAAGGAAGAGGTTAATATACTTTTAATCTAATAGAAAGAGAAATTTATTCTAGCTAATTCTAATGTGTTTTATTATTGAGAAATTATAATTTTCTAGTAAGTTAGAAACACTAAGAAAACCTAAAAGTTACTACCTTATAGATTTATTAAGCTAAGAGCAAAATTATAAATTCAAGGCAAAGAAAAACCTAGACATGAAATTTGGAGGCCTCTATGATGGATGCTAGTACATAGCATTGTAGTTTGTATGGCATGAGTGACTAGAGTCAACCAATTTCATACATCAACCTAGAAATTTATATTTAATTCGTACACTTTAAACTACATCCCAAATATGATTATTTACACAAACACAACCGTACAAGAGGTAAAATATGTGCTTCATTTAATTTTGTACTATTTTTCCACTTCTATTAGAATGTTCTAGAATCTAATTGTTCACAAATAAACTATATTTGCAATTCCCAATTCATTTCTCTTTTCTTATTTTACTAAAACCATAATTTAATCCTAGTTTTTTCTAAAACTCGGTCCATAATATATTTTTTTGCTTCATTCTATCCTAGTTCTGTTTATTTCTCCACTATAACTAAGTTCTACTAGCAAAACAAATGAAGTTACATTTAGATGCAACTTTTTTGCGCCAAATCATATGCAAAGAGAACCACAATTTTCAATCTTCAAACTATACACAAAGAGAACCATAATTTTTAGTGTATTTCAAAAACTAAAGATGGAGTGACAATCAAATATGGTTCATGGAAGGACATATTAACTCTAATATCTTAATAAATGATAGCAAATTTTAGGGGTAATTAAAGTTAACTAACATAATGATTCCTATGACATATCTTGAGTGCTCATATAGTCTCAATATGAGCATATAAGAAATGCTTTCTCAAGGAGCATTGGTCCTTGCTGATTGAGCAACCTCATCTCTTGTGAGAGTTGTACATTATTTTTATTAGCTAATATTGTAGGTTAATATTATGACACACCCTACTCCCTCACTGGGATCTCATCCATGTGGCCATTCTAGAGTTGTACTCGATGATAATTTATGTCCTTATCCTTCGTGTATTCTTAGTTGAATGAATCTTATATGTTATGCATGTTGAGTGTATACTCTCTGTTTGGTGTGTTTATAAGCCTTGCTCCCAAGTGTTTTATGCAAGAATGATTGTAGCCCATGTGACCATCTCTTAGTACAATGTGATGGACCTAAGGGTACCACATGGTTTGGTGACATGAAACCACTATTAGGGATTAAAGGATCTTAAAAGGAGCTTTGGGATGATGAAAAAGTTGTAAATAAATGATTCACAAACCATTTCTTCATTGCTACATATTATAAAAATGTATTTGAAATAAAATTTGAGTCCTCATATAACATTATAATTAAATTATTGGAAAATCCTTAGTGGATGGATTGTAAATTGACCACATAAGTGGTGTTGGTATTATGAATACTTTTATATGATTTTTTGTTGGAGTTGTACATACATGCCTTCATGTATGCTCTTTTAACTTATAATGTTTTGGGTAAAATAAGTATAGAGCACTTTTTAATTAGGTTAAAAATGAATTCAAGTTTACAAAACATAATAATTAAACATTGAAACCATCAGATTCCTCTCTTGTTCCTTAATGTGTTTGGTTGTAAGTTTCTACCTCATTTAGAGTTTATTTAAGGTACTTTGTGTGGGAAATGTGTATGAAATTTTCCACTTCATCCCTTATGTTATTGGCCATGTGTTGGATCCCCTTTAGTACACCCCAACACTTGTGATTTATCTCCTTCATAGACTAATGTTGCATGAAACCAAGTGTCTAGGACCACTCCAATCCCCCAACAATTTTATTTTTTTCTAATTTTATTTTAAATCATATTTATTTCTTGGAGGTTACTAAGGATTGTGTCAAGATTGGAGGTCTAAAAGTGGATCTCGATTTTCTCACTATCCAAGACACGAGCATAAGAGAGAATTATAATGTATTTATGCGACTCTAGTACAAAATAATACTATTAAAGTCATGAACACTTGTAGAGTTTTCAACACTTTGTGTACTCATGGTAGTTTACCTCGCATGCACTAGTATCCCACATGGGTGCTAGTGTTCACTAAGTGTGTTGTAGTCCTTTGGCATGTTGTTATCCCTTTATTCATTAGGCAATAAGTATTTCTAGAATTCTATTGAGAAAAAATTATGAATGAATCTTGTTCCTCATAGTGTTGTTATCTCCTATTTTCCATATCTCATTGATATGTTTCATCACTGAAAAATTATACCAATGTTCATATTTAGAAATGTTTCTTTACACAAGATCAACTTGTTGTGACATACTTTGTTAAGGAGCTTGCATCTCCTAGGGTTTCCTATTCTTTTATGTCTATAACTAATGTGATAGAGGTCCCTTTTTGGGTCCTAGCCCTCTTGTAAGTTGATTTGTCGGTTTAGTGTTGTAAGTCTTCTACTTGCACCACTCTGTTTAAGCAAGAGTGATATCTCATTCAATGTGTTATTGTGCAATGCAATATCATTCTCTTATATGTATAGTGTTAATTTGTTTTTAAAACAAATATGATTTATGAGTAATGTCTTATAGGTCCTGGGTAGGGCATTACATAGAGTAGGAATTTTCACAATTCCTAGTCCTTTTGCATCAATGAAGATAGAAGAAATAAATTTGGATATCTTATGTTGGGGAATTTTATCAGGAAATGATGATATGCCAAAGAATTCATCATCAAGAGGCTTGAAAACTCATCTAGTGGGGGAGAGTCCATTAGCTTGGATGATTTCTCTTGATTCTGAGAATATCTAGAATGTTGAAGTTTATGTACATTAAGATACATAGAGGGAGAAGGAGGAGGAAAAGAAGGAGAAGAGGTTCACTCGAGAGAAATGGGTGGAGTTTGGTTCTAAAAAACATGATTCTCAATAGCATGCTCCTTTTTCAGGTGAACCTTGGGGAGTTGGGAACCTCTAAGGAGAAGGAGACTTGTTTTGAGGAACAAGGATGGCATGTTCTTGAGTGGGTTCCATATGGGATGGATGAGGATGCAAATGAATATGTGAAGGGATATGAATCTTAGAATATACTTCCCACATATTCTTCTCAAGATAATCTCTAACTTTGAAAGTGAAATTTATTTCTATTTTCCTTTAAAAAAATTATTCTTCATTGTCTTCCTTTAGTCCATGCTCAAGGTTTGATATATACATAGTTGTCCAAGCAAATCTACTTTTTAAATTGGTTATTTTTTTCTTGTTGTTCCTTTCTCTTATTTCAGAGCGAATTGGGAAACTTTGTCAAATTTGTTTCCTTTCTCTTTCCAAATTTGGGATCCTTTAAGTTGTTTAATTAAGTTAAACTTATATCAATCAATTTTAAACTTATTTCCTCCAAGGAATTATTTTCTTCCATAGAACAGTTCATCTTTTGCAATGAAATTACCTATACAAGAGAATAATATATTATGAAATATGTTGCAATTACTTGATAATAATAGAGAATTAAAAAGTACTTTAAAGGGGAAATATCCCAATATCTCCAATGGTAAACACTTCACAATCTATGATAATAATTACTAGCTATACCTAATTATGCCATAGATGCCACCTAGATTGACTAGATACTTATTTATAACCCCTAAAATAAACTAACTACCCATATAAGACTATAATAACAATTATATAACTTAATTAGGAGCTAAGATAGCCACAAACCAACTACTCATAACCCTAAAAATATATAGGATTAAGGTTGCATCATCTTTGAAGTAGAAAGGTTGAACATCTCTTTTATTATTATAGACTAGATCAAGTGCATCTCTATCATTGCAATATACATTAGATGTATCTTTAACAATGGACTAGGGCTATAAGTTTGTGACATTGAAAATTGAGAATATGTTAATCCCCTCTACTACTATCCCATCTTTTTATAGCACACAACTTTGACATCCATTCTTGCAATTGTCAAAATCACTCCCGCTATGAAGGTGAAGTCTAAACTTGCTAACAAGTATCATTTCTCAATAGTACCTTGAATGTAACATTGAAAAGAGAGACTTATCCCGAATGGATCTCCTTTTGCAACTAACTTGATTAAATAAACCTCTAAAAATAGTGCTGCTACAAACCTCCACACCAGATGTTTGAATAGCCCACTGCCATGATTTTCCACCAAGCCATTGCACTGCCTTGAGGAGTCTACCATGACCATCCCCAACATCATATATGTCATGAACACAGACAATGTGAGGCAAGTGAATGCAATTGAGATTTTCTTCTCGATTAGCATTTCCTAATCATTCATTTTACATTTCCCAAAAGAATCTACATTTTAAATAAACACTCATTCATTTTACAAGTTGTAGATCTCCATGAGAAGAGTAATAAACACCCATATTTAAAGTCCCTTTTACATATCTCAATATTCTTTTTGCTGTCATCGAATGTGGAGCCTTAGGAGAACTCAAAAACCTTGAAACCACACCTCCTGCAAATGAAATATCTAGTCAAGTGTGAGTCTAGTACACAAGACTACCAACAAGTTTCTTGTATAAGGTAAGATCAACATCCTCACCATCCATATCCTTAGTCAACTTCAATCTTGGAGCAACTGGAGTAGATACACATTTGCAATCTTCCATCCTGAACTTTATCAACAAGTCTAAAGCATACTTGGTTTGAGAGAGGTAAATTCCATCATCTTTCTACCATACTTGAATGCCACGGAAGTAGTGTAGAAAACCAAGATCTATCATTTCAATTGTGTCTTGCAATTTTATCTTTATGTCATTGATCTAATTCATGTTATGTCCTATGATAATAAGATCATCAACATATAATACAATAATGATTGTTCCACCATCATCAAATTCCTTCACATACAATTTTGGATCATGAGGACTATTATGAAAGCCTTGAGTTTGGAAATATTCATCAATCTTAGCATACCATGCCCTAGGAGCTTGTTTTAGGCCATATAGTTATTTCCTTAACTTGCAAACTAAGTGTTCCTAACTTGGACTTTTAAATCCTTGTAGCTGAGTGATATAGATTTCTTCATCAACTTCACCATTCAAAAATGCATTCTTAACATCCATTTGGTGTAAAGGCCACTTGAAATGTGATGCTAATGCTATAATAGTCATGACAATACTGATCTTTGCTACTGGAGAAAACATTTTTGTGTACTTAATTCCCTCTTTCTCTGAATATCCTTTGGCCACTAGTCTTTCCTTGTGTTTTTCAATGCTCCCATTTGACATGAACTTAGTTTTATACACCTACTTATTGTTCACCACATTCTTACCCTTAGGCAAGTCCACCAATTCCCATGTTTTATTCTTGATCAAAGAGTCATATTCATTCTGCATAGCTTGTTCCCATTCATGTTTTCCTTTAGCCTCATCATATGTTTGAGGATCATTGGTCTTCATTATGGTGGTCATTAGAGCACAATTAATTTGTTGAGTCTTTTGATTTAAATTTCTTGAAGACTCTTGGTCTTTGGAGGTGGACTACATTCTTCAACTGCACAAGAATTTTCCTTGGAAATTTCATTTGTTTCAAAGGATTCACCATTATCTATTTCCACTTGTGGAATAGGAGAGGATTGCATAATATCCTCAAACCCTTCATTAAAATTGACATCCCTACTTGTGAACACATCCTCCACACTGGGATCATACAACTAGGTGTATCCTTTCCTTTGATCATCATAACCCACAAAGATGCACTTAACACTCTTCTTATCAAATTTATTTTCTCTAATCTCATCTGGTACGTGAGAAAATCCTTCACATCCAAATACTCTAAAATACTTAACAACTAGTTTCTTTCCACTCCATGCTTCTTTGGGAGTGATTTTCTCCAAGCATGTTGTAGGAGATCTATTCAAGACATGTGATGCAGTATTGACAGCCTCAACCCAAAGAAACAGAGGGAGACCCTTGGATTGTAGCATGCACCGTCCCATTTCCACTAAGGTCCTATTCTTCCTTTCACCAATGCCATTTTGTTGAGGAGTATATCTATTAGTAATTTCTCTTTTCATCCCATGATATTCACAAAAATATTTGAACCTGTTGCTGACATATTCTCCACCATTATACCTTCTTATTCTCTTGAGCTTGCTCCCACTTTGATTTTCCACAAATGTGAATATTTCAAATTTTCTAAACACTTCATCTTTTTTCTTAGGGAAGTAGACACAAACTTTCCTTGAAAAATCATCAATGAATGTTAAAATATACCTAGCTCCTCCCTTTGATGGGGGATTCATTGGCCCACATAAATCACCATGGACAAGTTCAAGAGATTTACATTCCCTCCAAGTGGAACTTTCAAACTTGTCCCTATGTTGTTTTCCAACCATGCATCCTATACACACATTTGTGTTTACCTTGATCCAAGGTAGTCCATCAACCATATTCATCTTTGAAAGCATAGACAAACTTTGATAGTTGAAGTGACCAAACCTTTGATGCCACAACTCACTTGTGGAGGAACTTGTAGTAATTTAAGCTTTCTTATCAATAGATGCTAAAAATTTATAGATGCCATCACTCTCAACTTTTGTAGCCACAATTTTGAATCCATCATTAACGTTCTTGATTAGACACTTATCTAAATAAAACTCCACCGTATAACCATGTTGAGTTATTTGACTCACTGAGAGAAGATTTTTTGTTGACTTAGGTACAAGATTCACATCTGTTACTTCCAACTTCTTACCATCATGTCCTTTCAATGAAATTGAACCTATTCTTTCAATTACATGTGAACTATCATCCCCAAGAAATATCCTTGAACCTTTTGTTTCTTCTAAAGAATTAAAGAAGTTTTTATTGTAAGTCATATGTTGGCTAGCTCCCGAATCAATATACCATGTGTCATTTGAGTTTCCTTGAGTAGCCAAAGAGGCTATCATTATATTATGATCACTATCTTCTTGAGAAAAATTTGATTGCCTTCTTTGAACAAAATTTCTTTAACCTCCTGCATATGATTTCCTAGGACATTGATCACTTGTATGCCCTTCTTCTCCACAATTATAACATTTGATAATTTTTTCTCTTTTAAAATGATCTTTATTGTTTCCCCATTCATTTTGTCCCCTTTGAAAACTATTCCTCTGTTGATTATCCTTTGATTGATTCCATTGCCTTTGATTATTTTTGTGGTGATTCCCTTGATTTTGGTATGATTTATTTTGATTGTAGTTCTTATATTTTCCCCTAACCATAAATTCTTGAGAACTCTTGCTAGATTCACCTGTGAACGATTTAAGCCTCTCCTCTTCATTCAATAAACCTCCACACACTTCTTCTAGTGTAATATCCTCAAATTTCCCAGTAAGCTCTAATGTGCGGATGAAGTTATGATACTCATAGACTTTTCCTAGTAAGCTCTAATGTGTGGATGAAGTTATGATACTCATAGACTTTCAATTAAAAAATCTATAATTTCAAAGTCTTCGTATTCAACCTTCATAAATGCAAGTTGATTTCTTAAGTGTTTCAATTTTGCAATATGATCATTCATGCTATCTCCTCCCTTCATTTTAAAATGAGTTAGTTGCCTTTTGATGTCCATTACTTTCAATTTACTAGTTCTTTCATACATTGTTTGCCAAGTTTTCCCATATTTTCTTTGTTGTTTTTAGATCTTGAACATGAGACCTTATCCCTAGACTAATTTTCCATAAAATGGTAGCCCGTGCATTCATATCCATTTTATTCCATTTTTCATGCTTACTTTCATCTGCAGGTTTGTCATCTACTACTAACTCCCATAAGCCTTTCATTTGTAAAATCAACTCCATCTCACATTTCCAACTTGCATAATTAGAACCATCTAATTTTGCACTAACCACAATATTAGAGATCTCAGAGGTAGCCATAGCAAGAACACAATAAACTCTCAAGCCACACAAACACGGGGGCTTAAAAAATAAAGCCCCTACCAACACACAACAAATTTTTTGTATTATCGTGCCTTGATGTTGCCCTTCTTATGAACAAAACAAACAAGAACTTTTGCAAATTTATAACCTACAAATATGAAGGAGAGTTCATCAAACACCTTATCTCTCCAAACTCTTCAAAGGAACTATGCTAGCTCAGCTCTTACCTGATCAAACTAACAATGCTTTGAAAGATCATTGGCATATCATCATAGCCAAAAGAAATACAAAGAACAATCTGCTCAGAAACAGAGAAAACTTTAACAGCACTACCAGGCACAGTAGAGTAAAGAAAATAGCAACACATATGGGTCTATCCTTAGGCCAACAAAATAAACCCAACTCTCCTCTAAAATCACACTTCTTCCTTACAAGCTCTCATAATCATGATTGAGAGAAAATGAAGTAATGACATGTCAAAAAAAAAAAACCAGAATTAGGAGTAAATAACTCTATCAGCGAATGCCCACATGGAAAAGGTGCCTCGCCAATCTCAAGAATTGGTGAGAGATTACTGCAAAGATCAAAATCTTCCCGGCTATCACCTACCAAACATGGAAAACTTGTTTTGCACTTCACGCCTTCTGTTGCAGCGTGGGAATGGCTTTCCACCGCACACCTACATCAAATACCTCTGCGTGACTTGTCTTCTTGTTCTGCTTGAGAGATGGTCATGGGCCGAGTGTCTTCACCTCTGATCTTCTACCTTAACAAACTCACTACACCCGTGATAAATCCAAACATAAACAGGGGGTATCCAGAGCAGCAATCTTCCTGCAAATTAGTGATACACAGCAGCCAAACATAGCAAAATATAATGAAATAGTTCACCTGAAAGCATGTAAATAACAAGGCTCTGGATTGCAAATCAATAGAGCACAGGCGCTGGTTCTTCCTGCACCTTACAATGTCAAGACCTAGTCTCTCACTCAAAGTAACACAGTGTCCTCTCCAACAGCAATGTCTCCAGCCAAATAACCGGCTCTGATACCATGAAAAACAAATTGAGAAGCACAGAATGAAAGAAACACAAACACAGAACAGAGAAGATTGACTCAAACTGAGCGCTACAAAAACACAGGCTGGAGCATTTCGTTTATAGATGAAATTGTAACTAATACAATGCAAACTGTAGAAAGAAGGTTGTTGCAACATTTATGATAAGTAGGTGCAGTATTGAGGCGTGGGCGGCTGAAGTCGGCTATGGCGGCTGTAGTGAGAAAAATGTGCAGCTAATTAATTTATTCTAACAAACACACCCACTAAATCCCATAAAATGAAAAAAGGAGGCGGCAGACATGCCTATTAACATCCTCAACTTTTTCTGGCCAAACTCCATTTTTATGCCAGCAGTCAATAGAAATAACAGCAGGAATAGAATATTGTACTACTGGGACATCGTCTATTTCTCGTTCCAAATGTTCAGTCAATATATTAGCATTTCATAAAATTCACGGTTGCTTGGAAGATTTGGAGGAAAATATCCTTTCTTTTAAATCAGTGACACTTTTTCAGATGGGACCTTACTTTATTAGTGAGGCATTTTCCATTGTTTTACACGATAAGAAAATTGGCACTTTGGTACGCAAAAATAAGACTGCGCTCCTTCCTCGTTCTTGGGCATCGATCTAGGTTTATTTTTGTTACTCTCTTGACCTTTGAAGCTTGTGGAATGTTTTAGATTCAAGTGTCAAAATTGCTTGGCGACTGTCAATGAGACGTCAAATTTCAGATAAAGATAATGAAAAACTACGCCAGTTAAGTCGGACATCAAATCTACCAATAAGAGCATTCTATATGTGATGATTAAATGGACGTTAACTTTTTTACTCTTTAGCTTCAAGGTGACAGGAAAAATGAACGTCAAATTTGAGTATCATAAAAAGAATAGTGACTACCAAGTAAATGTCACTTTTAACTTGCTATATCAATTGTGACAGTCAAATGGACGTCAAGTTGACAACTCAAACTTGCAGAAAGAAACTGCCAAATGAGCGTCAAACTTATCATTTGAATAGTGGGTTGTGATGGCCAAACAAACGTCAAATTTATAACAAGAAATGAAACCCGGGATGGCCAAATCAAGGTCAAATTTATTACCACATTTTATAAAACGTGACGGTGAAACAAATGTCCAATTTATTTTATTAGAGTGCCAGACTATGATTTCCAAAAGGACATTAAAATTAATAATATAGAAAATTTGGGTATGACGGCCTAGTGAACGTTAAAATATAAAAAATTGGGCATCACGATGTTCTTTTAGCTGTCAACTTCAAAAATTCAAAAGTTAACATCCAAATAAGCGTCAAATTTAACATAAACTCAACATAGCCATGCATCCTCATATTTGTATTAACTGTCAAAAGGACGTTAAAATTATCATAAGATTTGTACAGTTATCAAATAGCTGTCAAAGTTATTCGACAAAAGTTTGAGTAGGTGGCGGTGAAATGGCCGTCAAAAATAACCTAAAAAATTAAGGGTTGTGACAGAATGAACGCCAAATTTAGGATTAAGTCAGTACGTTGCAAGAAAATGGTGTTAGTTTTAAATAACGAACCGCGTTCGAAGGAGGCGGCCTATCTGGAGTTATAACGTTAGCAATAATGACAACTTTTTAATCCTCGCAGCTCCTTTGCATTCACAAAGCTTGACCACATAGACGTGCATGGGTTGGCAGTGACTTCAAAACAGTTTGAAACCCTGACAACTCTGATATTAGTCTTTTCAACTTGATACATACGTACTTCATAAGAGTGTTAACAAATCTCGTTTATCAAATTCCCAGCTTAAAGGGAGAGAATTCAAAATCAACTTCTATTAATGATATCAAGTTTTCACAATCCATATCAAATGTTGTTGCAACGGTTTCTAGTTTAGATTGCATGAGAGTTTTTTGCATCAGCGTTTCGGATCACACTCTGTGATCCATCATCAAGATGAAAGAGTTCAAAGAGAAGGTTGATGCAAAACACTCTCTCGCAATCTAAACCAGAAACTGTTGCAACAACATCAACATCTATGATTACTGAGTTGTGTAAATGGTGGTGAGAAGGAAGATAGTTCAAAGCTTGGATCCGGCGGTTTCAAGTAAATTATGTTCTCTCTCATATATTCTTTATAACTATGAAATTTTAAAGCATTAGCTAAAGTTAAATTATTCCGTATTATTATTCAAAACTATTTCTATAATGTCTTTAACTTACAAATTTCTATATTTTTGATATCTTATAACTTTTTTTTAATTGAATAATTTTCTCAAATTTAATGTGATATGTTTCCTTTCAATTTAAAGTGTACTCCTGACATAGTTCATGGAAAAATATTTGGTATACATCCATGCAAAATTTTAAAGAATAGAACATTTGAAGAAGAAGAATGAGATGATGGATTGTTTTCCTTGTGATAGATTAAGAGAGTGTAATCTCAAATATTAACATAAACATCATAGATTTTATTTTATGCAAGTAAATGACACACCATAAAAGCATGTGGCTTCTCTCTACATTCTTGTTTTGCATTTTCTCTTTCTTCTTGTTTTGTATCTTCATTAAGAAATATGGCATTAATCATTAATTAATTCAATTTTTGAGTTGTTATGTATCGATTAAAAACTTATATAGTTTCAATTCAGAAATACTTCACTTGATTGTTAAGTATCTTTATTTTTCATACGTTTTAATACATAATGAATGTCTTCAAATATTATAATATAATAATATGTAATATAAAATATTTTTGGTTGTCCCATAACAATTAGTAGAAAAGATTAGTAAATTTTAAATTTTAATTTGAAAGCTTTGGAAATCACATATCATTCTCATGCTTCTTAGAATTGACCTAGAACAATTTCACATGTCTTGAAAATGGTTTGAAAGGATGAAGTTTTTATTTCTAAATAGAGAATAAATGTATTGAAATTGGAATGAATGGGGTGAAATAGAGATGAGTAGGGATAAATAGATGTGGCATTGTTTGTCAAGTGTAAGCACAATAGTATGCTACTTGTTGTTGTGTTATTCCATTAAGACATTCTCATTAAGGAGGATATAAGAATAAATAAGAAATGGTATGGATATGTTAAATTCATAATTATATTTTTCCCCTATTTCAATGTTTGTGTAATTCTATTATGAACATCTATTTAAAAATATATAGAAATCCTCAAGGAAAATGAAAAGTAAATATTTGTGCAATTATAATAGATATTTTTTTTGGAAAGGGTACAATGGTTCTTCTTGCACTCTTCCATGCATGAGTGCTCCATTGAAATATGAACAAAAAATGCAATGAAGAATAATATTTGAAATATGATCATAGTAAGTATTTTAAATTAAAAGTTGCCTCAATTATCTTATAAAAAAGAGAATGGATAGTAAATTACATTTTTTTCTAAAAAGTGGCGTAAGAAACTCTATGCAATTTTAGAATGTGATGTGTGTCTACACAATTTTTCTTGAACAAGACAACTGAGAGGGGGGGTGAATCATTTGTAGCAATTTTAACCTTTAAAACTTCCACTAGAGATTAGACCAATTATCATTCACAAACCCTTTACTGTGCTAATGTGATTAATCATTAAGTGTAAAAGTAAAAATTGGAAGAAGTCGAATCATACACACAATAACACTAGATTTACGTGGGAAACTCAATAAGGGAAAAAATGTGGTGAGGATTAGCTCACAATATAGAGAATATAAAAACCGAGTACAAAGGATCACTACCAGAAAGACTCACTACAAAAACATGACTCATTGCCAAAATAGGACTCACTGTCTAATAAGGGTTAACCACTTGTAGGGCTCACTACCACAAAATCACAAAGAAGTTATAAGATATTTGTTACAGAGGAAAAAATCTCAATGCAATGGATATTTCCACCACAATTCACTCATACACTTACAAACATGCTTGAATGATAGAGTACACCTTCAGCTCACTGCCTTCGAAAAATCACCACTTGAATTTCACACTGATCTACTCAAACTCGCATCACAAACACAGTATTTCGCATCTATCTCACATCTATCTTTCTCTCTCATTCATTCACAAACATCTCAACTCATATTTATACTATCTTCAACTTTAAAACTCATCCAAAGTTGTCCAAACACCATTTGTATTTATAAATTCAAATTAGGTCAGCGCCAAAACATTCTATGGTGGAATTAGAATGAGGGTGACCCAAACACATACTTAATGAGGACCTAAATAAGTCCTAGCACGCTTCACCATACTTTATGAACTTCATAAGTAGTGCTTAACACTATGTTGCAAAAGTTTTTTATTTTATCTTTTCATTTGTCTCATGTTTTCCTTTTGGGAATGATGCAATGTGTCAAGACATTTAGGTCTCTTCCATGTTGACCCTAAAAGATTTTTCTTTATTTTCGCTATCTTTGTGTCATTTTTCTAGTTCTATGAGTATTTGGGGAATTATGACATATCTGACCTCACTAACAACATTGTAGCAAAGACATACTGACCCTGAATCCATAGATCCCTTATGTACTTTTACGGGCAACCCATTCTTTCTTATTTCATACCTTGTAGCTTTATTTCGGGAACATATGACTTGGCATAGGGTTTTCTAAGGAAAGCCCTCACGTCTTAAGAGAAAACATTGGCTACTTTAAAGCAGTTGCTCACAGTAATGTTGTTAGCAACCACTATGAACTGGGGGCATACATCGATAACATCTTTTGGCATATTTCATGGCACAATTTTCTTCTTCTTTGTGACATGTCCTTTTCTTGGTGGTCATTGGGTTTGATGTCCTCCAAGAATGTGGTATTTCTAAGAATACAGTCTCCCTTGGTGGCATGATGCAAAATGAGAGGTATCCCATAAGTGGTGATATGATACTCTTTGAATTTTCTTCTCTTGGAGAAATTAGGCACAATGTATAGTATGGGAGGCTTATATGATTATCTCATTTTCCACCTTGTTGGAATAACTCACCTAGTGTACAGACTAAGGTTTTACTACCCTAGAGTGAGCACACATGTTACGGATAAACAACCATGTTCCACATTATGTTGGAATGGTTGTGCTTGATCCTTTGTTTTTCTTTATTTTTCTTGGTCTTTGAAAGGGTATGACTATGTAGCTTTGTTATTGTTGCATACTTAAGTGTCTTGAATGTCTACTTTAGTGTGAGTTTGACATGGGGGCAAACTCTCACTAAAGTGGCGGCAAAATGTATTAATGGAAAATGTATCCCTTTTTCCTCCATTTGGAAATAATTAACAACAGATGATCCTAATGTTGTCTTTATTTAGTGTTGTAATGTGTTGTACATATTCACATTGAATCTAGGGCCCTTTTTAATAAAATGTACTTAATTGTGCCTTATTTAGTGTGTTGTAAAGTGTTTTCTTACACTTTCACACTAATCTAGGGCTTCATTAATTAATTGTGGTTAATTGAGCTTAATTGGCCCTTTAATTCAAATTCAAGCCTTATTAATTTCATTTTTCAAGGATTTATCCTGACACCCATTAATGATATTACATAACATTTACATTGGTAATGTTGGAGTCCTAAAAATTTATGCTAGGACCCATTCGTCCAAGGTGGCGAATGGGTCCACCTAACCTAGGACACCCCTTTTTTGACATATTTGAGATGGATTTTTGATGTTATTTCACCTCCTTGAAGCTAGGTCCTAGGAAATTATGCTAGGACCCATTCGCCCAAGGTGGCGAATGGGTCCTCCTTGCTTAGAAATCCTCTTTTTGAATTTATTTATGGCAAGATTTTAATGATTTTCAATTCTAGATCTGATGTCAGCTTGGATTATTTGAATTTTAGGGTTAATTCTCAGATTTAGTATAAATAATTTAGTATAAATATAAGGTTAACTCACAAAGTTTCTACTAAGAGATCCTAGAAAGTTCAAGTGATGATAAAATTACATTCACAAGAGCATTATAAAGCACTTCAAGAGCACTTCAAAGGCATTCAAGGGTAGATTATTAAAGTTTTATTACAACAATTCAAGATCACATCATCATGTCAAAGACATAGTGCATCACGCATGTTGTTAAGCTAGTGTGTGTTGATGTAGCATTGAAGATCTATTTGTTAGTATTGATTCACATCTAATTCAAAATCAAGATCTACATTCTACATGGCCACTTCATAATTGTAAGTTAATTTGATCATACATTGAAGATCATACCAAAATTAACTTAGTTTTGGTATCTAATTCAAAATCAAGATCTACATTCTACATTCTAACTGTACATTTTGGTATGATCAAGTGTTGGAAGTGCAAACATCAAAGAACAAAACCCAGATCTTAGTTTTCAGAAACTCTAATAGGGACCCATTCGCTAGTAAAGGTGAATGAGTCCTCTGTGACCTAAAAATAACAAGTTTTCAACAAGGTACACATTATTCTAGCCTCTCAAAACTTCCCTTATTGTTGTTATAACAATTAGGAGTCATTTATGGTTGTTATTTAGGCATTTTTTCCCTCATAATTGTATGTGTCATAGCAAAACTCATGGTTCATCATCTTGTTGATTCATTTTGGTGAACCCTATTTTTATATGAAACACTATCATAAGTTTTCATAACTAGCTAAATATCTAGGCTACATTCGTAAGCCTTATTATGTATATATCTAATGTCAATTAACTCTAGTGTATGCAAGTCTATTAATGTTACATTAGGTTGGAGGTGATAATAGATTAGAACCAATAATGAAAAATGAGAACATATATTGAATTCACTTTTTTTATGTTATATTTACAGTTATCAAATTAACTTACACACCTGATCATACCAAAATGTACAAGCTTAACTCTCATAATTATATTCATAACTAGATTACTTGAACTCTTAACATATTACTTTTTACTATCAACATATAAATTATAAAAAGATGTGTATCTCCATCTATATTGAAAGTGCTATAAAACATAGATAGTTATTGCATACATCTATATTTATAAAGAAAAGCTTTTGTATTGCCAAACATCAAAGTTCTTTGAAGACAATGAAATTTAAAGCCTCTTTTAACTATGGAATGCTATAAAAATATTATATTATTGTTAAACTATATTTACATCACAAGCTTGACAAAACTATCCTTACGTCACAAGCTTGAGACTCTGATGACGAACGATACATAATGAAACAAGAAATAGTGAAGGAACTTAATGTTTAGACCCTTACAAAGAAATGGAGCATTTACCTACACAAGAAAATTGCTTATAACTTGTCGCCACGAGTACACATATGTGGACCATATGTAATTTGAACCCAAAATTTAAATAACGATAAAGCATAATTTTTTTAATCTGAGGAATACCTTTTAGCCGCCCATGCGTTGCATTAAGCCCTTTTAATAGGCTGTCAATGCCGTCGAACCCAAGAGCTGTCGTACAAAAAAAAAGGTGGAAATATTTTATTAAAAACAGCTAACAATTGCATTAGTTTATTAACCGGCTAATAACAATAAATAGTTTATTTCAACTTTTGGTATAAGTCTGAATAATAACCGAGAATGAATTTCAAAAGGAAATTATTGAGACGTTAACATGCTCAGCTACATTATTCTAATTCATTTTGTTAGCATGACACGTGTTCGGCTCCCCACACACTACGGTGCTCCACCATCGAATCCTCTCGAAACCCTTTGTCCCACTAAGACAATTGGAATCTTCAAAAGAGAAATCCTACACGCTCAGACCATATTATCTATTTTCTAGAAAACTTCTATACTTATAATGAATGTGTCCTCCACATTGCTTGAACGGGAGGACAAGACATTTTCTATCACTACGGAGATATCGTCCGCACCTAATTCTACTCTCACTGGGTGAGTTTAACAGCTTGCAATAAAAAATATAATAGCTTTAAACGAAACGAGTTTTGTATTGTTAAGTTATAGTACTACGCTATCTACAAGCATTTTTTTATCAATAAATGCTTATTATAATAAGAATGTTTTAAGACATAGCTTTAACGGTTATTATAATAAATATATAGATTTTATTCTGGTCCCAACCAGTTATTTTTTTAACATTTCTTTACGAAGTGCAGAAGAATGTGATCTCTAAAATTGTTACAAACACTATCAGTTATTGTCGTAGACAGTGGAAATATAGTTTGTTGTTGCTTTTTATTATTGTAAATTACTGAAACCAAACATGACTCGAAATTTAAGTGAATTTTCGAGGAAGCCAACAATACTCAATATTCTAGAATTCTAATCTTATGCTATTTGGAATCCAATTGGCTGAGTTTTATTCCAATGTGAATTTCATTTCGTGTGCTGCGGGCCGGCTATATATTTCATGCCATTTCTAATTCACCTGAGACAGCAGTGGTATTATTGAAGAAAGAAGTGAGCCGCCTCAAAAAATAGTTGATAATAAGACAATCTTAGCTTTAGAGAAGCAGAAATAATGGAGACCCATCTGGAAATAACAGATACTTCCAGAAATGAGATCGCAATCATGGAGGAATTAGCAGATGATTCTTCTGTGCCTCATATCCAACGTGACGAAGAAGAGAATCGTGGCCGAAATGATGAAGAAAATCGGATTCAACGTGAAGAAAATGTCCTCCAAATAAAAGAAGCTGTGAAGAACAAGTGGAGGTACGTGAGTTGCTCACTGGTATTGATGGGTCTCTCTCTCACTTTTTTTGGCTCTGATCTTCGGTCACGTAGTCAGCTAAGTCCATTATTAGAGGAGATTTTGTTATTGAGTGTGTGTATGATTTTAGGAGTGCTGTTTTATATGGTATATACAAGGATTATGCAGGAACATAGACTTAGGGTGGAATACGATGAGCCCGCAGTATTTGCAGGTAATCCATACCAACTATTTCTTTTGGCTCTATCAATATGCATGGCAAGCGTAATATTTATCTCCATTGCCATTGACGCATTGAAAAAAAAACATTGTACGCTCTAAAACACTTAGACCCATCAAGTCTTCTGCAAATGTTTTAACTTACAACATGTATATTGTCTCGTTGTTCTCTATAATCAAATCAGGCTAAGAGGATGTGAAATAATTTATTTTGTATTATATAAAAAAATAAAATTATATGAGTTTGTTTGTTTTTGAACTTGAAGATAACATTTTAGAGGTGAATAAAAATAAAAATTATACAATTTTTATAAATATAAATTTTTGTTGTAGAAAATAATTATGTATACTTAATCATTGTAATAAATAATATTTTATAGAGATTTCTTAGTTTTATTTTTGAGAAATAGTCTAACATGTTATGAATGTCACAATATATTAAATATGAAATGATTTTATGATTTTGAATTATTGTTAAAAAGTTCATGAATGCGTCATCTTAAATTATCCACTCTAACTTTATACAAAATTGATGAGAGCAATGATATAACTGACTCATAAATTATCTCAAATTAAAAATTAGTTTAATATATTTAAAAAGAATAATATATAATAGTTAAATAATATTTTTTTAATTATTGCTATCAGGATTCAACCGTGTAGTTTTCGAATCAAATTCATTGACCCATGATTGCATCTAGGTGATGCTCACAAGGTGAATCATTGGTCCGTCTCGAGAGGTCACCCATCCCAATACTACTCCAGCTCAAGCGCACTTAACCACAAAGTTTCCCCCAAGGTTAAGCCCACTTAGCTTGTTACCCCATTTGTAAAATATTTGTTAAGTGTTATGCCTTATGAACCATTCATTATAGAGCCCTTTAGCTCATCAATTGAGAAGCTGTCAAAGAAACCTTCTACTTATCAATTTTTTAATTAACTAATTTTATTGATTCATTTTTATGTAAAAAATAAAGAAAACATAGTCAAATCTGTTCCCAAGAAGATAGTATCCTGATTTGATTATCGTACGAGAAATGATTATGTACTATTATGCTACACTACTTCAGAATGTTCTACATGATGATAGTGGCCCCTCTTAATTACAACTACAGTTAAACAGTGAACACGTTTATTTATTATATTGGAGATCGAAAAACACGTTTATTTGTTATATTGTAGATAGAACAAAAAATTGACCTTCAAACCACAAATTAACAGATCAACCGGTTAAGATTTTAATAAGAAATCATTATACTATTGAAGATCTTACTTACCTTTTCTGAATCAGTAGATTACGCCGCCGGAGAAATGTTAAAATAACAAGTGAAATAACAGAAGTCAGACCACCGTTTTCCTGCCATTCTGCATATTATAGTTTAATATTAATAATGCAGAATATTAAAGTTTTCTTGCAGATTCAGTAACAGTGTCTGGTATCCCTACATCTTGTCGCTTTCTTAAAATTTTAGAATTTAAAATCTTACTTAAAAGCTGGCAATGGAAAGTTACAAGAAGATGACAAAAAGATGAGGTATACTAATGAAACATTTTTCGGAAAAGACAAAGCCAGAAAGTGTGAAGATTGTGTGCACAAATAATTAAAAATAAAATATATTAGAATTTTTGGTAATTTATATTATAATATTTTTAAAATACAATTCAAATTTGATTGTAAATAAAATTATTTGGGGGAGATAAGTTTTCATATTATATATAATATTAAATATATAATTATATATAACTATTTATATTTATTATATAAAAAATTACAACAATTTTAATTAAATACTATTTAAAAAATAATATTAATTCAATAAGATTATATAAGTACAAGTTATTTTCGATTAAAGTAGGGTAGTTTGACATTGATGTTTTAATAATTTGTATCAATAGTTAAATGGTGGAAATATGAAAAGGTATTTAGTTCTATAATTAATGAGATGCACTATTTTGATATAAATTTGAATCTAACATGCATCAAATTTAGGAGAGTAAATGATATATTGATTGTAACCTCAAAATGAAAATATTTTTTGATTTAATGTAGGGACAAGTCTAGTTATTATGGAAAAATTCAAGAATGTAGACATCTCTTCTAATTGTGAACTTGTAATATGCAATTTGTAGATAGAGTTCCTTTACTTTTCCTATCATGTCTTGAATTCTTCTACACTTCATATTATATGCAGATTGACAATATTTATAAATACTTTTGGAAGGTTTTGACTACATGCCACAAGAAAACATGTTCTCATAGGTCAACTTGCAAAAATATGTACAAACAACAAAACAAAAATCTTCAATCATACATATGTTCAAATGAATGCTTGTGTAGAACTAGAGTGATCAAATTTTATGCTTTTTAGAATGAGAGAAAATTTGTGAATATTTAGTGATCCTCAAAAAATCGATTTAATTCTCTTAATACAAGGATACATAAATGCATCAAACAAATGTGTACTTAGTCAACCTTAGATGGAAAATGTATAGGTGGGAGTTGGCTGAAACTTGAGTGTTTTTTCCTTTTTAATTGTCATGGGATGTGTCCACAACTATGAAGATGACCTCACAACCATGAATCAATTCTCAATATGTATATGCAACTGAATCATAATGGATGATTTATTTCTTAAAAGTGTGCACAAGCATATGTGTGATAAACATGTGGATATAATGAATGCATAGGGATGTTTGATCATATGGGTGTAGCATGAGATACAATTGATATAATTATGTATTATGGGTAGGTGTATAACATAGGGAATGGGACTTAAATTTAAATAAAATTACACTTTTTATCAATGTGTTTATCTATAAAGACACTCTCCTCATTACAAGCATAAAACTAAATAAGAAATAACATGGGTATGCATACTATATTTTGCACACACTTTGAGGTGAATGCGAATCCTATAATGATATCATCTAAAAGTATGCAACACTCACTAAAATGAATGTAAAGTAAATGTATCAAGCATTCAATGGATAACATAGGGAAATCGATCAAAATTTAAATAAAATTATAGATTTTGACAATGTGGCTATCTACAAAAGAGCTTTCCTTAATATAAGCATAGGAAACGGTATGGGTATGCATATTTATCCACTATATTTTGCACCCACTTAGAGGTGAATGTAAATCTTATAATGACATTTTATCTAGAAGTATGCAACACTCACTAAGATGCATGTAATGTAAATATCTCAAGCACCCAGTGGATAACAGAGGGAAAGTGACCTAAATTTAAATAAAACTACACCTTTTCTAAATTGTCTATCTATAAAGGTACTCTCCTCAATATAAGCATATAAATAAATGGGAAATGGCATGGGTATGCATATTTCTCCACTATATTTTACACACTTTGAGGTGAATGTGAACCCTATAATGATATTTGATCTAAAATTATGTGCAACACTCACTAACATGCATGTAAAGTAAATATCTCAAGCGCTGAAAGTAGAGAATAGGAAAAGCGACCTAAATTTAAATAAAATTACACCTTTTTCCAATGTGTCTTTCTATAAAGGTATTCTCCTCGGTATAAGCATAAAAATAAATAGGAAATGACATGGCTATGCATATTTGTCCACTATATTTTTCACACACTTGAGGTGAATATGAATCTTATAATGATATTTCATCTATAAGTATGCAACACACTAACATGAATGCAAAGTAAATATCTCAAGCACTCAAAGGATATTGCATGGAGTTCATATAAAAATAAGAAGCTTGTTAGGATATGCTCATGCAGGTTTATCTTATTGATACACAATTTTCATGGCCTTTTTTTTGTCCTTATATGACCCTCTTGTAATAATCAATCAAAGAAAATTCAATTAGGACCTTTACTAACCTACACAAATTATACATCTATATCTTAACTCTTTACATTGTATTAATTGTTCAATATTTATGTCATGGCCAATATATTTATCTAGTTTTATAGTGCCTTGGTTCAATGCCTATGTCCTTGATTTTCCTCATGCACTTTATTTCTAATGCATTGTTGGCTTATTAGAGGTCATCACCCAAAACTTAAGTGATTCTTTTATGTTTGTGTATTAAATGGATATAAACACTTTTTAATTAGTGCATTAACAATATGTAGTTGCACACACACTCATATGCTCAGTGTCAAAAGGACATCAACATTAGCTTATACTTTGGGGTTTTTACATTTTTCTATCTATTGAAGTATTATTTTCTTAATTGTGAATGGTGGTGACTATTCTAGAGAAAGTATTTGAGTGTCCAAGTTAAAGTATATGTGAAAATTAGTCATTAGCATATAGTGGGACTACCTTATATAGTTGGTAATGACAACCAACCCTAGGGTGTGATACCATGATAATCCAAGCTCTGACCCTGAAAAACTTAGTGACTCACTAGAAAAACCTATACAAAACTATACAAAATTAAACCATGGGTTCTCCTTTGGCCATAGGGTAACATATGGAAACTAATAGACCATGAACGTTTACAAAATTTAAGTCTACCAACTGCCTATAAAAACTACCCAACAAACCTACTTGTATCAAGTAAAATGCATAGCTATGGAGGTCAAACCTTAATGCACTAAAAAACACCCATTGGACACTAATTAAACAATAAAAACAAAGATATTTTAATTTATTAAATATTTCTTTTATCTACATGCAAATAATTGACCTTACCTTGTTCACACTCTGCTACATGCACACCTATAGCTCATCATTTATACTATATATCTCTCATCACCTTGTTGTTTGGATGGATCCACTCACACTCTTTCCTCTCATATGTAGCTTGATAATGATTTGATCCACCTTGGTTGAATTCCTCCATAACCTAACTAAGAATTTGATAAAAAGAGATGAAAATGGCTATGCTTGAGGATGAAGTTGAGTATAGTAAGTTTAGTCAAATTGTGGATGATAGAATGAGAGGAAGGGTCTCTCATTTATAGATTTCCAAAATGGAAGGAAGAGTGGAATTGAGCAATGTGGGATCATTCAACATCGAATGACCAAATTCCACTTGTCAAGATGTGAATGGTTGAGGAAATAACACATTTTGGTCAATGTGCATGATAAATGCCATTGGATTCAAATTTGAAATTTGAATGTGACACGTTGGAGGGAGAAGGAAATGGATTTAATGCCACTTGGCTCAATGCACAAGGACACGTAAGAGGAGTGAATGCCTTGTTGGAAGTACCCATCCACTTGGATTTTTGAATTCAAACTTGAGGGAATATTCCTTCCTATATTCCATGTTGAGAGAAAATAGTCAATTAAATAAATCAAAGTAATTGATTTATTGTGCAAATTGCATTCTCTAGAGGATTTTAGTAAGAGGGATTAGATTAATCAAGTTTTGATCAATTTAATGAGGGATTAGATGATTTGACACTTTGACTTAGATTTTAGGATTGATTTAAATCAAAATGAGAGGAAAGATTAATTAAATAAATGTTTTTGATTTATTTAACTAAAAAGGGGAAATGTTAGATCAAATTAAATAAGGTTTAATTTATTTAATTTAATAAGAAGACTTTACAGACTTTAATCAAATAAAATGATTTATTTAATTATACAAAGAAATAGGGTTAATTAAATTAAATTGATTAATTTAATCAATAGAGGAGAAGGACTTAATCAAATAAATAATGATTTATTTAATTAAGAGACAAAAGGTGATGATAAGTTGAAAGTATGATTCAGGAAGAAATGTTGTTAGTAGTCGAGATGAAGTGCGCCAGATTTTATTTGTACATTTTCCATGTCTACATTTTTCCCCTCTTTGAAGCAATGTACTTGTTGCATTGGTTCAACGAATAATCTGTTGTGATCAAAGTTCAAAAAAAATTTGATTTTTTGAATGCCCCACTATTGCCCCAGCGAAAGGATTATGCTGGTATATTGCCCCACCGAGAGATCGAGAGGAAATGTTCGATTTTTTGATCAAGATTGCGATAAAATGCAAGAGGAGTGGTTCTATTGATCAAAGGATGAAAGATAATTCTGATGATGTATAGAAAGTCATCGGCCATGGGTAGCCTCATGTATATTTTGAGATCTCACACCTACTTTAGATAGAAATGTTAGTAAAGATAGAAGAATAAGAAGAATAAGATGGATAGAAGGAGGATCCAAAAATCCTATGTTATGATGATTATGATGATTTGCTTACAAAAAGTTGGGATTATCAAAGGACCAATTACTTTATGTTTGATAAGACACATAGGTACAATGCATCAAGGTATAAAGGACCAGGATGGCGTTGTACCTAGTGTGATGGACTTTGACTCGATAATTAGATTGGAGTATTCTTGTTCACACTTGACATACAAAAACCTTGCTAGGACAGACCTAGCAAAGCAAGTATTCGCCAAGTTATTTTACAAGAATATCCAACAAGCACAATAGATAAAAAAGATAATGATTGTTACCCCATTCCTTTCGCTCTAAACCTGTTTTATTTAGGCATCATCGAGAGGTCCTTAGAATGAGGGAAAAAATAAGATAAGTCAAAAAAGACCAAATAAAGTAAACAATCAAGCTAATGTTCTTCATACCGCTAGCCAAGACTAAACTACTACAAGGTACCTGATGCTTATGTCTATTGTGGGAAAGATACATCCTAGGACATGTTGTGATCAAGTTTTTGGTGGGACTGATTGGGTGATAAGCTATTGATACTCCAAGTTGACCAACTTGCTTGCTTATTGACCTAGATTTGAGACTTCTGACGATTAGGTGTTCACTTTGGAACCTGCTAGGATTGCTTCTAACTGAATCACCAAATGATGAAAGCAATGATTGATTTACTAGAAATGAGACAATCACAGGTGAAAACAAGATGAGATGGATGCACCATTTTGGGTTTTTCAAATGTTTTGAGGTTGTTTTTGGTATTTTTGAGATGTTTTACAAATGTTTTTGGATTTTGTGTCTCGCGAGCTAATCAAGGATTATCCTTACCTACATTTAAGCTCAGAGATGATGTAGTTTGGGTGAAAATTGACTTGACTGCATGATGAGATGGAAGGGAAATAGATTGCCAGATTGCGATAGACGCCTAAAGGACTGACCTAGGGTGTGAAATAGATGGGCAAACGGATTGCCATTGTGATGGATTCCTAAAGGACTGACCTAAAATGTGAAATAAATGGGAAAATAGATTGCCATTGCGATGGACGCCTAAAAGATTGACCTAAAATGTGAAATAAATGGGCAAACAGATTGCCATTGCAATAGACGCCTAAAGGACTGACCTAAAATGTGAAATAAAAGGGCAAACAAATTGCCATTGCGACGAACGCCTACAGGACTGACCTAAAATGTGAAATAAATGGGCAAACAAATTGCCATTGCAATGGATGCCTAAAGGACTGACCTAAAATGTGAAATAAATGGGCAAACGGATTGCCATTGCGACAGATGCCTAAATGACTGGCCTAAAATGTCTCGGGGGTTGATCAAAGATCAAGCTTGCCTACGTTCAAGCTCAGAGATGACGTAGTTCGGTAAGACAACTCTATTTTTGTTTTTTCAGATTTTGACATGTTTTAGATTTTGAATGATTTGGATGTTTTTGGATTTTTACATGAATTTGACGATTTTGATGTGGATATGTGATGATATCAATGCTCTATTTTGTGATTTTGTTGAAAACCAAGCTAAGGTTGATTGATCAGATTGATGGATTGATAGTTTGACTAAGTATGTTAAGTCAAACAAAAGTGATAATGCACTTGTAAACTCTAGGAAGTTGTGTTATCCTGGAGTAAACTTGTACATAAGAGGATGGTTTGACTAAGTGTGTTAAGTCAAACAAGGTGACAATTGATTGGATTCGATTGATCAAGATTGATGAAGCTTGATTTGGAACAAAATTGTTTTGATGGTTTAATGTGATGTCGAAGTACACATTAGATGCAATTGATATTGATTGTTTGGGTTGATGTTCGATAATAGATTAAGCTTGATAAGGAATGTCATCTTGTCAAAATATGCCATGAGTTATGGATTTGGAGTTTTTGCTCATAAATGCTCCACGTTTGCCAAATGTTTAGATCACCACCTAAGTTGGATGATATATATCAAGATTTATTCTCAAAGTGAAATGTAAACATTTTCCCCCAGTGTCTAGCAATGTTTGAAAGGCCATGGGTGGTCGCTTGGATAGTTGTGTGTACGGATGGATATGGTAAGAATGCAAAGGATGCCAAGGATTATCTTGTGACAAGATAAGGTATTCGAATAGAGGATTCTCATTTGGATAATGCTTCAAGGCTCAGATAATGTTGGGTAGGATAGGATTAATGAAAATGACCCATGTCAAGATGTTTACCATTAAGCAAGAGTAAAGTGTGCACCAAACTTGTATCAAGATCAAGATAACTTGGAGTATGGATGCAAATATATGAAAATGGATGGGATAAATGGTTCATGGATGAACGAATTTATTATGCATGGAATGTTGGCTTTATTATGGATGGGATGAGATGATTTCTCCTAAAATGGCGCATGTAGATGCCCGATTCTACACATGATGCATGTTTTCCACGCTTTCATCATGGTAATTTCCCAAAGCACCACCGAAGTGGTTTTCACTACAGGACGATTTTTCTCTTTACTATTTTCAATCCTTTTTTATTTTATTTTATTTTTGGATTTTATATATTTTTGATTTGTTTGTATTGTTTGAGATATTTTAAGCTTATGTTGAACCACCTGGTGGTGCTGACATTGGTGCTTCTATCATAATGTGCCATCCATATCCTACTTGAAGAAGCTACTTTACCAAGATACATGCACTTGAATGCAGCTTTTGAGATCCCTGATCTACTTTCCTAATACTGGAGTTAACTTTGTCTTTGTGCGTACATCGCAATAGAGTGCCTTCTGAATCCTTATGATGAAGATTCATTGCCAACACATGGTCAATGTGAGAATTGGATATCATGCGTGGAGGCATGGATGGAGTTAGGAATAAAAGATGGATTGGTTGATAATTTGGAACCTTTGACCCTCCAAGCTTGGGAAGATGAGCAATGATGGGTGGATATGGAAGTATGCATAGAATTAGGACCAACAACTTGATATACTTTGTACGTTTCTTGAGAAGCCTAGTTTTTCCTTTGCAGACCTCTTTGATGGATACTTGCCCCTTTTTATTTTTCCCCATAGTTTCTTTTACTAATGGAGTATTATAAGGATCATATTTCTTTGTATTTTTTGGTATCCATATGTATTTGATCTTCATGCTTTGATTCCAAGCTCTATTTTGATGTTAGTCCCAATTCGTGGATGGGGTGATGGTTGGATGAAGATTCATGATGTGGTGGGTTGTAGGATTGGCATTGGTTTCATCATAAGGATCC
The DNA here is from genome assembly GCA_007115665.2 of Sequoiadendron giganteum. NCBI lineage: Eukaryota > Viridiplantae > Streptophyta > Pinopsida > Cupressales > Cupressaceae > Sequoiadendron > Sequoiadendron giganteum. The sequence goes on from CM021101.1 coordinate 110,554,173, forward strand.
TTCATGCCCCCTATGTTGTTGTTTTCTTGAGACAAAGTTTCCCCTAGTTTTATAGAGGTATCATTGATATGTTTATACCCCTTGATTGTCGAATAACCAAGGCCTTGATGCTTAGGATTGCCAAAAATTTGCACTAGTTCCAAGATACCCTGTTCATGTAGGCCTAATCCTTTGCCTTGATAATTCATCTGTTGAAACATTTTATGTGCAATAGGATATAATTTACCTTGGAAACAAGGTACTACTCCTTCTCTACTCTGTGGTGGATCTTCAAAGGTGATAACATCTTCATTGATAAGATAATTTTCCCTTACAAAGGTGAGTGATCCAAGTTATAAGTGATAGGATCTTCCATAAGTGGGATAAATTCTTGATTGATCTCTTTGGCTTGATCTTGTGAGATATCAGGTTGTAATGCTTCTTCAATTGATGTTAAAGATTCATTGTAAAATTCTTCCTCATGATTCATTCTTGATATGCTTTCATATGATGATTTTGATTGACAACTTCTGTAGAGGCCTTCTTCATGATCTATTTCTACTAGGTGTCTACATGATGTTTCTGATTCACAACTTCTATAGAAGCCTTCTCCATGATTTTTTTTGCTGTCTTCATATTTTTCTACATCTTGGTCTTGTGTACAAATGTTAAGAGTAGGAGATTCTTGTTTTTAATGAAGATCATCTATGTGTTCATCCAAAGAAAGCATATCATGGGTAGATGGAGGAGTATGTGCTATATGGATATGATTATCTTGTATAGATAGGAGAGTGTCCATTAGATCATTGTAGTATCTCAGAGATACAAATTCTTGATCTTGAATGATTTTAGAATTGCTTTTGACATGCTTTGGATCAAGTTCTTGACATGGGTCAATGTAAAAGAATGGATTGTGTTCTTGGATATCTTCATTAGGCATAGGAAGATTCTCAAATTTCATGAGTTCAAAGGATGTCCATATGTTTTGGAAAGGATCATTGCTAGACCTTGGTGAAAGATGTTGATTATGCTTTGGAATAAATTCTTGAGATATGTCCTCTAACTCATTAGCTTATGTAGAGACATTTTCAACATGATCATTGGTCAAAGGATCTTGATCATCATTTTCAACGATTGTGGTGGGAAACTATTGCAAGCTCTGTTGTGGGAGTAAGGCCTGCGTTTGCTGTTGAGCCAACAACGCTTGTTGTTGGTCGTGTTGTTGTTGTGCCAACAATGCTTTTCGCTGGGCTTGTTGTTGTGCTACTTGTTGATGGATTTCTTGCAATTTTTCCTAGTGTTTGGCTTGTGCCTGTCAAGCTTGGTGTTAGGCTTGATCTTGTTGGGCTACTTGAGCTGCTTGTGGTTGTTGAGCTGCTAGCTTTGTAGCTTGTTGGTTTTGGAGTGTCTTTTGGTGGGAAGGTTGTCGAGCGGCTTGCAACACAATGGGGAATGAATTTTTCATGTTGTGTTTTGGCGGTGGTGGTGATGGTGGTGGTGGATTGGGAATGGTGTTGACCATTGGGGTTGCTTGGATGGTTGCCATCTGTTAAATTGTGGTATCAATGGCAAAATTGGAGGATTTGATATGATTCTTTGACTTATGAAGGGGGTGTTGCTCGGATTCGGTTGATTGATGGTTGGTAAAGGGGGAAGGCTCATGCCTTGATTGTTTGGTTGATAGATTGGTAAATTTTGACTTTGATTTAAATCTACCAAAGGGAAAGGTGTTCTAAAATTTAGATTTAGAAAATTCACATGTGTTGTACCATTGAGGTTTGTAGGAGATAATGATCCCATGTATGGATTGTACAAATGCATGTGTTTAAAATCAATTGGCATTGTAAGGCTTGGATAGTTTGGTTGAATTGGATTAATCGTGATGTATGAGTTGAGTTTATATTCCATGTTCCTCTTGTGTTTTGACCATATTGACCTCTAAGGGGTTTAGGACCAATTATGAGATGAAGGATGAAAGGGGTGAATGATATGGGTGTTTAAAATTTTAGGAAATTTGGATCAATGCTAGACTTTAGGACTTGTTTTTTATATGATTTTGATTTATGATAATTTGACTAGGTGTGTTAAGCCAAATAAAGTCATAATTCACTTGTAAGCTCTAGGAAGTTGTGTTATCCTAGAGAAAACATGTACACAAGATGATAATTTGGCTAGGTGTGTTAAGCCAAACAAGGTGATTTTTTATGATGAACTTGTAAACCCTAGGAAGTTGCATTATCCTAGAGTAAAATCATACACAAAAGGATAATTTGGCTAGGTGTGTTAAGCCAAACAAGGTGATGTTGATTTCTCCTAAAATTCTAGAATAAATGATGTATTCAAAGTTGCCAAGAGTTGTTGGTGAGATGAGATTTTGATAAATGTTTGGATGGATGAAGAGTTCGACTTGATCCTAGATGAACCTAAGAGGACTTGTTTACTAGATGAAGGTAATGAAGAACATTCCTTTTGCTAAAGGTGGTTCAAACCAAAAGACCAATGTTTGCATGAAAACTACATGACTCAAAAGGGACCAAGCACATGTGTGGTTCAATTTTCTATTATCTTGCTTAGATTTAGTTCGTTTTACCAAAAACACTTTCTTGATTATACTTTTCAAACCGAATGTATATGTCTCAATTCCTTTTCATTCCACAAGGTCCATTATGTGAAAATCAAGGTTTCAAGACCATAGTTTCCTAGGTTGACTTTAATATGAGAAAATTATGATGTAAATCCAAATGCTTAGAGACCTCTAAGGATAAAATCTCTAGGGAAAGCAAAAACACTTGGATTTGGTCAAAGGTATTTGCCCCTCCTAAAGTGTTTGAAATTTGAATATTTTGTGCATGTTTTTTTTTAATGTTTCCAATCAAAGCAATGTGTTTTCGATTCAAAGAAAATGTACAACCCTAGGCTAGAAAGATAGTATTTGTTGGGTTCCCACTTGGAAAAATCCAGCTGCGCATATTTAGTGCAGATGATTAGATTCTTGATCACACAGGCTCCCCCTTACAATGCAATCGCTTCTCGGGTCAGTGTCGGATCAATACCCATGAATCTACCATGGCATACTTTTCATCTCTATAATAGAACCACATGTATATGTGGGGTGGCTTCAAAGTACATGGCCTTTTGCACCAACAAATAGTTAAAGGATTTTGGTCTTTGCTAAACAAGGTTTTTAATGTGGGAATTTCATTCATGGGGGACTATCCATGTGGTAAGAGACCATTGTTGCCTATTCATCGGAATAATCCTCATGATTCTTGAACTTTCCTCGAGAATCCACAGTTATATACTGATTGGAAGTCGCTTGGCTTTAGCGTGTTCCCGGTCAAGGGTTGTTCCCTTGGGTGATTACTTTTTCCCACAAGGTAGGCCTGCTAAGATAAACAAAAGCAAGCTAGCATATCTTGTAGTTCAATCAACCTTCGTTGAAAAACAAAGGGAGAACACTCGCAATATGCCACGCTCACTTGCAAGATTGGTTCAATTTTACACCCAAAATGAATTGTGGAGGTAATCTTTTATGCAAATTAATGTCACCAAAAATACATTTGATTCTCAAGATCACCATGAGGTGCGAGAGAAGTGCATACGCCTTTTTAAATGAAATTACTTTGCAAAAAATATTACAAGACACAAAAGCACATGTTCATTTTATATCCTCAAAGCAATGATTTGATTCTTTGTAAAGCACCAAAAGGAAAGATGAAGGTTTCCTTGTTCAATTTTTATCCTCAAACCAAATCTAGTAAGTTTTTCTAAAGCTCTTCTTAACCCCTTTGTTTGCAAACAAAAATTTGAAAAAAATTGTAATGTTCTTATTAGGACCCAAATGAAATTTAGTGTTTTCCTAGAGCATAAAGTAAATAAATCCTTAGAAAAGGGATTATAAGTTCTTCCAAAGTGTTTAAAAACACTTGATACGATGAGATGATAACGTCGTAAAGAACCCTTGGCCTTCATTTTCCTTCCTTTACTTTTAATGAAGAAATTTCCTTTTTTAGTAGCTTTCAACAATTATAAGATTTTTTGCATTTTTGGTAATTTTGCATGCATGAATTTGAGAGTCCTATTTTTTCCCAATTTTTTTCTAAAACTAAGATAGGATGAATTGCAAACTAACGTCTGAAATTTGAAACATGGGTTTTGAGTTATTAACAAAAACAACTTTTTAAAAAACTAGGAAAAAACACTAAAATGTCATTTTCAGGGCTAAGATGAAAGTTTCAAGCCCCGGAAATGTGCCAAAATGACAACTAACACATCCAAGATGGTTGTCAAACCACATGCCACCTCATAACAAAACCGCCTCTAAAATTTTAGACAAAACCCACATCCGAGTCAAAAGATATGACCTCGAGAAGTTCCTACACCACAAAAAATGTTAAAAAATCAGAAATCCATAGGTGTGGTGCAATTAGCAAATGCAACACTATTTGGAAATACTACAGTGCAGTTTGGAAATACTGCGATGTAGTTTGGAAATATTGCAACGCTATATAGCATCGAACCTTTCACTGAGTGCGGCGCTCTGCAGAAACAAAGAGCGCAGATGCAGCAGAGTTTTGGCATGCGACGCATTTTGGAACACGACGAAGTTTTAAATTTTGAAAATTTTAAGCAGGAAAGCAATCATGGCACAGTTTGGAGTTTTGTGCAGTGTAATATAGTGACACACCTTCGAAAGTGGTGCAATATAGTGCCTCTTGACTATCAGCAACGTAGTTTCCTGTGTGCACAAAAAATGTTAAAAAAGGCACAAAATTTTTAGAAAAGGTTATGAAATCCTTGAGATTTTCCCTCCTTCTAGCACCAAAATGTGAACCTGAGTCCTAATCCTGCATATAAATGACAAACAAACACTTTATTTTGTTGATATGCAAGATAAAACAAGAATTTCCGATGAAATCCATTTACAAATACTCAAAATAGGAAAAACAAGAACAAACAAGAAATATAGATGAAATCCTAAATTAAGTAAATGCAAACTCTTGATCCCATGGGGAAGTTGGTGCCAATTGGTTTGTCAAAATTAGCCCTTTCCCAACTCCTTTGTAAGCTTGATAATGATTTGATCCACCTTTGTTGAATTCCTCCATAACCTAACTAAGAATTTGATAAAAAGAGATGAAAATGGCTATGCTTGAGGATGATGTTGAGTATAGTAAGTTTACTCAAATTGTGGATGATAGAATGAGAGGAAGAGTCTCTCATTTATAGATTTCCAAAATGGAAGAAAGAGTGGAATTGAGCAATGTGGTATCATTCAACATCCAATGGCCAAGTTCCACTTGTCAAGATGTGAATGGTTGAGGAAGTAGCACATTTTGGTCAATGTGCATGATAAGTGCCCTTGGATTCAAATTTGAAATTTGAATGTTACATGTTGGAGGAAGAAGGAAATGGAGTTAATGTCACTTGACTCAATGCGCAAGGACATGTAAGAGGAGTGAATGCCTTGTTGGAAGTACCCATCCACATGGATTTTTGAATTCAAACTTGAGGGAATATTCCTTCCTTTATTCCATGTTGAGAGAAAATAGGCAATTAAATAAATCAAAGTAATTGATTTATTGTGCAAGTTGCATTCTCTAGAGGAAATTTAGTAAGAGGGATTAAATTAATCAATTTTTGATCAATTTAATGAGGGATTAGATGATTTGATACTTTCACTTAGATTTTAGGATTGATTTAAATCAAAATGAGAGGAAAGATTAATTAATTAAATGTTTTTGATTTATTTAACTAAAAAGGGGAAATGTTAGATTAAATTAAATAAGGTTTAATTTAGTTAATTTAATATGAAGACTTTAGAGACTTTAATCAAATAAAATGATTTATTTAATTATACAGAGACATAAGGTTAATTTAATTAAATTGCTTAATTTAATCAATAAAGAAGAAATACTTAATCAAATAAATAATGATTTATTTAATTAAGAGACAGAAGGTGATGATAAGCTAAAAGTAAGATTCAGAAAGAAATCTTGTTAGTATTCGAGATCAAGTGCGTCGGATTGAATTTTTACATTTTCCATGTCTACATATAGCACCTAAAAACCCTCTTTATTTTCACATCAATAACAATAACTTCCACTACTATCTCATTATCTTCTTAGCCTCTTCTCATTTAGCTAGTGCTACTATACTAGCAACCACCATACTCTCTATCACACAATAGCAATTTTCCTCAATGATTTTATAGCCTTCTCTTAGCACAAAAGCACTCATATTTTTATCCCTTAATGCATATGGCAATATAAGAACATCGTTCCCTTGTGATGTATTTGAAACCTCATAATATTTATGCTATTGCAAGTTCACTCACTCTAAAGTGCTTCACATCCTTTGCTACAAGTGCCCATCACTTCTTGGGAAATCCTATAGTTTATGCAAGTAACTCCCCATCGGTGGTTCTCTATTGTTGCAAGTGAGTCAATGCTCACTCTCCCATTTGATACAAGTCCTTTGATATGACATAGTCACATTTTCTTCAAATAATTATGCATTATGAGGAATCCTTCACTAGTGTCTACAAGAGAAAACCTATAAAAACTACAAGTGCATGTTCTCCTCCGAATGATTGGTTCCACACCAAGTTAGTAAATATCATTTTCTCATACTGGATATTCTACTACATTAATTGGTGAATGATGTAGTCATGATCGAGGGGTCTTAATTCAAACTACCCAACCTTGTAGCCTAAACCCACACATGATGCACAAATTCAATAGCATGATTTATTCTTTCTCATAAATTCATTACAACCTAATAAAAATATTATTGACCTACTACAACAAGGATTTCCTAGAGTTTACAAGACAAACGTTACAATACTTTAGTACATGCTTGACCTTCTTCCATAGGTACATCATGGATTGGAGAGCTCTCCCTTCATCCTTGCTAAAATATTTTCCTCTAAAAGCCTTCCCATTTATCTTCCTATGAAAAAATCCCCCTTCAAAGATTACATCATATTTATTTTATACTTGGTATTCTCAAGAATTTTGACTGCTCTAAATTCAAATGATTGTTTAGAAAATCTCTACAATGTGTGTTTCACTATCAAATTCCCATAATAACTAGTTCAATTAGAAAACTCCTCTTGCCTAATTCACTATCAGGTTCCTACATACAAAAGGTTCAGTTAGAAAATATTGCATATCCAATTTAGTAAAAGAATCTCACGAATCCACAAAGGTTCAGTTCAATTGAGAAATCCCAGACTTTGTACATTGCTAAATGAATCATTACATCACCTTGTGATAGTATAGTTAATTTCACCATTACGATCTCATTGTCCTTTTTGCAAAAGTTATTATCCTTACTAAATTAGACTTTTTGAATAGTGTACTTGTTGTGTTTAGTATCATTTATCCACAATTCTTACAATGTTGACATCATCGTTACATCATCCTTGCAGTTACGAGACATAATAACCCAGCCAAAATAACCCTAGACAAAATAACCAGTCATAATAACCCAGGGACAAAATAACCCAAGGTCATAATAACCCATGGACAAAATAACCCACGGTCAAAATAACCCATGGACAAAATAACCCATGGTCATTTTAGATCAAGCTAGTAAACCAATTGAATATACAATTACCAATAGAGGGGAAAAGTTTATTTTTCATGATAGTAATGATGAGAATCATTTTTTAATATTCTAGTTTACTAGCTTGATCTAAAATGACCGTGGGTTATTTTGTCCATGGGTTATTTTGACCATGGGTTATTTTGTCTTTGGGTTATTTTGGCCAGGTTATTCTATCTAGGGTTATTTTGGTCGAGTTATTATGTCATGATACCCATCCTTAAATCATCATTTGGAAAGTGATCTCGATCTTATTGATGTCATACTTATGTTATGCTTACATCATCGTTGAAACTGTTCATGTGAATGGGTGAACACCACATGGGTGTGAGGTGGGATGTTTTCGTAGGCCTTTATTATATAGTTGGGAGTGCTCCAACTATTATTCAATAGGCTCTTAGTTAAGGAGAAAGATAAAAATTAACAATTGCTTATGTCGTGTGAAAGAACCATACTCAGTCAGGACTTGACTATTTAGACACATGATCCCATTGTAATAATATATAATACAATCATTTCCATAGGTAGGATTCCTTAAAAAAATCTAATAGTATATCCCACCAAATAAAACTGATATCATCATAAGATGAATTCACCACACTCACAACAAATTCTTTATTTTTTAGGAAACTTCTATATTTATAATAAATGTGCTTTTCCATTTTTATATGTCTTTCTTCTAGTGGATTCTCTGTAACACAATCATGATAATCATGTGTGTAGGAAATAAACTATAGTCAATAAATAGTTGAACTCTAATATGCTAGAACATTATGACAATATATCTCTATCATTACAGAGGCATCGTTGAAACTTAATTATACTCTCGACGAATGAGTGTAATAGCTTGCAATGATCAAATAATATATTCTAAAACTCATACATCCAAAAAATTGTACGTTCTTGGAGATTGTACAATTTCACACTTAATTTGGGAATGATTAACATTAAAATGAACCTAATGTCACCTTGATCTAGTTTTGTAATGTATTCTACACATTACCATTATATTTAGGGCCCTTTTAAGCTAAATAGACCTAATTTTTCCTTATTTTAGTGTTGTAAACTGTATTTATTTACACTGTCATATTACGTTTTGAACCCTCTTGCATTTATGACATTCATATAATCATTAATAGGCTCCTAATATCCTTTATTATGCATCCCAAGGATTATTTCAACTGAGATCCCAACATAGTCATTAAATACACCTAATATCTTGACTTCCCAATATTTTCTCTATCCAAAAAGGCCTAGTGGGACCCATATGCCACCTTGGGACCTATATGCCACAAGTGGCATATGGGTTCCACCCAGAATTTTTGGATAGAGGAAATGTCAGGGAGTTAAGATATTAGGTGTGTGGTGGATAGGTCCCATTGGATGGGACTCATATTATGAGGTGGCATATGGATCCCACCAAGCCTTTTTGGATAGAGAAAATGTCAAGGACATAAGATATTAGGCGTATTTGATGACTATGTTAGGATCTTGACTAGAATAAGCCTTGGGATGCATAATTGTAGTGTTAAAAAATGTTATTGGTGAGATTTTCACACTTGTTTGGGCCCTCCTTATTAAATTGAGCTTAATGTTGCCTTGACTTAGTGTTGTAATGTGATTAACACACTTACATTAGGTATTGGGACCTTGTGAATTAAATAAACTTAATCATGCCTTATTTTAGGTGTTGCAAAGTGTTGTAACACACTTTCACACTTTTCTAGGGTTTTCATTAATAATCAAGTTCTTTTATGATTTAATTGAATTTATTTTGCATCCACAACCGTCATTTAATGCATCTTTTCAAGGATGATCTTGACACAAATCAACATCCAATCATAATTGAGGTGTTTCTAGGTTGTGTAGCCCAAATATAGTGATTTGGGACTCATTCGCCACCTTGGGAAAATGCATTGAACCTAGATTTTTGGGTCCCAATATTGGTTTCACACCTTTCTAAGAATTTTTAAAAATGGTTATATAAATTATGCCTAAAAGGAATCATACACCACTTTGGGCGAATGAGTCCCGTGTGGACCAAAACTAAAATTAATTCAAATTCCTGGTGGGATTTTATCCTCCTAGATCTGTTGTCAGCTTGTAGTGTTGTAATTTTGAATTTTTTTGCATAATTAAGTATAAATATAAGGTTCTTTCACTCATTTTCTTCTAAGAATTTTGTGAGAGAATTCATACTAGGATAGTTGAGTTCAAAAGAGCATTCAAGAATTCACAAGAGCTTTCAAGAGTCTTCGAGGGAAGATTATCAAGAATTTTAGAGCCTTATTGAAGCATCAAGCATCATGTCAAAGACTTCATGCATCATGTTTATTTTGGAGCGACCAACTATGATGAAGTGTTTTATTATTTAAGCTAGCATTTTGTTCAAGATGAATCCTATCAAAGAAAGAGTCGAGATATACATCCATTGGATCCATTTCATACATGTTTGTAGCACTTCATTTCTAGGGTTTGGTGAGTTGCAACATAATATTTAATTCATTCATAATTCTCCACTCTGATTTCATTCTATTTCAAGGTTTTATTACCAAAAAGAGGTTTGACTAAGGCAAACCCCTATCCACTAAAAAAAAAAATTTCCCCTCTATTTATTGTGTGGTTTATAGGTTTAGATTGAAGATACACTAAAGAGTAAGCTTGGAGGAAGTTGTCAAAGTTGTCATCAAGCATTGGAAAACATTGTAGAACACCTGCAATTTTATTTACAAAGTTTCGAATCTGAAGACCTAAAGAAGCAGATTGGAAAAGCTGAAAAGAGAAGATTTAGATCTTAAAGTTTTAGAAAACCCTAACCGGACCGATTCTTTAATTTTAGTGAATGATTCCTAGTTAAGGTTAAATATATTTTTTTTAAAGATTCAGATACACATTTCCAAATTCATGTTTCCACACACAAACCCAAATCTCAGGTTGATTCACCTAGCTTGGCGAATGAGTCCCACTTAGCATTAAAGTTAGAATCTTTAACATTCCAAAGCTTCATTCAGTCATCTTCATATTTCTAGGTGCACACATTCCATCCTACATCTTTATATTTTTTTACATACTTTTCTAGGTTATTTAGTGAAGCATTGCATCATATTAGAGTTTGACATTTCATCTTGCATTGCATTTGTCTTTCCCAACCCTAGCTTGGTGGTGAATCCTTCATTAGTTTACATTCATCCCCTAGGATAGCCCTATTTCAAGATCTCTTTCTCCTTTGCATTAAGATCTCTAGGGTTATCCTTGAATGAAAGAGAGTGAAGATTCTTGTCTTATGTCCTAAACCATAAGTGACACAAAATTTTCCACCTTTCATTTTGGTGAACTTACATTTAGAACATCGTAATTATGATTTTGAGTGCATCATCATCCTAAAATTGAATTGCATTAACATTGCATTGAGGTTTACGGGTATGTGCAGGATCATGATGGGCCAAAAAGTGGCGATATGTAAGCCATATGATGGTCCATGTGGCTGATGACCTTTTTTTTACCCAAAATTGATGAAATGAAAAGGGTTTTTAGAGGAGATTCTTAGCTTTCCACCAATATAAATTATGCTTTACTTTGAATTTAATAAATAATTATTACGTTTTTTATTAGAATTATGAATAAATTCCTGATTGATAGGCTGATTGAAAAACATCTATAACTTTCAAATGGTATCAAATTTTTTGAATCAAAAACATGAATCACATTATATGCTTTGTACATTATAGGATTAAAAAAGGAAGAAATGAATTTCATGAATTTTTGACCAAGTTAAGGTGGTTAGACTGACGATCTTTTATATTTTTTAAAAACATTAATAAAAAATTCATAATTAATTATTTACTTGGAAAAAAATTATAAAAAAATATACATCACATCGGGACATGAGTCCTCTACTTATATCTAGCGGATTATAAAAAAATATTATCATTTTATTGTGGTTAGGGGGGTCAGACAAACACCTACTTCTTATTTTTCCCCTAAAATTTAAATACTACTCCATTTAAATTTCAAATTTTCACCAAATAGATTTTTTATTTTTGAATAAAGGTCTAGTAGTTTAGAAACTACATCAAATTTACTACAGATTCTATTTTTACATTTTTTTGAAATAATATAGATAACTTATTGAAATTTTTACGTCAAGTTGTCTAACTCTGATTTTTTGTCTTTTTATTTCCACTTAAGGGCCTGATTTTTCCTTGATGATCCTGCAGATACCCTTACATTAGTTAATTGGCATTCTAGAGTTTCTAATTTTGCATTAGTCAAAGTGCATATAGGTTGCATTTTTACATCTCAAATCACTAAAAATCATACAAAATTTTTATTTGTGCCTAGTTTATAGATCATACAGCATAAAAAGTATAAAACATAATTTAAGTTTTTTGAATTTTTTTTTTTAAATAACTACTAGGACTCATTCGCCACCTTGGGAAAATCAATCCCAATGCAGATTCTACACTGCATTTTCTAGCATTTAAAAGACTGTTTCAAAGCTTATGTTTACTATTGCTACCTATTTTTTCCAATTTATAGACTTTATGTTGAACATTCAATTCATTTCATACAGTTTAAATTAGCTCATCTTGTGCATTGCTTAAAATAAAAAATTGCATCTAGAAGATTTCATTTTCGTTATTTAGAATCTAAAATTTGTATCATGGATATGTGCTTTGGTAAGCTTTGGATGTCCTTGAAGTCCTTAGTGAATGTGTCAAGCTATGCTTTTGGAAATGATCATAATGAAATTGATCAAAATCATTCTCCTTCAACTCCTAATGCATGTGCTCATGATGTTGACATCATTGGAGAAGATGATGACAACATGAATAAGTTCCTAAATGATTTCCTTAATAACCTTTAAGCTAATGCATCCTTTTACCCATTAATGGAGCAAACAACACCCCATTAATACCACCACTTGAAATATTTGGTTACCTACATCTTAAAGTTGAGACAAAATTTGAACCTAAGTTCCCTACAATAGGTTAACCTAGTTCCTCGAAGAAAGAAAACACTCAACCATTCTATGTTAACAAAGTGAAGAACATTCCCACCAACCTTGAAGAGACATATGGAAAAGGATTCAAAATCTTGAGTAACCAAGGATGTGATACAACAAGTAAACATAAAATTCATCAACTCTTAGAGAAAATACCAATTGAAAGTACTAAAGGGATAGGATATCAAGATCCTCCTCCTCATATGAGTATCCTACTTCCTAGAGAAGAACCGGTGCTCCTCAAGGAAGAAGAAATCATCTTTGGTTTTCCTCCTCAACATCCAACTCAAGAAATTGGTGAATCTAGCAAGCAAAAAAGACCTTATAAACTAAAGAAACTTAAATTCCCTTATCCACCAACTGACATTGAAAGGAATTTGTAGATACTCTAACATATAGGGTTGATTACATTACCTCCTATAAGAGAATGTTGAAATCAAATCCTAACAATACAAACACATCACACTATTGATACCATAGAATGATTGGACATTGTACTGATGAGTTTTGTGCTTTACAACAAATATTCAAAAGGTTGGATATCATGGAAATAGTCCCCTAGGGTAGGAACCTATCACCTCCCTATCATGTAGTGGTTGTAGAATCTCCAATTATCACCACTAAATGATCTATCTCACCAATTATTGTAGTGTCGAAAAATTTCGTTGTGTACATTTTCACATTTAATTTTAGAATAATTAATGATAAATTGGACTTGATATCGCCTTGATCTAGTGTTGTGATGAGTTTTACACATCAACATTAGGTTTTGGGCCCTTCTAAGCTAAATACACCTAAATATTGCATAATTTAATGTTGTAAATTGTATTTATTTACACCTTGACATTAAATTTAAGAGGCTTGTGTTGTGCCTACAACACACACGCCTTGTTCCGAACGGGGACTCTCTGTTCTTTTCGCCTTCATAGGGTCACGTTTGCATCTCCTTCAGTTTGCATGACCCCATTCATTTTGAGCTAAGTGGTCATGGGCCCTAAAGGTCATCATCTTTAGTTGACCCAAGCTCACCACCCAAAATTTCCTACGTCTTTATCTTCTATGAGGTTCCTTTGGTAGATTTCCTTTGTCTTTTACTGCTGACATCTTTTGAGTCTTGCGGGTCCGCAGATGTGGCCCACTCTTTGCACGTTGATGCCTTACATTCATCATTTTTGGGTGGTCAGCCCAGGATGTCTACCCACATGGCAGGCCCTGCATCCTCCATAGCTATCTCATCCCGTTGCCTATCAAATAGTGATTCCCTGGGTTCTCTCTGCACTCCGAGCTCCGACTTTCCCACTACAAGTGCTTCTGAAAACCATGCCCAGCTACTCTATCAATTATTGTACATGCTATTAATGTGGGTCATAAATCTACAAATTCCTATAAAAAGGCCTTTCGACCTATCATTTTCATCCCGCCAATTAGAAGTTTGGTAGAGCTCCAACCCGCTACCACCACCCTCACATCTGGATGAACTCTAAGAAGATTCAAAGTGTGATCTTCATTAGCTTCTTTGGGATTCTTGAGTATGTTCACACTCGCCCAACCTGAAATGGTCTTTAAATTAATTTTTTCAAAATCACTAAAATATATTAAGGAAAACTTCATAAACTCTTAAACTGGCCAAATACCCTTGAAATCTACACCAACCCATCTCAAAAAAACCTTGAAAATTATTCGAATACAACCCCTACAAAACTTTGACACTTGGCCAACATTCCTAACCGGGGCATTCATCCTATTATGGCCTACAAATCCCTCATCGCCATTGATCTAGCATTTTAAACTTAAAGTATGAGGTTCAAAGCATTCACCCTTTTACGAGTCCGCCTATGTAGGTAGATGTTGTTCCTTCACTATCACCAAAAGCTATATGAAATTCAAGGAGCTAAAAGCCCATGTGGGTCCGCTCTTGTGGACCTCTGCATGTGGGTTTCTCATGGTGGGACTCCACTCTCCCTTTGCATTCCTAAACGACTATTTGATGCCGATGCTCCACCTTGCGAGTCCTGCCAAGGTTGTGTCAGTTTAAATTTTAGACATCAAGGTCTCCATTGTGGATGATTTTCCATGGAATTTCACTCACCCTTAACCTCCATTACCAACAACTACCCTCAAGCGGTGGAGCCTTCACTCCTTCCCATGCCACGACACCCGCTTACCTCCTTATCACCCGAAGTTGCATGAAAAATGCCAAGTATAAGAACCTTTGTGGGCCGCTATTGGTGGACTGCACTATTGTTGCCACCATTAAAAAATGGCCAAGGAGGTCCATTCTTCCACATGGTAGGTTCCGACCTCACCGTGTCCCTCGAACTTGCTTACAAAATAACCAAGTCTTGATGCATTGTGGGCCATTTCACATGAGCTTTCACCTATAGCCTACCATCTCATGGTTACTATCTGATAAATGGCCATACCTCACTGTCCTTCCACATGGTAGAGTGTGAGCTCCCTTGCATCATCTACGTTCTTTGAAATGAAGTAACCCACACAAAAGCTTTTTATAGACCCACCAATGCAGGTTGCCCATTGCGGGACGTCGTCTTGTCTCCGCCATCCCTAAACTCCATTCTGATGATGGAATTCTGCACCGTCTTCGCCCAAAATCTTCCATATGGACAAACCTTAAAGAGATAACCCGAACCATCAATGCCGCCTATAGGTCTCCCCATATAGGTTTCCCTTTGTGGGTTTCTTCCTCCTGAATGTTGTTGCTGATCGACAGAGCTATAAATGACCTTGGTGTTTCCTGCCTTTGCATGCCTTATGCCTACATGGATAAAATGATCAATCAGATGCTTTCAAGTAATTTCATGGCTGACTACTCAATGCTGCAAATTCCTCAAATCCTTGACCAACCTTTGATTCGAAATTGGGGTGATCCCACAATACTAGTTTTTAATTTCTTGGAGATTCTAATTTTTTCTTAAATCACATATTTTTAGAAAATATAATGAAATTTAAACCTTAAAAATTTCCATTTGAAGGATTCTAATTAAATAAGGTTTGATCAAACCACCATAGATCAAACTCCCTTTGATAGAACCCCGCTAGTTTTAAACCATATCTATAAAGGAGTCTCCTTTACACCTTTCAAAATGCTGATAAAAAACCATTTTTGATTTACCTTTTGTGGGATCAAATGAATTCATTTAAAATTTATTTTTTGTAAGTATGTATTCCTTATTATAAGCTTCCTAAAAAGTATAATTTTAAATAAATTTAATATAATTACTATATTTATTTTTTTATTTCTTGTGAATGTAGATTTTTTTACCGAAAATCAAGATCTTTGTTCTACACATGTTGAAAAACAACATATTATCAAAATTTTTTTTTGAAAAATATCAGTGCATTAGATATTGAAATCCTTGATCCAACAAAAAAATAAAAATTGAATTTTGATACATAAAAAAAAAAATCATGTTGTATATATTCCACCTATGTCTGAATTGTAATTGGTTTGAATTTGAATCTTGATGAAGAAAAAATATTCAATAAAACACTATGAAACCAAAAGAAAGGACTAGATATCATAGTAACAAACCTAAATTAAAAAAATAAGAATTTAATCCTTCATGGAAAAAAAATTATGTTGTATACAATGAGTATCACTCCTTAAAAATGATGTTTACTAAACAAAATTAGTTCGAAGGAGATGAGAAAAGAAGTGCAATTTGATTCTAATTTTTTTGAAAAAAACATATTTGGAATCTACAAACGAAATTCCATAAATCCCTCATTTGCATCCTTTTCAATTTTTTCATGGTTTAGCTGCTATAGGTGCCCAAAAGTGAATATTTAGTTTAAAAAAATTAGTTCAATGTCTAGTTTGGCCAAAAATTGTAAACCAATATTGTGGGATCACCTAATGTAGAAATTTGAATGCAGGTGGTCTCTTGCAGGCCGCCATGACCCCAATGTCATTTCATTCTAAGTTGCTCCTGATGGCTCCCAGCCTAGGAAAACCTACATCCCTGGTCTCACATTCCCATGATTGATCCAAATGAGTGTTAAACGATGAGTTTTAATAAATTTTATGGTATTTGATGATGGATTACTTGATTTGACCCTCGATTTTGCAATATTTCACAAACGCTTCCTTTATTTTTTCATATGAATATGCTTACTACATTTTTGTTTGCAAGATTTATGGAATCAGCTATGGGACCATCAAAAGCATCTATAAAAAAAGGAGAAAGGAAAGAAAACTACTAGGATACCAAGGGGAAAGGAAGATAAGGACCAAATGAAATACCAGTTCCATGGGGTGGAAATCACCCCCAAGGTAACCTTTGATTGGGGCACCATATTCGACACCAACTTGTACATTTGAATATGGAGGAGTTCAAGCAAAGGGTGATAGTCAGACCAAGAACTCAGAAAGCCTTGAAGATCAGAAAAAGTGGCCTCGCCAAGGCAGTCGGCTTCCCTCCTACGCTCATTGCTCTATATTTGGTGATGGCATGCACAAAGTGCTATCAAAATAGTAGAGAAATCATAGACCATGATGACAAGGTGTTAACATATTTATTTGCTAGGTCTATTGCCCAGCCCTTCCTCATCCCTACATTTGACAAGATGGAAGAAACAAAGAAGAAGGGTGTTGAGAATTTTTGGAAGGTAGACCCTCTGGCATGCAAAAAATTGATCAACCAACATTGTTTGAAGGATAAAAGGGGCAGTGCAGCCAAAGTGCCACAAGAGTTTTTTAGAAGTGACTTCCACGAAGAGTACCTTGACTTGTTTACTCATCTCAGTAGGGTAATGGGCCTCCCCACTATTTCCTACTTCCAGGAGTGGATGTTCTATTACATTGAGGAAATCATCCATGGAAAAACAAAATTTCACTGGGAAAAAATCATTAGTGACAACATTCATAGCCAATTGATGGTTGTGAAGAAGACCTCCCAGTTCTATATGACCTCCTACTTGGTATACATGATTTCTGAGTCATTCCCCTACAAAGGCCTCACTATCACACAGAATCCGGATCCAAGAAGATATCTCAAAGTATATGATAGATACCCTCAACTAAAATACAAGAATTTTAAGAAGGATTACCGAAGGGTGAATGATTCCTTTATTGGGAATATTATTAGACTTCTTAGGGGAGTAATCGAGAGGAGAGTCTCACATAGTGCTAGGGAATTCATCAAGATATTTGGGTACTTGTCCATATAATTCTCTAAGTTTACATACATAAGAGAAAAAGGTGTCTTTGATAATACATACAAGCTACCATGCTATGCCAATGACCAGATGATTCTATTGGAGGTCACTCGACAATTATAGAATTCTCATGCCCTATTGAGTAATGAACACAAAGCAAAAATCCCATATCCGCTCACTTTCAGACAAGGAATCTATTCCTATAATGCTTCCCAATGCAAAAACTAGTTAGAGAAGGAGATAGTGGACTATAATCTGGAACTCTACATAGCTTAGTCGAGGATTGGTCCATATGGTAAGCTAAAGAAGCAGGTGGGAACACAATATGCCCATCGACCGCATTTGAAGTACTTTTGGGATAATTTTTAAGATGACAAAGAAGTACACATGAGATGCTATATATGGATGACAACCTAGTTTGTAAATTTGATCAATTTGTTTCCTATGCCTAACCAAGTTGTGGAGGAGGATAACATGATTCTTGTTTGGAGATTTGATGTCATGCCCAACTGTCGTTGCCCCCAATAGATTGGAATGAGGGAGAGGTAAATGAGCTCAATACAATAAGGCAACGAGTCATAGATAGAACCAAGCAATGGGTAGATTCCCAAGTTGCACACCTATGGAGAGCTCGAAGAAGAGCTTGAAAGTGAAACTGACAATGGAGCTATTGCTACCTTCATAGAAGAAGCACTGGAATCCCCTCCAGCCCAAAAGATCAAGGAAAAGGAAAGATGTGCACAAGTGTCATCTTAAGCATAAGTTATATTTGTGAAAGTACACAGAGGGAGAACCCTTGAAGAAAGTGAAGAAGATGAGGTGATTTGCAACTGAAATTCCCACCATTGAGGAGGACCCTCAATATGAGGGAGAAGAAGAAGAATAAATTCAGAAGTCGTGCTTACCACTGGTCACCTTCACTTCCATCGCTACCATTTCCATTGCCACTCCACCACCTCCCACTTCACATGCATTGTCTGTTTCATCTCCACCCACTGTAGACATTTTAGTCCACCTCTCTTCCACCCCACTAGTGGATCCTGTGATGGTTCTTGATTCATCCTCAGCCATGACATCCTCATTGTCAATTTACTCATTGCCTCCTCCACTTCCCATCCTTTCTTCTCTAATGATTAAAACTACAATTACTATCCCCCATCTCACCATGTCAGAGGCCTTTACAAAATATATGCATGGCATACCCTCGAAGATTTTAGGGGTGATCATGAACCCCACCATTCAAGCCCCGATGGCTCAAATTGCTGTTGGTTTTCCTTTTCCTCTACCATCCATAGAGACCAAAGATAGAGGCCACCATGAGAATATCTAAAGAAATGGAGAAGTGTCAGAAAGAAGCTGGAAAAGGAATAATGGAGGATCTTGAAGGGCCCTACATTGAACATCAAGAAGGGAAGATTACTATTAATCTTGACAAAGTAGTGAGCAATGAAGAAGAGTCATAATCTTCAGAGGAGGACGTTGAAGATATCAGTGAAAAATATATAATTGAGACCTTAGATCAAGAGCTAGAAAGAGAGCTGCCTCGATAGTTCAAGGATGAGGAAGAGGAGGTTGAATAAAAAAAGAATCCCTCCTAAGAGGAAAATGACACTAATGTCAGTTGTGAGATACTTAAAGAGCATCCACCTATTGGCTAAGATAAGTGCCTTACTCAAGAAGAAGTGTCTCCCAAGGGGAAGAAGAGGAGAAGAAAGAATAAGAAAATGAAGATGTTCCCAAGAAGAGCCTTGAGCTAGAGCACCACATGGAGCTCAAAGATGAAGAAAAAAAGTGCCCCAAGAAGAAGGCACTAATAAGGAAATAATACACACCTTTGATTTAGAAAGGAGAAAAGCCATAGACATCAAAGAATTAGGTGAAGAAGAAGAAAGAAATGAGTAGGAAGCCCTAGGTCATGAAGAGAAATAGCCTCAATAAGAGGAAGGTGATCATGAATCACAAGGAAAGCTCAAGTGCCTAAATTTGTAGAAAAATAGCTACAAAAGAAGGCCCCTACCATTATTGATCTAAAGGCCAAATTGGAGGATATCTTAGCGAGAGCACAAACAAAGACAAATAAAGAGAAGAAGCCAAAAATATGCTCTCATATTACTATGGAATCTTATGGATCAAGAACAATATAGATTGCCACCCTAATAAAAAATCATGGGGAAGGGTTCAGTTATAAAATTTATACTATCATCTTGGTCCTAGCAACCATGAAGCATAAAATTGAGGGACTCGAAGGGTTGGTGGATAGGATAATACAACAAATGTACAAAGATAATTTCACAAAGGAATAAATAGAGGAACAAGTGGAAGATCTCACCACCTATATTCAGTAATTGATAGCTTTAGAGGAAGAAGAGTCCCCTATGACATCCTTTGTGACCCTGTTCCTTTCTCAAGAAGAACTCACCCCGATGGAAAAGATGAAGAATTGGACCAAAGCTACAAAAAATTGGTTCCAACGGGTGCTATATAATGGTGATATGGGTATCCACCATATGCTAGAGTGATTAACAAATTCAAGGATTTTCAAAAGTAGCTAGAGGACACATACAAGATATGTCCATGGTTTACCAAGTTGTATTGTTTCACCTATCCTAAGCTCGAGGCCATTCTTAAGATGCCTAAGAGCATATGGGGCAAAGAATTAGCGCTGCCCAAGGATGATTGTGGCTTGTGGAAACCTGGAAGATGAGCTTGGATCATCAGAGGGATGTCCTAAAAATAATACTACATGAACTGGAGCTTGACCTTGAATGGGTGGCTGAGCATAGGGTAGACTCTAAGGATTACCTTAAACAATGATGAATTATGAGATGCCAACCCTTAAACTTGATGCAAAAAAGATTAAGCTTCTTTTTCATAAAAATATGGACCAAGGAGAAGTTGATGTAATCACACCAGACTTCATGGATTATGCTGCAAGAGCCTTCACCCAATCCAAAAAAATAGTCAAGGTCGTGCCTGAATGCACCAAAAATTGTGAGCAAATCACAAGCAGATCCAAGAAGTAATCCTTCCAAGTGCTCCAAACTGATATTATGGAATGAGATAAGCTTCAGACTTTGATTGGGAAATTTTTGGAGTATACCACCCAATACAAAAATGAAGGAAAACCAATAATAGATGATGAGTTCCTGATAGTGTAGCTAAAAAAGGAAGGCTGCCACTACAAGACAAAACTGCTACAACTACAACCACTATAGGACAAAATAGAGAAAAAGACAAAAGTGTATTTTATATTTATAAATTTTATGGGTAGGTGAAAGACTAATATAAATTGAATCTTGGCCATATAATGAAAGTAAATTTGGTCCATTCATTTCACTTTTTGAAAACTATAAATAGGGGGTCCCCTCTCATTTTCACAGAGAGAGTTGAGTTGTTGTAAAGACATGCTGCAAAAATTTTAATAGAATCTCATTACTTTTGGTGGATTATTTTGTTTATCTCATGTTGCATGATTCTTCTCCTCATATTTGATAGATTTAGATTTAGTATTTTAGTTGATGTTGTCTATTGATCTTGAAGAATGCTATTGTGTTGATGCTTTCCATGTTCATAATTTTTGCTAGTTATTCATGGTAAATAGCTGTGTAAAACTAGTCTGAACATAAATTTATTGCTGCACTTAAGTTTCACCGTTTAGTCATGCTTTACGATCAATGAACGACTAAAAAATCTGCAGACCTCAGAAGATAGCACTAGTCTCATAATATTGTGTGTTTTGGTTAAATGGAAACTCAGTTATAGGAAGGTTGTCCACTGTAGAATCCTCCATTATCACTATTCATCAGTAGTTGTAGGTCTAGGAAATCTTACCTCCCTTTTCCCTTTTGACTTTCTTTGAAATAGTAGTTAGGAAAAGTTCCAGCATCATTGTAAATCCAAATCTAATGTTGCACATGGAGTTTTAGACTATTGTTTTGAACTTGAAGCAATTTCATATCATTTCTAGAATATCATAAACTCCATTTGAAGATCCAATCTCCATCCAACTTAACAATTGTCCTTTCCCTTGTATTACCAAAAAATCACATCAATCCATTGAGTCATTTTTACAAGTCATGACCTGACACTTGAGAGACCTTGGGGTGATTTCTCCAACTTAGTTGTTGAAATTACCTCTAAAGAGAGGTAGCATAATTGTGTTTTGCCTATGTTGAGAAAGTAAAAAAATAGCCATCAATAGAACTGGTGCTAGAAGGAGGGTTGCCTTATTGCTAGGATGGATTGAATTGGTTCCTTCTCCCTTGTGAGGTTCCACAAAGTGCTAAGATCTACACCAAATAAAGGGGAGTTCCAATAACTACCACCCCTACCAAGGCTAAGAGAGCTAAGAGAGGGGAAGCCTCCACCTTAGCCACATCTGATCAGCCAACTTTACCTCCATCTTCACCTCCTCTATCCATCCATTTTCCCTCACCTTCTCCCTCACCTTCGACAACACTTTCCTCTTCTCAGCTACTCCAAACTACTTTCCATACCTCCATTTCCCACAACCAATGCACTGCCTCTTTCCCAAAACCTCCCTTAAAAGGTGTTGTCCTAGGAGCCACTAGACCTTTGTAGCCTCAAGTCACTCTAGCATACCCTCCTGAACCTCTACCTCCCATGGAATGGTTGGGTAGCCATTCATCTCCTCTATCCGTCAATGTTTATCATAACATGCCAAAGAATCTAGAGAGCTTTTGCCCTAAGTTCTATCCCCAAGATCCATAAAGGACAAAAAAAGAGCACATTAAGATCTTTCAGATGGCCTTGAAGGATATACGGATTGAACATGAAGATGTGGCTTGCCAAATCTTCCCTTACTTGTTGGGGGATGAGAATTTCTATTGGTACATTCACTTGCTAACAAGAACCATAACCACTTGGTACTTATTAAAGAACACTTTCTTATAGAAATTCAAGATCTCAATCAACCCTTTTGAATTGTATCAATAGTTCATATCCATTCAAAGAGAAGTTAATTAGCTGATCAACTCCTTCAATGATAGATTCCATTGAGAATATATGAGGTTGCAAATGCCCTATGTGGTTGACTATCCGTATGTCCACCTAGTATACTATGTAGCCTTGGACAACCTCACTTTCACATTGGTAAAGAGAATGCGTCTACCACTGGCTAAGTTGGTGGATACATATGCAGAAGCGGTCACAACAAGCACCAATCTAGGACAACACATCACCGGTTTGCTGCATTCTTTAGCCCCAACTGCACATCTGAATCAAATCCAAGGCCTCACTCATTATTTGGTACATAAAATTCCCTTAATGAATTAAGTTGTGAAGATCTTGATAGTTCCTCACTCGGGCCAACCATTGAACTAGGTTCCTCCCATGCCTCAATACTTGCAACCAGAACAACAAGCTGAAACTCAACAACCCTATTGGAATCCTATAATGATTTTAACAACTAAGCCTTTACAACTGTGATTCAAAGATTAGACATCTAACCTAAATAGCTATCTCAATCATCATGAAGGTGCATTTAAATTTTCAACCTAGGGACATAAAATTGAAATGGGTCAGCACTGTATGTGCACTAGGAATCCAAAGTAGCCACATTCATCCTATAACTTAAGAAAGGAATAATACTGGAAGTAAATTGCTTGGAGGGAAATAACATAAATGTCGAATATCGACCAATAACTAGAATAAACTGAAATGCATGACATAAATGAAAATTTGAGTGAACAAATAGGAAACTACTCTATTCTGCTTTGGCTATAGGAATAGTCACACAATGGAATTATTGTGGCTATAGGAATAGTCAGTGCTAGATTCTTAACTAATTACTGAACATAAAATAAGAACTAAACTAAAGTAAGGTACAAGATGGAATAATCACCAAGTGGGCCTCCTTTGATAAGTATTCCCTAAAACTAAGATAGAATTAGATAAATGAACTTATAACTTCATTTCATTTATTGGAAAACATGATTACAATTGAGCAACATGACTATATTACAAAAAAAACTAAGAATGCATGTACATCAAGTTAAGCTATCTTAGACTCGAGAGCATTTAGAAGGAACGTTAGAGCCTTATTTATCAAACCACATAGCAAGGCGGTCAAATCCAAAAAATACGGAGGATGCCACATTAGGGAAAGCACAAAAAAGAGAAAAGGTGACTACACATGCACATAACTTGTTAGGCTTGATTTCTTTAATGCGAATCTCGCACAACAGTCATGCCAGTGCATGCTCAACAACATTTAAGAGCATTACAAGGTAGTTACAATCTGATTTGCATGATGAATCTCCATCTGCCAAGAGTGTTATCTTCATAAATGACCACCTTGTTGACCAATATGGCTCACGACTAGGTGGAAAAATCTTCCTAAATTATAGGCCTCAAGTTATTTGCATGAAAATATTATCACACACAACAAATGCATATCCATAATCATCTTAAAGCGACATTCATTAATCACATGCAAATTTAACACAATCAATCCATATAGCATGTCATTATCATTTGAAAGTTATGAAAATAAATTCATGACCGAAGTCTATGGTTTTAAGGAAATATTCTGAAAAGATCAACTCCCAAGCATCAAAGTCTTATGTCAACTGCAATAAATGAACAACAACCCTATCAATAATTAGACCATAAACTAGACTCATCAAGGCCCAAGTTCCTGCATACCTTCAAAGTTCTGAGTTCCCACCCGTTTAGCAGAATGAACTAGTAGTAAAAATGGTCTTCCTTCAGAGTTTGACTTCACAGCCAAGTAGTGCAGAAATATATCACATCGATGAGCTGACGAAATTGGTCAATAAGATGTCAACTGAAATGATGCATCTACAAAATCAAAAAAATCAATTGCAAGCATCTCAATGAAGCATTCAAGCTAAGGTCAATTTTGACAACTATGACAATCACGATGTAGGTGCTTCTTCCAAACAAAATTATGAGAGAGGGAAAAATTTGAGACAAAAATTTGAAAGAAGGCCATCACAAAGACATAACTGAACATGCAATACAAGGCCAAACAATGGTGGCATTCCTACACCTCTGGAACAACCAAGCAATAGTGATGAAACAAAAAGTGGGGTATACTTGGCAGAGGCTTCCCTATCCAATTGGTGTTGCATACATAAGACAAGTAGCCATTCAGAGTTAGATTGTCTAGAGTTCCAAACAACTACCGAGATCATCCACGTGGAGGTCCAAAATGCCATAGATAGTTCATGATGTTAGGACCTAGTTCCTTCTAAGCCATATGATTCCTTGGTGATGGTGGTTAATCAAGCTCCTTTCCCCAAAAGCGAAAGTAATGTACCTGAAAAGGAGAACATTGCCCCTGTGAACCCCTAAACCCACAAAAGCACAAAGACGTCAAACATTGTTAGTGTTAGATCTAAATGCAAGCAAACAATGAGGGATTCCCCATGAAATCCACCTATTCAAACTAAAATTAGGAAAATGAAGAACATAAAACAAGAAATTAAACTAAATCCTAATTAAGCCAATATATTGATGATCTTATGGGGGAATTGGTGCCAATGAAGTGTTGCAATTGGCCCTTTCCCAATTCCTTAAGTAGCAATGGTGTGGAAATGAGGAATGGTAAAATCTCCAAAGAGATTTGAGCATAACCTTGTTGTAAATCTTGAAAGATGATTGATGGTTGATGGAAATGGGAAAAATTGGCTCTCAAGTTGAAGAGAGTAACTTTGCATATGCTTGTGGATAATGATGGATTTGAGTATAGTAAGTTTACTCAAATTTTGGATGTTTGAATGAGAGGAAGAGTCTCTCATTTATAGATTCCAAAGTTGGAAGAATGAGGGATTTGGATGAATGTGGGATCATTCAACATCCAATGGCCAAGTGCCACTTGTCAAGATGTGAATGGTTGAGGAATGAGAACATTTTGGTCAATGTGCATGATAAATGCCATTGGATTCAAATTTGAATTTTGAATGTGACATGTTGGAGGGAGAAATAAATGGAGTTAATGTCACTTGGCTCAATGCACAAGGACATGTAAGAGGAGTGAATGCCTTATTGGAAGGACCAAGCACAAGGACATGTAAGAGGAGTGATGCTTTGTGAGGGAAAATAGAGAATTAAATAAATCAAAGTAATTGATTTATTGTGCAAGTTGCATTCTCTAGAGAATTTTAATGAGAGGGGTTAACTTAATCAAGGTTTTGAATAATTTAATGAAGAATTAGGTGATGTGAAAATTTAAACTTAGATTTATGAATTGATTTAAGTCAAGAATTGAGAGGAAATGATTTATTAAATAAATGATTTGATTTATTTAATAAAGAAGGAATATGTTAGATTAAATCAAATAAGGTTTAATTTATTTAATTTAATAAGAGGACTTTAGAGATTTTAATTAAATAAAATGATTTATTTAATTAAACAAAGATGTAAGATTAATTAAATTAAATTGATTTAATTTAATCACTGACAGAGGAAGACTTAATCCAATAAATAATGATTTACTGAGTTAAAAGATAGAAAGTGATGAAATGCTAAGAATGTGATTTAAGAGGAAACGTTGTTAGTAATCGGGATCAGGTGTGCCAAAACGAGCTTGTACATTTTCCATGTCTACATTTTCCCCCTTTTTGAAGCAATGCAGTTGTTGCATTGATTCAAAGAATAAACTATTGTGATCAAAGTTCAAAATTTCTCAATTTTTTTAGATGCCCCATTGTTGCCCCAACGAAAGGATTATGCTGGTATATTGCGCTCTCGAGAGATCGAGCAGAAATGTATGATTTTTCGATCGAGATAATGTAAAATGCGAGAGGAGTGGCTCTATTGATCAGAGGAAAAAATATAATTCTTTGATGTAGACAATTCTGATGATGTATAGATAGTCATCGGCCATGGGTAGCCTCATGTATATTTTGATACAACACACCAATTTTAGATAGAAATGTTATTAAAGATAGAAGAATAAGAAGAATAAGAAGAATAAGATGGATGGAAGGAGGATCCACACAAGTTCACATTATGAATGATGATGATGATAATGAGGTATTACATTGCTAGGAATTGAGATTTTCAAAGGACTAATTACATTATGTTTGATAAAACACATAGGTATGATGCATCAAGGTATAAAGGACCAGGATGGCATTGTACTTAGTGTGATGGACTCTGACTCGACAATCATATAGGAGTTCTTTTATTCACACTTGACATACGAAAACCTTGCTAGGACGGACCCAACAAAGAAAGTATTCACCAAGTTATTTTACAAGAGTATCCAACAAGCACAGCAGATAAAAAAGATAATGATCTTTTCCCCATTACTTTCTCTCTAAACCTGTTTTGTCTAGGCATCATTGAGAGGTCCTTGGAATGAGCACAAAAAAAGATAAGTCAAAAGGACCAAGATAAAGTAAACAAACAAGCCAATGTTCTTCATACCGGTAACCAAGGCTAAACTACTGTGGGGTACCTGATGCTTATGTCCATCGCAAGAAAGCTTCATCCTAGGAAATGTAGTGATCAGGGTTTTGATGGGACTGATTGGGTGATAAACTATTGATAGCTTGAGCTTACTGACTTAGACTTTCAAGACTTTTTACGATTTAGGCGTTTACTTTGGAACCTGCTAAACTTGCTTCTGACTAACTCACCAAAGGGTGATAACGATGATTGAATTTATTATGAGTGAGATGATCGCGAGTGAAAGTGAGATGAAATGGATGCACCATTTTGGATTTTTAGATATTTTGAGGCTGTTTTGGATTTTTTACATTTTTCAATGTTTTTGGTATTTTGTGTCTCGGGGGCCGATCAAGGATGGCCTTGCCTACGTTTAAGCTTAGAGATGATTTAGTTTAGACTGATGATGGATTGACTTTACGATAATATGGGCAAACGGATTGCCATTTTATTTCTTAAAGGACTGACTTAAGATACAAACTAGATGGGCAAATAGATTGCCAATGCGACGGACGCCTAAAGGACTGACCCTAACTATCTTGGGGGATGATCAAAGATCAACCTTGCCTACATTCAAGCTTAGAGATGACATAGTTCGATAAGGTGAAAGACTGGCAAGACTCAGTGATGAATTTGTTTTGAAGATTTTCTTGATATTTTGACATGTTTTGGATTTTTGAATGATTTGGATGTTTTTGAATTTTTGCATGATTTTGAATATTTGAATATGTGATGATATCAGTGCTCTATTTTAGGATTTTGTTGAAAACCAAGCTTAATGGTTGATCAATCGGATTGATGGATTGATAATTTGACTAAGTGTGTTAAGTCAAACAAAAATGATAATGCACTTGTAAATTCCAGGAAGTTGTGTTATCCCAGAGTAAACTTGTACAAAAAGGATAATTTGGCTAGGTGTGTTAAGCCAAACAAGGTGATTATGGATTTGATAATTTGGCTAAGTGTGTTAAGCCAAACAGAGTGATGATAATGAACTTGTAAACCCAAGGAAGTTGTGTTATCCTAGAGTAAACTCGTGCACAAGATGATAGTTTGACTAAGTGTGTTAAGTCAAATAAGGTGATGATTGATTGGATTCGATTGATCAAGATTGATGAAGCTTGATTTGGAACAAAGTTGTTTTGATGATTTGATGTGACACAGATGTGCACATTAGATGTGACTAATATGAATTGTTTGGATCAATGTTCGATGAAAACACTGTTTTGTCAAAATATGCCATGGGCTAGTGATTTGGATTCGACTCACAAATGCTTTGACCAATTTGATTTCACGTTTTCCAATGCATGGATCACCAGATAAGTGGGAGGATATATATCGAGATTTATTCCCAAAGCAAGATGCAAATATCTGCCCCCAGTGTCTAGCAATGTATGGAATGACCATGGGTGGACTCTAGGACGAATGGATAAATGGATTATCTTGTGATAAGATAAGGTGTTCAAAAAGTAGATGCACCTTTGGATAATGGTTCAAGGTTTAGATAGCGTCGGGTAGGATGGGATCAATGAAAATGACCCATGTCAAGATGTTCACCATAAACAAGTGCAAAGTGCGAACCAAAATTTTCCAAGATCAAGATAACCTGGATTATGGATGTAGATATATGAACATGGATTGGATAAACAATTCATGGATGAATGAATGATATGACCGAAATGTTGGCTTTATTATGGATGCGATAAGATGATTTTTCTTGAACTGGCACACGTAGATGCTCGATTCTACACATGATGCCTGTTTGCCAGGTTTTCATCATGGTACTTGTCCAAAGTGCCACTGAAGTGGTTTTCACTAGAGGACGATTTTTTTCTTTACTGTTTTCAAATCCTTTTTCTGATTTTTTTGGATTTTTTTATTTTTTGATTTTTTTGTATTTTCTGAGAGATTTTAAGCTGATGCTAAACCACCTAGTGGTACTGATGTTGATGCTTCTATCATAATGTGCCATCAGTATCCTGATTGAAGAATTTTCTTCACCAAGATATGTGCACTTGAAAGAAAACTTTGAGAAATTTGTTTTGCTTTGCTCATAATGGACTTAACTTTGTCTTTGTGTGCACATTGCGATAGAGTGCCTTCTGAATCCTTATGATGAAGGGTCACTACCAATACATGGTTAATGCAAGAATTGGATATTATCCATGGAGGTAGGGATGGTGTGTGTTTAGGAATAAAAGATGGATTGGTTGACAGTCTAGAACCTTTGAGTGTCCAAACTTGGGAAGATGAGCAATAATGAGTGGATACGGAAATGTGCTTGGAATTAGGACCAACTGTTTGATACACTTTGTATATCACTTTAGAAGCATGCTTTTTCTTTTGTGGACATCTTTGATGGATACTTTTCCCTTTTTTATTTTTCCCCATAGTTTCTTCGACTAATGGAGTTTGATAGGGATAAACTTTATTTGTATTCTTTGGTATCCATATGTATTTGATTTGTCTAATATGATTCTTAGCTTCTTTTTATTTGATAACATTCTTCATGCTTCGATTCAAGTCTTTCTTTTGATGTTGGTCCCAATTCGTGGATGGGGTGATGGGTGGATGAAGATTCATGATGTGGCTGGTTGTAGTATTGGCATTGGTTTCATCATAAGGATTCTTCGTTCTCTCTATGTTAACATTTGCTCGAGATGAAGTTGCCCCTAGTTTTCTGGAAGTATTATTGATATGTTTATATCCCTTGGTTATCGAATAACCAAGGCCTTGATGCTTAGGATTGCTAAAAATATGCACTGGTTCTAGGATACCCTGTTCATGTAGGCCTAATCCTCTACCTTGATAATTCATCTGCTAAAAAAACTTATTTGCAATAAGATATGATTTACCTTGGAAACAAGGTGCTAATCCTTCTCTGCTCTGTGGCGGATCTTCAAATGTCATAGCTCTTTCATTGATAAGATGAATTTCCCTTACAAATGTGAGTGATCTGAGTTTATAAGTGATAGGATCTTCCATAAGTTGGATGAATGCTTGATTGATATCTTTAGCTTGATCTTATGAGATATCAGATTGTAGTTCTACTTCAAGAGGTGATGATGATTCACTGTCCTTGTAAAATTCTTCCTCATGATTCATTTCACAAGATGTTTCTGATTCGCGACTTTTCTAGAAGCCTTCTTCATGATTTGTTTCTGTTGTCTCTGCATTTCTCTATATCTTGATCATGTGTACAAATGTTAAGAGTAGGAGACTCTTGTTCGTTGGTAATGATTTCAAGCATATGAGACTCTTGTTTTGAATGAAGATCATCCATGTGTCCATCAAAAGAAAGCATCTCATGGGTAGATGGATGATTATGTGTTATATGGATATGATCATTATTTGTGACATCTTGTAGGATAGTGGCCATTACCTCATTGTAGTATCTTGCATATAAAAATTCTTGATCTTGATTAATGTCGGAATTGCTTTCGACATGCTTTGGATCAAGTTCTTGACATGGGTCAATTTAAAAGGATGGATTGCTTTCAAATGGTTCTTGGACACCATCATAAGGCATTGGAAGTGGCTTAATATCCTCTTGTTCTTTTAGTGGACTTGGATCAAATGGTGAGTTGAGAATTTCTTCAATATTCTCAACCATGAGGTCGAAGGACATCAATATTCCTTGGGAGGGACCATTGCTAGAATTTGGTGAAAGATGTTGATCATGCTTTAGAATACGTTCTTGAGATATGTCTTTTGACTCATTAGGTGATGTAGAGACATTGTCAACACGATCATTGGTGGATGGATCATGGTTTATATCAGTAGGATCAAATAACATCAACACTCCTTGAAATAGATCTTTGTAGGAGGGGTCTTGATCATGACTAAAAAATGGCTCTTGATGTACATTGATTTGATCGTTGGATGAGGTGGGAACATCGTCAAGGTGTTCATCGATGGGTAGGTATTGATCATTGTTTTCAACAAATTTGGTGGGAACTTGTTGCAAGCTTTTTTGAGCGAGTAATGTTTGCAATTGCTACTGAGCCAACAACGCTTGTTGTTGGTCATGTTGTTGTGCCAAAAATTCTTTTTTCTTGGCTTGTTGTTGATCTGCTTCTTGATGGATTGCTTGCAATAATGCCTTGAATTGTGTTTTCTCATGTTGAGCTTGTGCTTGTTGGTTTTAGAGCGTCTTTTTGTGAGAAGCTTCTTGAGCGGCTTGCAACATGATGGAAAATGAATTTTTCATGTTTGGTTTTGGTGGTGGTGGTGGTGGTGGTGGAATGAGAATAGTGTTGATTATTGGGGTTGCTTGGATGGTTGCCACCTTTTGTTGTGATATTGTTGGAAAAATGAGAGGATTTGGTATGATGTTTTGATTTTGCATGATAGATTGAAATTGAACATTGTTGTGGTTGGGAATCATATTGCCTTGATTGAGGTAACTTTGTTTTTTCATGGTGTTACCTTGACTTGAATCAACATATGGAGTTGCCAATATATTGCTAGGGTGTTAAACAACATTAGGGGGATTTGCAAACATGTCTATCCCAAAGTTCACCAAGTATGGATTTGAAATGGTCATGTTTGGTAAATTTGCACTTGGCATGTATGGATTTGGTGGGATAATGTTGTTTGGAAAACTCATGCATTGAGTGTTTGGTTGATAGATTTGTAGATTTGGACTTGGATTTAAATCTATCATTGGAAAAGGTGTTCCAAACTTTAGATTGGGCATACTCACATTCGTTGTACCATTGAGGTTTGGAGGCGATAATGATTCCATGTATAAATGTGAGTTTCGATAATCATTTGGCATTGTGAGACTTGGATAGGTTGGTTGACTCGAATTAAGTAAGATGTATGAGTCGAGTTTGAATTCCATGTTTTTCTTGTGTTTTGACCTTGTTGTGAGAGTGAACCTCTAAGGTCTTTAGGACCAATGATGAGATGGAGGATGAAAGAGTGAGTGATATGGGTATTTAAAATGTTAAGAACTTTGGATCAATGCTAGACTTTAGGAATTGATTCGATTTGATAGTTTGGCTATGTGTGTTAAGCCAAACAAGATGATGGTAAACTTGTAAACCCTAGGAAGTTGTGTTATCCTAGGGAAAAATTGCATAAAGAATGAATTGGCTAAGTGTGTTAAGCCAATCAAAGTGATCATGAAGTAGTAGACCTCAAGAAGTTGTGTTATCCTAGAGGAAAATTTGTTCAAGAAGATTGATAATTTGACTAGGTGCATTAAGTCAAACAAGGTGATTTTGATTTTCCAAAAGGCTAGCATAAGTGATGTTGTAAAGTTCCAAAAGTTGTTGGTGAGATGAAATTTGATTGATTTTTGAGAGATGGGTGAAGTGATGATTTTGATCCTAGATGACCCTATGAGGACTTACTTACAAGACCAAGGTGATGAAGAACATGATTTTCCCTAGGAGTAATTCAAACCAAAATACCAATGGCTACATGGAAACCAAATGAATCAAAAGGGAGCAAGCACATGTGTGGTTCAATTGTCTTTTATCTTTCTTAGGTTCAATTCTTTTTACCACAAACACTTTCTTGATTATGCTTTTCAAATTGAATGTCTGATACCCTAATTTTCTTTCATCCCACAAAGTGCATTATGTGGAAATCAAGGAGATCAAGGCAAAGGTTTCCTAATGTTTAACCTTATCGAAAAAAAATAATGATAGAATCCAAGCACTTAGAAACCTCTAAGGATAGAATCCCTAGGGAAAGCAAGAGTGCTTAAATTAGTCAAAGGTATTTGTCTCCTTAAAGGGGTTTGAAATTTGAAGGTCTTGTGAATGTTTGTTTTGCAGAAGTTTTCAAGATCGAGAAATGTATTTCTTCCAAGCACTTTTTACACTCCTAGGATGATGAGGCAATATCTTGTTGGGTTCCCACTTGGATAAATCCAGCTGTGCATATATTGTACGAATGGCTAAATGCTTGACTACATTGGCTCCCCTCCATGACGCTCACTTATTCGGGTCAGCCAAGCATTAGTACCCATGAATCTCCCATTGCATACTTTCCACTTCCACAACAAGACCGCATATATAATGTGGGGTGGCTTCAAAGGACATAACATTTTGCACCAACAAGATAGACAAGGTTTTGGCCTTTTTCTAAACAACGGGTTCTAATTTGGGCATTCCATTCATAGGGGATTATCCAACATCGGCGAGAGTCCATTGCTATCCATCTCGTTGGAATAATCCTCGTGATATTGGCCTTTCTTCCAATATCCACACTTATATCCTGGGTGGAAGTCGCTTGGATTTAGCGTGTTCCTGGTTGGGTCATTCCCTTGGGTGATTACTTTTTCCCACAAGGCAGGCCCTCTAAGATAAACAATAGCAAACAAACATTATTCGTAGTTCGATCGACTTTTGTTTGAAAAAAAAAGGAGAACACTCGCAATAAGTCTATTCACACTCGCATGTTTTGTTCAATTTTAAATGCCCAAATCGAAATGTGGAGGAAATCCTTTTGACAAGTTAATATCACAAAAATGCTTTTGATTCTCAAGATCACTATAAAGCACGAGAGAAGTGCATACGCATTTTAATGATGTTAATTTGTGAAAAAGTTTGCAAAACATAAAAGATACTTGTTCATTTTAATCCTCAAAGCAATAATGAATTCTTTTTAAGCACCAAATAAAAATGTGAATTTTCCTTGTTCAATTGTTACCTTTCAAACCAAATCTAGTGTGTTTGCCTAAAGTTCTTTTTAGCCCCTTGGCAACTTTTGAAAACAAAATTTGATTTGTTCTTTTTAGAGCCCAATGAAAATTTAGTGTCCTAAGATAAAATATTTTTAACAAATTGATTAAGGAGTGTTAAAGAACACTTTTAGTGTTTAAAAACACTTTGTACAAACAAGCATAGTGTCATAAAATATTTGATTGTTCTTTTTAAACCCAAAGTAAATATAGTGTTGCTAGAGCATGAAAGTAACAAATCCTTAGAAAGGGATTATAAGTTCTCCCCAAAAAAGTGTTTAAAAACACTTGATACAATGATATGATGAATTCATAAAAACCTTTGAACTTTGTTTTCCTTCCTTCACTTTTGAGCAAACAATTTCCTTTTTAGGCAAATTTCAACAATTTTTAGATTTTTCCATTTTTGGTAATTTTTCATTTATGACTTTAAGAGTCCTATTGTTTTCCAAAAACTTTCTAAAACTAAAGTAGGATGAATTTCCAACTAACATTTGAAATTGGAAACATTGACTTTGAGTTATTAATAGAAACAACTTTCAAAAAACTAGGGAAAAACTTTAAAATGGAATTTTGAGGGCCAAGAAACCACTTGTAAAATTTCAGCCAAAACCCACATCCGAGTCAAACGTTATGACTTCGGGAAGTTGCTACATCACAAAAAAAAAGTTAAAAAGAAATCAGAAAACTCAGGGGTGGTGCAGTTTGCAAAAGTGGCAGAGTTTAGAGAGGCAACGAAGTTTGGAAGAAAAGCGGCGGTATATAGAGCCGCGCGGGTGACTTTGGGCGGCGCTCTGCAGAGACAAAGAGTGCAAAAGCGGCACAATAGAGGCCAGCAGAGAAGTTTGAAAAGCAGTCGAGTTTGGAAAAGGAGTGGTGGAGTTTGGAGGAAACGCGTTGCAATATGATGCTGCGGAGCTGGACGCATTGCATTTTTGTGCCGCGCGGTGAAGTTAGGAAATAAAAAATGATAGGCCGGAAGAAACGCGACAAAGTTTGAAAGTTTTGCACGGTTTGATATAGCATCGCGCCTGTAAAGGCGGTGCAATATTGCACCGCAACTCTGGAAGTAGCGCAATATGGTGCCGTGCGATGCAGTTTTCCTATGTCCTGCAAAAAAAATCGTTAAAAATGAGGAAATTTTTAAAAACGTGATTAAAAGCTTGAGTTTCCCTCCTTCTAGCACCAAAATGTGAACCCCTAAACTTGCAAATGCACAAAAGAAACAAAACACATTAGTTGTTAGATCAAATGCATGTACACAAGCATGAGAGATTCCCCAAGAAATCCATCTATTCAAACTAAAATTAGGAAAAATGATGAAGAACACAAACAAGAAATCAAACTAAATCCTAACTAAGCTAACGAGCTTGTACATTTTCCATGTCTACATCCCCAAAGGATGAAGAAGCAAAAGAGGTAAGTAATGAAAGTCATTTATCCTAGATTTCCAATTCAGAAGATAATGTTCTAGTAGATGAGGAAGAATCACATGAGGATGAGGTCCAAATGTTTCACCAAAGATCAACTCTGTATGACTTGAGGAAAAGATGAGTAGGTGGACCTTTCACAACCTCCACCCCACCTAACAACTTTCATACTCCTCCTAACCCAAATTATAGAAATAATCCAGGATACCCTCACATCCCCACCCATTATTTCAATAAGAATAGGCTGCAAAGCTAAGTCCAAATCCAACCCACTAGATCTTCTTAGAGTAACTCTTTCGAGGTTGAAATCAAAAAAATGGGGGAGTATGTAGCAGAAGAATTTAAGAAGGACAAGCTTAGCTTGTCCACCTTTGAATTTCTCAGAGTCCTAGTAGTTATGAGTGCTTCCTCCTTACAAATTATTAATGTGAATACCCCATCTAAATCAACTCAAGAAGTTCCCACAAAGAGGGTCTCCTTTAATGATTCACAAAATGAGTTGGTAATCCGACAAATTTTTGGAAAGAAAATAGATCAACCTTCAAATCAGTAATAAAACAAGCAACTTGCTAAAGAAAAGGATCAAGCACAAACCAAAAATAAGAACAATGATAAATACAAGGGTCAGGTGGCCCAAGTTGATGTTTCAGGAGGGGTGTTCTAAGGGAAGTTGGAGACCCCTCCCTTCCTAACTACAATCTGAATTTTTGGGAAAATCCTACATAACTGTTTGCTTGACTTAGGAGCCTCCACCAACGTCATGTATCTTGTGATATGAAAAGATTTGGGGATATTTTTGACTCCTCCTGATGGAAGGTGACACAAATAGATAAGCTGAAGATCAACATAGCTGGAGAAATCAAAAGAATACCTATGTAGATTGTTGTTGATCTGAGGGTGCAATAGATGATTGATATTCAAGTTGCAGATATTATTGACACCTACGAAATCATACTAGGAAGGGATTTCAGCAGGGCACTAAATGGATACACTACAACAGACTATTCCCACCTATGGCTGCCATGGGAAGGGTTTCCGAACCAGATCCACATTGATTGAGAACCCCGCATGAAATTTATGATCACAAAATACAACAATGCAAATGAGGTATTCTTTGTTGAAACTGAATTAGGAAATTACTATCCTTTTGATTATCTAGATGAGAAAGAATATCATGAAGAAGAGTTCACCGAAGAGCTCCTCCTCATCCAATGCAATCTACCTACCAATTTACTCAGCACAAGTGAAAGTACAAAATTATTAATTGAATCTAATGATGAAGAATACTATGAGGATGGGGTGATCCCACAATAATGGGTTACACTTTTTGGCCAAACTTGACATTGAAATTAACATTTTTCACCAAATCTTCACTTTTGTATGCCTATAGAAGCTAAACCATTAAGAATTTGAAGATGAAGGAAACTAGTGATTTGTGATATTTTGTGTTGAGAATATAATTATATATTTTTCTTAAATTAAAAAATAAATTGTGAATTATTTTATGTAGTTTTTATTAACTTATTTTTTTTACTAAATATCATTTTCAAAAATTGATGCTTACTTTCAGCTGCATAACTTTTTTATAGAAAGAATACAATTCTAGTTTTTTAAATACAGTGTTTTCACACCATTATCTAGTGGATGGATATTTTTTCATAATTTCTTGTTGCATATATATTTTTTAATTAATTTTCTAATTCAGAGTAATTAGAATTTGGATATATTATACTTTTAGCTGCATAAATTTTTTTCTATTTATTTGAATTAACTTATTATTTTTTTGTTGGAATAAGGACATCAATACCTAGCGTATATGCATTTTAAAGATTTTTTTTTCTCTTTTCCTATTTTTTCGTATTTGTGAAATAAAGACATCGATGTTCATTGAAAAACCTACATTCACAAGAAATAAAAAATAAATATAATAATAAAATTAAATATATTTAAAATTATAATTTTTGGGAAGCTTATAATAAGGACTACATGTTTACAAAAAAATAATTTTAAATAAATTAATTTCAACCCCTTAAAGGTAAATCAAAAGTGGTTTTTTATCAGCATTTTGATAGGTGTAGAGGAGACTCCATTATAGGTATGGTTTAAAACTAGCGGCTTTCTATCCAAGGGGGTTTGATATAAGTGGGTTTGATCAAGCCCTCTTAAATTTAAACCCTTAAAATGGAACCTTTTTAAGGCTTAAATCATTATATTTTCTAAAAATATGTGATTTCAGCAAAAATCAGGATGTCCCAATAAGTGTAACCCATTCTTGTGGCAGCACCCGGTGGTAATGTTGGAATGCTAGATGGCTTTCAAGATTTAATGGAGAAATGTGTACAAGATTAACTAAACCTGGGTGCTAGAATGGACTTTCAAGAGCTCTTATTACCTAGTTGGTGCAGTGTACATAATGTTGTCCACTCGGAATTTGAATGTTAGTTGTGCCAAATAGCAATTGAGCATATCAAAGGATAGGTCACCCCAAAAATGGGATTTTAAGTGGTACAGCTAGATCAAGACCATGTTGAATCCATTCAGTCATCCAAAGTTGCTAAGGAAAACACACTGTCAAGTGGAAAAGTGAACTCTTTGGGTTACAGGGTCGAGGATTCTTCCAAGTTTTGGACACTAAGTTTTAATGGGTCCAAATCCAAGCAAGGAGTCGAAGTTGGCTTAAGAAATTTCACTGTCAAGCTTATCTCAACCCCTTCCATTCCCTATAACATAAGAAAATTCCATGTCTTTAACAACGACAAACATATCCTAGATTTCATCACAAGATTTTGTGTTCGTGACTCAAACCATTGATGAAATGGAGTCTGAAGAGGCCAAATTAGATATAGAGGGTGTTATCAATCTTTAAAAAAACACTATACCTTGAGGTATGGTCCAATTAGAGAAGATATTTGACCTAGATCAGATAAGGGATTAGAATCAGCAGGCGAAGAAGGATTCCATTAATAATCAATGTGATCCACATAGCTTGGGGACAACTGAAGAAGTGAAGAACATGTTTATCGAGAAAGTGTGCACATCAGAAGAAAGGAACAATATAGTTGGTGCCCTATGCAAGTAACATGATGTGGTTTCTTGGAGCTACAAGGAATTGAAGATATATGAAACCTCAATCATTACACACACTATTCTCCTTAAGCCAGATATGTGACCTTTTCGGCAATGACAATTCCCAATAAATACATTGCTAGAGCCCATCATTTACAGGGAAGTTTAGAAGTTTCTATCCGCTAGGATCATATTCATAGTTAGACACTCTAAATCGGTGGTAAACGTAGTTCCAATAATGAAAAAGAACAAAGAAATCAGGTTGTGTGTGGATTTCAACAACTTGAATAGAGCCTTAGAGAAAGGTAGTTACCCGGTGCCCTCATTGGATGAAGTGTTGCAACTAGTTAATGGATCTTAGATGATGTTCTTCTTTGATGGGTATTTGGGATACAACCAAGTGTTTGTACAATATAAAGAAAAGCATAAGACAACATTCACCACAAAGTGGGGAACCTTCGCATACAAAATAATTTCATTTGGATTAATCAATTCAGGCATAACCTTCCAGCACACCATGGGCATCACCTTCAAGGACCTGATTGGCAAGTGTATCATCATCTATATGGATGATCTTACCATGATCTCAAAAAATAGGGCAGATCACGTCTTTGACTTATGTAAGATCTTCTAGAGGTGCAAAGAGTTTCAAATTTTTTTGAATCCAAAGAAGTGCATTTTCAGAATTATGGAGGGAAAGTTTCTAGGACATGTGATCTTAGAAAAGGGGATCTCAATAGATCTTGAATTAGGCTATTCTAAAAAATTAGATTTTAGGTAGTAAGAAGAGTTGAAATATTTCTTTGGGAAGATAAACTTCATCAGAATATTCATCATACATTTTTCTCAAATAGTCAATATGCTAAATGCTATGCTGAAGTAGGATGCCAAATCCAAAATGGACATCAAAATCCAAGCAAGCTTTTGAAGATTTCAGCCTAGATTACCTAAATCCATTTTAAATCTATTCGTTCACTTCAGATCACTCCAGTATATTCTCTCAGATAGATGACGAAAGAACTGAACAACTTATTGCTTTAATGAGCGCCTTACTAAAAGATGCTTAGCTAGGATACCACAATGTTGAAAAGAAAGAATATGAATTGGTCAGAGGAGTCAATAAATTTAAGCATTACAACTTGCACAATAAGGTGTTTGCAATTGTGCTTGACCCAACAGTAAGAACATTAATGATGTAGAATGAGCTAGGGGAAAGAAGAGAAAACTTTATCACTTTGCTATAGAAATATGACATGGAGATTCAACCCATGAAGTAAGTGTGAGGCAAAGCCCTTACTCAAACGATAGATGA
Source organism: Sequoiadendron giganteum (assembly GCA_007115665.2). Lineage (NCBI taxonomy): Eukaryota > Viridiplantae > Streptophyta > Pinopsida > Cupressales > Cupressaceae > Sequoiadendron > Sequoiadendron giganteum. Next base: position 110,593,886 of record CM021101.1, read on the forward strand.
AACCATAGCTGAAATAGGCCCGGAACATACCATGCAGTAGTACCAACTAGAAGATGTTTCCCCTTAGGAATAATACAATGATATTGTCTACTATTTGCTCAATCACAAGTGTGTGTTCTGATTGCAAGGAATACAAAACTGTGCTCTAAGTCCAAAGATTAGTAGCTATATTGTGTAGGGTTCTATATTATACAAGAAGAATCATGAGGGAATCTACCTCAGATGCCTTGGAAAGGAAGAAGTAGTGTGAGTGATGAAGGAATTTCATTATAAATTTGGCACTAGTCACAAATCTGGCCCTTCAGTCACTCATCAAATCTTGCGAGCTAGGTACTATTGGCTGAAAGTGTTTAAGGATGCACACAATCACATTTGAAACAATCATGTCTGCCATACTAATGCAACCAGAGAACAAAATGCTACTTTCCTGCTGCAATTAGTTCTGGAGGTAAGGCCTTTTGCTGAATGGGGTCTCGACATCATTGGTCTAGTAAGCCCATCATCCTCTGCAGGCCACAAGTACATTCTAATCACCTCTAATTATTTTACTAGATAGAAATAAGCAATCTCATGTAGACAATGTACAATTGAAGTAGTAACAAATTTTCTCCAAATATTTATTTTAAATTGCTTCGATTGCCCCTATGCTCTTGTGTATGATAATGGCCCTATCTTCTCCTCGCTTAAATTTTACAATTGTGCCTTTGATTATGGAATTACACTCAAATTTTCATCCAATTAAATTACTCTCAAGGCAATGGCCTAGCTGATTCAACCAACAAAAATCTGATAACTATGATAAAACAACTGCTTGACAAGAACCCCAAAGACTTGCACACCTAGTTGTGTTTTTCCCTTTGGGTAGATCACACTCACCACAAGGCTTCCTTGTGGAATTACTAGTTCCATCTCATCTATGCAATAGAGATTTTTTTCTCTTTCACCTAAAAGTCCCCACACTCTATTTTCTCAACATATTATAAGGAGGGAGAGCACCAAGAGGCTCGCCTAACTGAACTGCTACATTTATAAGAAGTCTGTGATAAGGCAATAGAAATTTCGCTAAACATTAGGGAATAGTCAAAAGATGATTCGATCATCGAACCAATGTAAATGCCTTTAGAATTTTTGACTTAGTACTTCATTGGGACAAGGTCCATTAAAATAAAGGGGGGCATGAAAAATTCGATAAGCTTTGGCTTGGCCCCTTTCAAATTGCTGAAATTCTAAGAGATAATGCCTTTTTCCTTAAGACACTCACTAGAGAGGATGTCTTGTTGCCTGTCAATGGGTATTATCTCAAGAATTATTTCCTTGTTTGAGATTTCAAGTCTTGCCTTTCTATATAGTTGTATATAGGTTAGCTTAGGTTTCCCTTTCTTTCATTGTTGCTCGTTTTCCTAGCTATTTTGTTTTGTTGAGGCTATTCCTTCATTTTTGATGTGGTGGTCGTGATTGGTTTGAAAAATGGTTCACCTTTCTACCCACTCTCTCTTGTTCTTTGGATAAATATTCACTCCTAACTATTGGTATCTGATCGCCTCCGTGTAGTTGGTTTCCTTATCTGAACTCTAACTTGACCTAGGAAAGAAACCTTGTTTGAATCTTCTTACACCTATTTTAGATCACACATGAAACACACTTTAAATTATTTCTAAAGAATTGTACAATAGTTGTTAGGAGGTTTAGACAAGTGAAAATTATTAAGTCTACTCTAGTGACCACTATAATTTCAAACCCATCATAAGCTTCGGTGCTTACTTAGTTGAGCAAAGAGAAAAGGTTCCAAAAGAGAATATCATAAAATGAAAGAGAAGAAACCAAGAAAGGTTAAAACATGAAACTGTATGGGTGTGCGAATAACTCTATCGAAGCTATGGATGCCCAGCTTAAAATAGAGCAATATTTGTGGGGTCACAATGACAACTCCGTTGGGGCTATGGATGCTTAATTGGTAGAGGAGAAATATCCAAGTTAATTTTGGGGTTAGACAACTTATGTAGCTTTCCTTGCCTAATTAACAATTGTTTGTATTGTCTCTAAGGAAAGGGAATGAACTCACCATGCACACACTTCTGAGATATTCGTGTAACTTGATTCAACTAAGGATCTTGTCCTCCTTTGAGTTCCTAGTTCACTTAAGGAAACTCGTTTTTGGTCTATGAAACTAGAGATTTTTTGTTTTGAATAAGTCTTTATCCTCATAATGCTTAGGAGTGTTCTCCTAGTAGAGTCACCATTTATTATGCCTACAACACAAACATCCTATTCTGAATAGGGACCCTCTATTCTTTTCACCTTCATCAGGTCACTTTTTGCTCTACCCCATTTTATGTGACCCCCTAAATTTTGAGCTAAATGGTCATGGGCCCTAAAGGTCATTGTCTTTAGTTGACAAAAGTTCACCACCAAAAATTTCCCAAGTCTTTTGATTCTACAGGGTTCCCTTGGCATATTTCCTTTTTCTTTTACTGCTAACATCCTTCAAGTCTTGTGAGATTGCAACTGTGGGCCACTCTTTGCACGTCATTGGCTTATGTTTGTTGTTTTTTGGTGGCTAGGCTAGGACATCCACCCACATCGCCAACCTCACATCGTCCATGTCCATCTCATTTGACTGCCTATAAAATGACGATTCCCTAGGTTTTGTTCGCACTATGGGCTATGAATTTCCTGCGATGAGTTATTTTGAAAACCATGCCAAGCTACTCTACCAACCATCGTACATGCTATAAAGTTGGATCATAAATGTACAAATTCCTATAAATAGGCCTTTCAACCTATCATTTTCATCCCGCTAGTTAGAAGTTTGTCAGAGGTCCTACCCATTGCTATTGCCTTCGCACTCGCATGACCTCGAGGAAGATTCAGACTATGATCTTCATCAACTTCTTCAGGATTCTTAGTTATGTTCACCGTCATCCAACCCAGAATGATGTTTAAATTAAGCTTTTGAAAATCACCAAATATTTTAAAGGAAAAATTCATAAAATATTAAGTTGGCCAAATACCCTTGAAATCCACATCAACCCATCTCAAAAAAACCTTGAAAATCATTCAAGTTTGGCCCCTTAGGACCCTCCAAAACTTTGACTCTTGGTCATTGTTCCTCACCAAGGAATTCATGCTCTTGTGGCCCGCAAACTCCTCATCGCCACAAATTTGGAATTTTAAACTTCAAGTATGAGGCTAGAAGCCTTCACCCATTTGTGAGTCTACCTATGTGGGCAAATGCCGTTCCTTCACCATCACAAAAAGCTAAGTGAAAATTAGGAACCCAAGGGACCTTGTGGGTTTGATCTTGTGAACCTCTATGTGTGGGTTTCCCATGGCGGGATTCCATTCTCCCTTCTCCATTCCTAAATGGCTATTTGATGCCGACACTACGCCTTGTGGTTCCTACCAAGGTTGTATTCATATAACTTTTAGACATCAAGGTCTCCTTTGCGGGTGATTTCCAATAGACTTTGGCTCACCCTTTGCTGTCATTACCAATGACTACCCTCAAGCAATGGAGCATTCACTCCTTCCCACATTGTGAAACCCACATAGCCTTCACTCCTTTCGTCATCCCTAAACGCCATTTTGATGATGGACTTTCATAGGTTCCCATCTACAATCTTCTAGAAGAACAAAACTTAAAGAGATAACCTAAACCGTCAGTGCCGCCTATGGGTTGTGCCACGCAAGATTCCCTTTGCAGGTTTATTCCTGCTAATTGTTGTTGCTGAATGTTGGAGCTATAAACGGCCTTGGTGTTCCTCGCCTTTGCATTCCTTATTCCCACATGGATAAAACAATCAATCAGATTCTTTCAAGTAATTTCATGGTTGACTACTCCATGCTCCAAATGCCTCAAAGCCTTGACCAATCCCTAATTCGAAAGTGCAGAAATTTGAATGTTGGTGGCTGCCTGTAGGCCACTGTGACCCCAACACCATTTCATTATTAATTTCTCTTGACGACTCCTAGCTTGGGGAAACCCGCATCCCTAGGCACACATTCACTTGATTGATCAAAACGAGCATTAAATGATGAGTTTTAATGAATTTTATGGTCTTTGATGATGGATTACTTGATCTGACCCTCATTTTGTAGGAATTTTCTTACACTTCCCTCTCTTTTTCGTATGAATATTCTTACTGCATTTTTTTTGCAAGATTTATGGAATCAGTTGCAGGACCACCAAGAGCATCTCTAGAAAAGAAGACAAGAAATAAAACCACCAAGATACCAAGGGGAAAGGAAGATAAGGACCAAATGAAATACCAATTCCATGGGGTGCAAATCACCTCCAAGGTTGCCTTCAATTGGTGCACCATATCCGACACCAACCTTGGACATGTGAACATAGAGGAGTTCAAGAAAAGGGTGAGAGTCAGCCCAAGAATTGAGAATGCCTTAAAGATCATAAAAAGTGGCCTCGCCAAGGTAGTTGACTTCCCTGCTATGCTCATCACTCTAGATTCGGTGATGGCATGTAGTGATTATTATCAAAATAGTAGAAAAATCATTGACCATGATGGTAGGGTGTTAGCAGATTTATCTATTAGGTCTATTGGCCAAGTGTTCCACATTCCTACTTATAAGATGGAAGAAATGAAGAAGGAGGATGTTGAGAATATGTGGAAGGTAGACCCCCTGACATGCAAAGAGTTGATCAACCAACATTGGTTGAAGGATAAGAGGGGTAGAGCAGCCAAAGTGCCACAAGTGTTATTTAGAAGTGACTTCCATGAAGAGTACCATGACTTCATTACTTTGCTCAGTAGGGTAATGGGTCTCCCCACTGCTGCCTATTTCTAGGAGTGGATGTCCTATTACATTGAGGAAATCATTCACGGAAAAAGAAAATTTCTTTGGGTGAAAATCATCAATGACAACATTTATAGCTAGTTGATGGCTATGAAAAAGACCTCCCATTTCTATATGACTGCTTACCTAGTGTACATTCTTGTTGAGTCACTCCCCTACAAAGGCCTCAGTGTCACACACAATCTGGATCCAAAAAGATATCTCAAGGTATATGATAGATACCCTCAACTGCAATGCAATCATTTTAAGAAGGATTATCAGAGGGTGAATGATGCCTTTATTGGGCATATTATCAAACTTCGAGAGGAAATTATCATATAGCACCAGGGTGTTCATCCAAAGATTCAGGTACTTGTTCATACAATTCCAGAAGTTTACATACATAAGAGCATAAAGTTTCTCTAATAAGCCTTACAAACTATCGCACTATCCCAATGACCAGATTATTCGACTGGAGGTCACTCAACAATTACAAAATTCTCACACCTTGTTGAGTGATAATCGTAGAGAAGAAATCCCATATCCCTTTACTTTCGGACAAGGAATGTATTCCTATCCCATCACCCAATATGCAAAATAATCAGAGAAGTGGATAGAGGAGTATATTTGGAACTCTACATAGCTCGACCAAGGATTGATCCATATGGTAAGATGAACAAGTAGGTGGGAAAGAAATATGCCCATCGGCCACATCTGGAGGACTTCTAGGCCAATTGACATCATGAAAAAGAAGTATGAATGAGACACTATATGCGTATGATGGCCCAATTTGTAAATTCGATCAATTTTTTTCCTATGCCTGACCAAGTTGTGGAGAAGGATGAAATGACTCTTGATTATTGATTTGATGTTGTGTCCAAATTTTCATTGCCCCTAATAGATTGGAATGAGGGAGAGGTCAAGAACCTTGATACAATAATGAAGTTAATCATAGATAGAACCAAGAAATTGATAGATGCCTTGGCTGCACAACTTAAGGTGCATGGTGCAATGCTAACCTATGGTGAGCTCGAAGATAAACTCAAAATTGAAACCAATTGTGGACCTGATGCTACCTCCATATAAGAAGCACCAAATTCCCCTCCAACCACAAGATCAAGGAAAAAGAAGGATGTGCCAGAGAGTTATCCTAAGCATAAGATATATTCACAAAAGTCCATAGAGGGAGAACCCTCCAAGAAAGAAAAGAAGATGGGGGGATTTGCAACTAAAACTGCCACCATTGAGGAGGACCCTCAACATGAGGGAGAAGAAGAAGAAGAAATTGAGAAGTCGCACTCACCACTGGTCATCTCCGCTCTTGTTGCTACTATTTCCATTGCCACTCCACCACCTCCCACTTCACAGGCATTGTTTGTTTCATCTTTTCCTACTATGGACATTTCAGTCCACCTCTCTTTCACCCACCAATGTCTCATGTGATGGTTCTTGATTCCTCCTCAACCACGAAATTCCTGCCATTGATTTCCTCATTGCCTCCTCCACTTCCCCTCCTATCAACTCCAATGACTGTAGCTATTGTTACTATCCCCCATCTCACCCTATCAAAGGCCTTTACAAAATATATGCACAGTTTACACTCTAAGATTTTAGGGGTGGTCATGAATCCCACCATTCAATCCCTAATGTCAAAAATTTCTGCTGATTTTATTGTTCCTCCGCCACCCACAAAGTAACCAAAGATGGAGGCTAGCATGAGAATATCAGAAGAAATGGAGAAGCATCATAAATAAGCTAGCAAAGGAATAATGGAGAAGCCCAAAGGGCCCTACTTTGAAAATGAAGAAGGTAGGATAATTTTTTAATCTTGAAAAATTAGTGACTAATGAAGAAGAGTCACAATCTTTAGAGGTGGATGTTGAAGCTCTCAGTGTAAAATATATAATTGAGACCTTAGATCAAGAACTAGAAGAAGAGTTGCCCCGATTGCTCAAGGATGATGAAGAGGAGGTTGAATCATAAAAAAACCCTCCAAATAGGAAAAAGACACTGATGTCAGTATGGAGACACTCAAAGAGTATCCACCTATTGGCCAAGATAAGGGCCTTACTCAAAGAAGAAGTTGCTTTAAAAGAGGAAGAAAAGGAAAAGAAAGAAGAAGGAAAGGAAGAGGATGTTCCAGAGAAGAGCCCTGAGCTGGAGCACCACATGGAACTTGAACATGAAGAAGAGAAAGTGACCCAAGAAGAAGGCACTAATAAGGAAAGTATACACACCTTTGAGTCGAAAAAGAGAAAATTTATAGGCATCGAAGACTCAGGTGAGGAAGAAGAAAGAATTGAGTAGGAAGCCCCAAGTCATGAAGAGAAACGAACTCAATAGGATTAAGGTGATCAAAAATCACCAAGAAGGTAAGCTCAAGTGCCTGAATGGCTAAAAAAAAAACTACAAAATAAGGCCCCTTCCATTATTGATCCAAAGGCTAGATTGGAGGCTATCTTGGCAAGAGCACAAAAAAGGACAAAGAAGGAGAATAAGCCAAAAAAATTCTCTCATATTACTGTGGACACTTCTGGATTGAGAACAATATAGATTTACACCTTGATAATAGATCAAGGGGAAGGGGTCAATTATAACATTTCTACTATCAAATTGGGCCCAAAATTTAGGGAGTAGAAAATTGAACAACTCCAAGGGTCAGTAACCACAATAATACAACAGATGGATAAGGGTAAGTCCATGAAGGAAGAACTAAAGGCACAAGTTGTGTATCTCACTACCTATATTAATTAGTGGACATCCTTAGAGGAATAAGAGGACCTGATGACATACTCTACATCCTAGCTCCTTTCTCAAGATGAACTCACGTAGACGAAAAATATGAAGAATTCAACCAAGGATACAACATATTGGTTCCAATAGGTGCTATATAATGGTGATATGGGCATCCAACATGCTACTAGAGTGATTAAAATATTCATAGATTTGCAAAAGTATCTAGAGGGCACATAAAAGATATATCAATGGTTTATCGAGCTATATAGGATCACCTATCCTAAGCTCGAGGCCTTTCTTAAGATGCTTGAGAGCATATGGGGGAAAGAATTAGCACTACCCAAGGATGATTGTTGGCTTTTGGAAACTTGGAAGATGGTCTTGGATCATTGGAGGGACTCCCTAGAACAAATAATACATGAAGTGGAGCTTGACCGCGAATGGGTAGTTGAGGATAGGGCAGATGTCAAGGATTACCTTAAAATAATGACATATTATGAGATGCACACCCTTGAACTTGATCCAAAAAATATTAGGCCTATTTTTCATAAAAATATGGAATAGGGAGAAGCCAATGCACTCACACAAGACTTCATGGATTTCACTGCAAGAGCATTCACCCAATCCGAGCAAATAGTCAAGGTCGTGCCCGAATACACCAAAAAATGGGAGCATATCATGAGAAGATCTAAGAAGTTAACTGTCCAAATGCTCCAATCTGATATACCAATAATGAAGGAAAGACAATAATAGATGACGAGTTCCTGATAGTGTAGCTAAAAAGGAAGGCTGCCACTACAAGACAAAACTACTACAGCTACAACCATTATAGGACAAAATATAGAAAAAGACAAAAGTGTATTTAATATTTGTAAATTTTGGGGGTAGTTGAAACCTTAATGTAAAATGAATGTTGGCCACACAATGAAAGTAAATCCTGGCCATTCATTTCACTTTTTGAAAATTATAAATAGGGGGTCCCCTCTCATTTTTAGAGAGATAATTGAGTTGTTGGAAAGACATGCTGCATAAATTGTAATAGAATCTCATTAATTTTGGTGGATTCTTGTGTTTCTATCATGTTGCATGATTATTATCCTCATATTTGGTAGATTTATATTGATTTACCTTGTTATTTTAAGTATTTTCAAGTAGTTTTAGTAGTTTAGCTGATGTTGTCCATTGATCTTGAAGAATGTTATTGTGTTGATGCTTTCCATGTTCATGATTTTTGCCAGTTATTGGTGGTAAATAGCTGTGTAAAGAGAGTCTAAACATAAATTCATTGTTTCACGTAAGTTTCACCTTTTATTCATGCTTTATGGTGAATGAATAGCTGAAAAATATACAGACCAAAAGATAGCATTAATTTCATGATACTGTGTATTTTGTTTAAATGGAACTTAGTTATAAGAAGGTTGTCCACTGTAGCATCCTCCATTATCACTGTTCATCAGTAGTTGCAGGTCTAGGAACTCTTACCTCCATTTTCCGTTTTGACTTTCTTTGAAATAGTAGTTTAGGCAACGTTCCAACATCATTGTAAAGCCAAATCCGATGTTGCACACAAAGTATTAGACTGATGTTTTGAACTTGCAAAAATTGCATATCACTTCTAGAATATCATAAAATCCATTTGAAGATCCAATCTCCATCCTACTTAAAAAATTTCCTTGCCCCTTGTGATTACCAACAAATCACATCAATCCACTAAGTTCATTTTGCAAGTCATGACCTTACACCCAAGAGACCTTGGGGTGATTTCTCCAACTTAGTTGCTGAAATTACCTTTCAAGAGAGGTAGTATACTTGTGTGTTGCCTATTTTGAGAAAGTGAAAAACAACCATCAAGAACTTGTAAACTAAATTGGACCCAATCTATGGTTGTAATGTGTTTTACACATTCACATGGGATTTAGGGCCCTTTTAAGCTAAATAAACCCAATTTTTCCTTAGTTTAGTGTTGTAAACTGTATTTATTTACACTTTCACATTGGATTTTGGGCCCTCTTGAATTTATAACCTTAATATCATCATTAATTAATTAATTTTCTAATTTAGAGTAATTATAATTTGGATATATTATACTTTCAGCTACATAAATTTTTTTGTATTCATTTGAGTTAACTTATTCTTTTTTATTGGAATAGGACATCAATAGCTAGTGTACATGCATTTTTAAGAATTTTTTTTCTCTCTTTTCCTATTTTTCTGTATGTTTGAAATAAAGACCTAGATGTTCATTGAAAAACCTACATTCACAAGAAATAAAAAATAAATATAATAATAAAACTAGATATATTTGAAATTATATTTTTTGGGAAGCTTATAATAAGGACTACATGTTTACAAATAAATAAATTTAAATTAATTAATTTGATCCCCTAAAAGGTAAATCAAAAGTGGGTTTTTATCAGCATTTTGATAGGTGTAGAGGAGACTCCATTATAGGTATGGTTTAAAACTAGCAGATTTCTATCCAAGGGGGTTTGATATAAGTGGGTTTGATCAAACCCTCTTCAATTAAAACCCCTAAAATGGAACCTTTTAAGGATTAAATCATTATATTTTCTAAAAATGTGTGATTTCAGCAAAAATTGAGATGTCGCAAAAAGTGTAACCCATTATTGTGGTATCACCCACATGAGATATTAGATGGATTGCCTATGTAAATATTCTTTCAAATCATTATTTAATTATTCATTCATGTTATCAACTCAAACACTCAAGAGTTAAGCATTCCAATACTTTATGACATCATTAAGAGAGCACTCAAGACCATTTCTAAGGCACACAAGGGCAATATACTTCATCGATTGTTGGAGTAATTCAAGGTCCATTATCATGTCAAGGATATCAAGCATCGAGCATGTAATTGATCTAGTGTTGTGATGTTGCATTGAAGATCTGAGGTCAAGCATTGATCTTCATCCAGTTTGTTAGAACCCAAAATTTCCATTTAAAATCCTAAGGGATTTTTGATTTAAACCTCATACTTTCAATAAAAACCTAAGTGGTGTTATTCATTTACATCCATTTTCCTATATTTTTCATACAAAATTTATTTCATTGCCTTCCAAAATGCTAAAACACCTTATATTTCATAACACTACCAATTAGTCTTTTTGAAATGCCTATCTTTTCACTTCATACCACTTTACTGCAGACAATTATCAATTAGCTCACGGTTGTGCAGTTGAGGATGAGCCTGGCGGTTAGAGAATAGTCACCACCATAGTGCGCACAATCAATTCATTGACCACAGTATCACGATGGTGGTGAGATAACCAATGCAATAACAAGAAGGAAGCAATCGGAAGGCTTACCGCAGTACCACACACGGTTCTAATAGAGACCGTGGTGACTGTGGTTAGTGGAGGTTGGCAGTTATGGTGGCTACTGCAGTACCACTGGAAGTCAAGCCAATGACCGTGGTAGCGCGGTAAATAGTTAGCAGACGATGGCAAGGAAACAAAGAAGCCAACTACCACGATATAGTGGATAGTCACCATGAAGATCGCAGTAGCACGGTAATGGAGGTAGCGGCTAGGATAGACCACAGTGATCATGATTGATGGAAGATAACAACAAAGATAATAGTTAGAGCTACACCGTGGAACCGCAGGGTGCAAGCATGAAGGTTATGGTAGAGTGGTAAGGAGAGCAGGAGGCCATGGAAAATTCAATCAATGCTATATCATAGCCGATCAAAATGTAGACCATGGTAGAGCGGTAGGAATAAGGGAAGATTCCTTGCATTGAATAAAGATAGATGTAAAGAGAAGTTATAAAGTAAAATAAAAGCTCGTCTATGTAAAAAATATTTGATTTATCGATAAAGCAAGTTAATCCAATATTTTTATTTTCTATCAGAGAATGGAAGCGGTTGTAACAAGAGTTTGAAGATTCATGACTCTTGAAATGTAATGTATAAATGGATTGAAAAAATAGTAAAAAGAAAGGAAGCAGTTGTTAGAGAGTAGTAGTTAGATTTTTCCTGAGAAGGGACTGGGATGGAAATCATGTACAAAATTTTCTTGAAGTAGAAGAAAGGAAGACTAATGTTTTAAACTGGTCAGTTTCTCTTTGGTGTTCAGTTGTTATGATAAAATAATACATATTCTTTATTTTGTTGTCTGTAACTTGGGATCTTTTAATCATTTAAATCAGCATATCAAGTATATCTCTTGTTTATCAAAATGCACTCTCATTTTGTGTGATTTAATTAACTGATGTCTACAAGTCAGAATTAAATATTTTAATAAGTTAGAGTGGTTTTAAGATTTCTTTTGGATTGTTGAAGTAGAACTTGGTAGAGAAACATTCCAGCACTATTTATGCAAGTCATAAATTTAGTGAATTTTTATGCCAGCCATAGAATTTTCAAAGTTCCTAACAACTAGAGTTAATTCAATAGAGGAAACACATACCATCTCAATATTTGACTCTATTGCTTATGTGGAAAGAAGGCACTGATCTGCCTCAACCCAGAGATAAGATTTCATACAAATAATATTTTCAAAAAACCTTTCATTTGTGCGGTAGGAGTAGGAGTAGGTGTAGTAATTTTATCTGTCCACTACCCTTTGCCATTGTGGATAGATTGATCAACCAGGAAACACATTTCAAAATTTGCATTATTCATAGGTACACCCACCTTGGTCTAGTAGAACCTAAAGTGAAGAAGGTTTAATTGCATTAATTGGGCTTGTACGTTGGCAAAAAGCGTAGTGAGATCTTGGCAACCTCTCGTGGTTCAAACCTGTGTTTCTGAGACCAAACACATTTCAAGATCAAGATCTACATCCTTCATGGAAACTTCATGCTAGATTGCACATCTACAAGAAATCATTCAAGGTATCATTTTTCATGTCCTTGCTTCATTGTTTCATCATTTGGTTTAATTACCTAAAATGGGTTTAACCAAGGAAAACCACTATTGACTAAAAGTCATCAAGTTTTTCTCCTATTTACATGTGTGATTGCAGATCTAGGTATCTTGGAACTTTAATGATCATTAAATATTAGGTTGCAAGGGTGGATAAATTCATCAAGTTGTCACAAGATTCCTATCTTCACAAAAACTCACTTACACTCTCAAAAATTAGGGTTTCAGATCCAGAAACAAAGAGGAATAGAAAGAGCAGACAACGAAGACCAGATTCAGACCTTGAAGTTCCAAAAAATACAAACTAGACTCATTCACCACAAGTGGTAAATGAGTCCCACTATGGGTGTGTTTCACAATTTTTTGTAGATTCAAATACCCTTTTGTCTGAAACTTGCTTCAATGCAAAAACCCCCAATGACATTTCTCATCTCTCTTTATGACATTCCTCTATTTGTATCTACATTATTGTCTAGTTCATAACTCTTTTATCTTGGCCTTATATCTTTTTGTTGTGTTTTCCTTTTGGGGATGATGCAAGGCATCGAGACAACCATGTCTCTTCCATGTTGACCCAAAAGATTTTCCATTATCCTTTCATTTGTCTTGTGTTTTCCTTTTGCAAATGACACAAGGCATCGAGACATTCATGTTTCTTCCATGTTGACCCAAAAGGTTTTTCTTTTTTCTTCACTCTCTTTGTGTCATTCTTCCAGTTTTATGAATATTTGGAGAATGATGATAGTGTCAAACTCTCTTAAAAAATGTAGTAATGGAAAAATTAGGCGTTTCCTTGCTTGATCTGATAATTGACACTAAATCTGAACAAGTGGTGCCTTGGAGTAGTGTTATTGCAAACACTAAATTCCACACAAGTTGTAAACAATGACCAACACTACTATTTTTAGTCCATTTAAAACAAGTAAATCTAGCATTCCTATCAGATATCCAAACATACTTAATAATGAAAATAATAAAAGATAAAAGAAACCAATTTAAAGCCTATAAAAACCATGTTTATACCTATTCCATAGTTGAAGTGACACACCTTTGATATGAAAATAATGTGTTTTTTCACCCCCTTGATAAGCTTCAAATGATAATTGACAAAATTTGATAAAAAGATGAAGTGCAAGATGAAAAAAAAATGCCTATAGTATAAATACTAAGATTGTGGATGATATTTTGGATAGAAGTGGCCTCTATTTATAGATTGAAGGGTTGAACAATGGAGAGATGGGAGGAATGTGGGACTAAAGAAGAGATAATGATATTGTGACACTTGTCACATGGCTAGAGGAGGAAGGTGGAGCACATTTTGGAGAATGTACATGGTTAATGCATGTGGTTGAGTATTTGAGAGGTGTAAGAGAGATTAATGCATGTGCAAGAGGCATTAAATGAATATGGTTGGAGATTTTGGAGGGAAATTGTTTGGGGTTAAAAATTCAAATAAGTTGAGTAAATGAAGGTATATTCTTAAAGAATATGCCTTGGTGAAGGAAATAAGGTATTTAGTTAATTAAAAGAAATGGTTATCATGTGCAAGTGGGTGGGTTAGTTAGGGTTTTAGGTTTGACCCAGGTTGAGTCAAAACCTAGAGGATGGGTAATTAGGATTAGGGGTTAATTAATCTAGGATTAATTAATTTGGATGAAATTCGTTGGTTTATGACATTTACTTTAAATGTTTGGGTTTGTTTAAATCAAATGAGAGAATGTTAGAACATTAGGATTTTAATTAAATATATTGATATATTTAATTAAAAGAGATGACATTAGTTAGAAAAAAATGAATTAATCAAATAAACTTAGTTACTTGATTAATAGTAGAAATAATGTTAATTTGAGAAAAAATAGATGCATTATGTCAGTTGATTATTTACATGTCTACATTTTGGCCCTCTTTGGAGCAATGTACCTGCTGTCTTGGTTCAAAGAATAACCTTGTTGACATCAAAGTTTGAAAATTTTCTAATTTTTCAGATGCCCCAGTGGAAATAGGTATGCTGGTACATTGCCTCCTCGAGATATCAAGCAAAAAGTTTGATTTTAGGGTCGATCTCATGAAAAAGAGGTATAAGATGGATGTATGGATGGTTAGACTAAAAGATCTATATGATAATGATGATGCAAATGAGATGTATTTTTTTAAGATGCTTAGAATCACAAATCTATATTATCCTAAACAACTTAAATGATTATGCAATACATGTGAGATGGATGATGTTGCCTATTATGATGATATGTATGAGTATGCAGGATAGATATGATAATGAATGATGATTTATTTCTTATCTAGGGAATGGGGATGTAAAACCCATAACTTTCCTGATGTTTGATAACTCACATAGACACGATGCATCAAGGTATAGAAAACCAAGATGACGTTGTATCTAGTGCGATGGACTTTGACACAACAAACATATAGGAGGATCATGTTCACACCTAACATACATAAACCTTGCTAGGATACACTTTAGAAGTTTCAAACATCTTCGACAAAAGTACATAAAGGTGTAACCTAGCAATTCAATAGTCAACAAGCCATTCAAAAAACCTTCCATACACACCTAACAAAGAAAGTAATCACCAAGGTTGTATTACAAGAGCCCCATTCATAAATTCCCCATTCATTTCTCTCTAAATCGTTTGATTAGATATCATCCAGAGGCCATTGGAATGAGTGCAATAAGATAAATAAAAGGAAAAGATCAAATAAACTACGGCGATGTATGTTGTTGATGTCCATTGTAGGATGGATGCATCCTAGGAAATGATATTATCAAATTATTTTGGAACTAACTGGGTGATAGACTATTGATGCAAAGAGTTGACCAAGTTGTTTACCTACTGACCTAGACTTGAGATCTTGACACTTGAGTTTCCAATTTCAACTACTAGGGTTGTTTTTGATTGTTTTCCCAAAGGATGAAAGTGATGATTGATTTATTATGAGTGGATTCTTATTGTAGGTGAGTGTTGAAATGGGATGGATGATTTTGGATTTTTTGAATGTTTTTGCTATTTTTGAAATGTTTTGAGGTTGTTTTCGGATTTTTGAGATGTTTTACAAATGTTTTGATTTTTAAATTTTCTAATGTTGATGGTATTTTCGTAATTTTGATCAAGAACCTAGCGTGCACTTTTCACACACGCCCCACCACAGGTAGGGACCCTCTTTTTCTTCTACATCTTTGTACCTTGGCTTTGTCAATTTTTTATTTTTCTCTTCTTGGAGGTTATTTTGGGAGTTAGTCTGGATTGGATTTGATGGGGGTGGTATTTTAAAGCATTTTGGGAACTTGAATTTTAGAAATGAAGATTTTTAAAGTGAATTTTCAATGTGATGTGTAAATATTTTTGCACCAATGGATAGATGACACAAAATTAGGCCAAGTTTCTTTTTGAATTTTTCAAAAATTCATCCGGTAGAAAAAGTTATGGGGTTTCGAAGTTTTTTTTTTCAGATTTCTGGTCAAATTCGGGATTTTCCATCTAGTCCGGATTTTGGTGAATTTTTGTCATTTTTCGGGATTTTCCACCTAGTTTGGATTTTGGTGAATTTTTGTCATTTTTTGGGATTTTCCACCTCGTCCCGATTTTGGCGAATTTGTCATTTTTCAGGATTTTCCACCCCGTCCGGATTTTGGCCAATTTTTGTCATTTTTCGGGATTTTCCACCCAGTCCGGATTATGGCGAATTTTTGTCATTTTTCGGGATTTTCCACCCGGTCCGGATTTTGGCAATGTTTTGTCATTTTTCAGGATTTTCCACCCCATCCGGATTTTGGTGAATTTTTGTCATTTTTTGGGATTTTCCACCCCGTCCGGGTTTTGGCGAATTTGTCATTTTTCGGGATTTTCCACCCCGTCAGGCTTTTTCTGGATTTTTTTTGCAATTTCTAGGATTTTTCCGAACTTCCTGTCACGATTTTCCTGAACTCCGAAATTTATTAATAGGGTTAAATTTCTGAAATTTTATGATGGAGTTGAAATTTCCAAGGGTTTATTTATGCTTAATTTTAATATTTTGTTGTTGGATTTTCACATGTGAGCTATTAATGATTATATCTATTTTTTCAGAATTAAATAAATAAAAAAAGGAGGACTTGCATATGGATTCATGCCAGGAGGAAAATCATGAAGATATTTTAAATTCTGATTTACATATGAATTGGTGCCCAGCTGTTCAAATGAACCCAATTGCATAAGAATCTGTGCCACAACCTATCTATAGCTGGAATATATGTTTCAAACATGGAGTGATGTGTGATGTTGTTCTCACTCTCCAATGATTTTTAATTAAAATCGAGGTGGCAGATTGTTGATTTCTTATTGATCCTGGATGTAACTGCTTTTATTGTACTGGATGATGATGTACAACATTTTTTAAACCCTAATGTAAATTTTAGGGTTTCTTGAGGATTAATTGCATCCATTGGATTGAATTTAATCCTGGCCCTTGATTTAAATATGTAATATCTATAAAAGGGTTGTGCCTTCTCATTTGTAAGGAGTTAGAAAAGGTTAGAAAACAATGGGTTAGAGGCTGCAAAGCCAAAATTGGCTAAGTTGGAGGTTATATTATGCAAGTCAGTAGCTATAGGAGAGGAGAGAAACTTGAAATTGTTATGTAATGTTGGAGAAGATAATGCAAATGGGTTGTTGATTTGGAAAATTTTGTGTTTGCATTTGACAGTTTATGGTTTATTGTTCTTAATTCTCAGTGTTAGATGTTAGTTTTCAGTTCTTTCATGATAATGTTGTAATGTTAATGATGTTGATCGATCTTCGATCCATACTTTTGGCAATTTGTTGATTGAAGTTGTTGTGTAAAGTTAGTCTGGGCATTATTTTGTGCTAAGTTCAACTATGGATGCTTGTTTAAATTGTGTCATTTATTGGGTATGTGGATGAATGTTCATAGTCTAAAAATCTACAGTTTCCTCAAAAGATTACACCAATTTTATGGAGTTGTAGGTTGTCCTTGATTAAGTAGAAATTGGTTTTATTGGAGATTTGTCCATTTACAACATTCATCATTGTTGTGATTGATTTTAGGAGTAATTTTAATCTTAGATCTCTCTGAAACTCTTATCTTTTTCTATTTATTTTATTATTTGGGTTAAATTTAGGCTTTGAAGTATCAACATATTGTTAGATCTGATAAATCTGAGTCCAGTATCTGCTTGTAGTAAGGTCCCTTTGTGATTACCAGTATTTTCACATTATCTCTGAGTTGTTTTATTTGCATTGTCAAGACCTGAAATTAGAGACCTTGGGGTTATCTCTTTTCCCATAGAGATTTACCTTTCAAGAGAGATAGGATATCATATTTTGTCTGAGTTGTTGCTCTACAGAAAACACCATCAATAGATTGGTGCTAGAAGGAGGGCCTTGAATAAGCAAGATGGATCGATTTATGTTTGTCATTTTTCCTAAGAGGTTCAGAAGAAGAATCAGATCTACTCCAGGAGAGGAAGAATTACAAGAGCTACAAGCCCCTACTAGGTCAAGAAGGGCTAGAAAAAGGGGAGAATCATCATCCACTTAGCCAATCCCATCATTCCCATCATCTTTATCCTCATTCTCATCTAATTCTAAGGGCATTCTTGTTCCATAGCCTCAACCAGTCATAAACGAGCCACTATCGCTCCCACCTCCACCAATGGCTTTCCTAGGAAATAACCCATCCTCTCTATTCTTCAATAACTACAATGCTATGCCAAAGAACCTTGAGCATTTTTTCTCTAGGTTTCACACCAATGATCCCAAAAGGACTATTGAAGAGCATGTTAGGATTTTTAAAATTACCCTCTAGGATAGGGGAATTAATCATGAGATGTTGCCAACAGAGTTTTCTGCTATTCTCTAGGAGATGAGGCATTCTCTTGGTATAACCATCTTCCTGCTGGGTTTATCAAGTTGCTTGGCTTTAGTTGGAGACTGCATTTTTACAATGATTTGGGGTCCCAATCAGTTCAAGTGGAATTTATCTACAGTTTACTAAAGTAAAGAGGGAGGCAAATGAACCAATAGGGGCTTTCAATTATAGGTTCCATAGGGCTTATGCTAGGCTGCAACCCCCTTATGTTGTGGATGATGCCTTTGCCAGGGAGGTTTATTATGAGGCTTTGGATAGTTTGACATATACCTTTGTGAAGTGGAGAGGAAACCCTCCTAATAGCCTACTTGAAGCTTATGATGTGGCTATTAAACTGAGCACGGATTTGAGATAACAGTTGTCTGGACCCCTACCATTAGCTGGTCAAACAATTATCTTGGGTTCAACTCCTTAGCTACCTTTGGTTTCACACCCAGGTCAACCCTTGAATCAAGCCCCACCCATGCCAAATTACTATCTAAATATGAATCAGTCTGCATTCTCTCACCAACAATCTAATGTACCCAATTACTTGCAGAGCTCTGAGATATTTAACCAATCCTCGAACCATGGGCTCCATTCTATTTATATGTAGAATTCAACTGGTGTTGTTCCTTCATTAGACAATGCAGATAAGGGGAGGTTGGATGAACTCACAGAGCTAGTAAAGAAGCTATCCACCGAAGTCACCTACCTAAGGAACCAAAATAGCCAACCTTAGGTCATCCAAAGGGAAAATCAGTTCAATTATGTTGAAGATCAGGGGCAGAATCTCGATAGGGGACAATATTTTAAAGATCAACCCTTAGGGCCAACAATTGATAGAAGGAAGCTACCACGTCAAAATATGACTTGGGATATAAGGCCTGAAAATGAAGGAGTCCTAACATATTTTGAGCTTCCAAACAATCAAGAAAATCCCCTAGCTAGTGTATATCTAGCAGAAGCAGCTCTATTCGGATGGTGTAGGCTTCATAACACTAATCAACACTTTGAATTGGATTGTCAAGAATTTTAGACCGCTATGTCTATTTTCCAACAGGAGATCCAGCATTCCAACATAAATTTGATTGGACAAGAGATAGTACCAACTAATCCTTATGACATGTTTGTCTTGGTGGTGGATCATGTGCCATTTCCAAGGGGTGAAGAGAATGGACCAAAAGGAAAACAAGACAAAAGTGTTAAAGCACAGTATGCATACAATTAAGGATCTATGGTTCAATATTCTAAAAGTGATGAGGAGGATGGTGATGGTCCGCTAGAGGTAGAAGAGTGGGTATGGTTGTCAAATTATTCAAAGGATGCACATGAAACTACGAAGAACCAGTCTCCAATGGAAGAATTACAACAAGCTATTGAGGAATGACCAATAGAAAAGTCAACTGGAATTGGATCCAAGAAGGGCATAGCAGTAGACACTAAGGTAGCCCTAGAGGGGGTTGAGCTTTCAATTGAGAAGCCTCAACAAACTATCAACGAGTGTCCCATGAAGAAAATTGAAGGAAATGATGTTGCTGATAAAGGGGTTGATGTTCTTGAGGGTTGTAGTTACAAGCCTAAATGAGTGCCAACAAAAGAATTTAGGGAGTCTTCTTATTTATCTAGTTTTGTTCTTTCTCTATCTGTTGGTGGGATAAATATTGAAAATTCATAGATTTTATGCATTAATGATGGGATAGCTAATGTGGTTCATTTTGATGCATAGGGAAAAATGAATGATGCTGGAAACAGTAATATTACACTCAAAATTGAGCACATGGTTGTAGGTGAAAATTTTCTTAAGGATCAATCTGTCATGCCTCCTGATGAACATTTTGCTGAGAAACTTGTCATGCATGACAAAGCTTATGTTGTTTCATCACTAATTTGTCATGAAGATACTCAAACAGGTTGAACGTTCCATGATGTTAATTCTGAATTTGTCCAATCTAATTTTCACCCTGAATCGCTCATTGATGACTATGATTTTGTTGTGTATGTTTTAAATAAAAGAGGAATACTAAATCATCAGTTGAGACCTCTTGACCTCATGGATGTTAACTTTGCATGATTGGAAGACAACAAATTTAACATTAAGTCTGAACAAGCACCACACTAGGTTGTTTCTCTCCTTGCTGAAACTTCTGTAGTTTATCATTTTGATTATGGAGGTTTAGGGAAGATAATGTGAATATGGATTTGTCAAGGTTTCAAAGAGTTACCTCAATTGCTGATTATTCCTGTTGAGAATTTTGAGTTTGAATGTTGCATTGTTGAGGTTTATTTTTTTGAATATAAGGATGAATTTACATTCTTGAGGACTGTTACTATCACCTTACTGCTTGTCCATGTGTTGAAAAGAAAAATAGGTGTGGATATCAACTCACCTTGTCTGATCGTCAGTCATTTTGAGTCCCTTTGTACATGATGTTGATTTAAATAAATGTAGCTTTCCCTATTGCTCTTTCGCTTTAATTCTATTTTTTTGGGTTTTCTTTAGGATAGATGGCTTTAGTTTAGATTGTTTTTCTTTGCCTTTGGTTGGCTTATGTGCTGCTTTTGGCTTTGGTTTGGTTGTCTACTCTGCTTCTTTGGCTTGGTTTCCCCTGTTTTCTGTTGGGAGTGTCTTATTTGCATAACAACAATTATTTTATTTGGGACTATTTTAGGTATTCCTTTTACAAACTCTAATCATCCTTCCAGGATATGTTGGTGGAAATATTTTATTCAGTGTCACATGTGCTAAATATTTAAAGTGGACAAGTCATTGGATTGAATTAGTTCTTGAACGTGCAAATATTACATTTTACACACATCTTAAGAATCTTGAGGTTGTTGTAGGATCTTTGTGAGGTCTTGTTAAGTAAAAAATATTCTATTTCTACTTTAGTGCCACTGTGATTCTCTGAGTGTGAGCTTCATTGCTTACAAGTTGAAATAAAATAATGAAAATAAATATCAAAAAAATAAAAAATATTGAATATCAAAAGAAAGTGAGTTCAACCTTTTAGGGGAATCTAAGTATCTCTATCAGGGCTATGGACACTTGGCTTGCAGTAGAGCTATGTTTAGGAGAATCATAGTGATAACCTTGACGGGGCTATGGATGCCTGACTGGCAACGAGGCTCTATCCAGGTTGCTTTTGAAGTTAGAATCTTTATGTAGCTTAACATGACTAAACTTGGTTTCTTGCAATAGCTTAAGGAGGGAAATTTATACACTTGCATGCACTTGGATTTCTAGCACAGGAAAGGCTACCTTGTCCATTGATTTTGAAACTTTGGTTTGTCGGTTGATTTGATGTGAGGATCAAAACCAGAGATTCTGGGTTTTTGATTTCAGTTTGTCATCGAAATGCTTTGAGCCATTTTCCCAACGGAGTCGCCATTTGTTGTGCATTTTTCACACACGCCCCACCATAGGTAGGGACTCTCTTTTTCTTCTACATCTCTGTACCTTGGCTTTGTCAATTTCTAGTTTTTCTCTTCTTGGAGGTTATTTTGGGAGTAAGTCTTGATTGGATTTGATGGGGGTGGTATTTTAAAGCATTTTGGGGCCTTAGATTTTACAAATGAGTATTTTGAAGTGAATTTTCAATGTGGTGTAAATATTTTTGCACCAATAGATGGAGGACAAAAAATTAGGCCAAGTTGCTTTTTGAATTTTTCAAAAATTCATTCGGGAAAAAAAGTTATGGGGTTTCAAAGTTTTTTTTTCGGATTTCTCGTCAAATTCAGGATTTTCCACCCTATCTAGATTTTGGCGAATTTTTGTCATTTTTCGGGATTTTCCACCCAGTCCGGATTTTGGCGAATTTTTGTCATTTTCAAGATTTTCCAGCCCGTCCAGGTTTTTCATTTTTCGAGATTTTCCACCCTGTCTGGATTTTGGCGATTTTTTTTCGTTTTTCGAGATTTTCCACCCCATCTGGATTTTGGCGAATTTTTGTCATTTTTTGAGATTTTCCACCTTGTCCAGATTTTGGCGATGTTTTGTCATTTTTTGGGATTTTCCACCCCATCCGGATTTTGGCGAATTTTTGTCATTTTTCGGGATTTTCCACCCCGTCTGGATTTTGGCAAATTTTTGTCATTTTTCAAGATTTTCCACTCTGTTTGGATTTTTTTGGATTTTTTTTCTGATTTCTGGGATTTTTCCGAACTTCCTGTCACGATTTTCTTGAACTCCAAAATTTATTAATAGGGTTAAATTTCTGAAATTTTATGACGGAGTTGAAATTTCCAAGGGTTTATTTATGCTTAATTTTAATATTTTGTGGTTGCATTTTCACATGTGAGTTATTAATGATTATATCTTTTTTTCAGGATTAAATAAATAAAAAAAAGAGGACATGCATATGGATTCATGCCAGGAGGAAAATCTGGAAGATATTTTAAATGTTGATTTACTTATGAATCAGTGCCCAGTTGTTCAAATTGCATAAGAATATGTGCCACAACCTGTCTATAGCTGGAATATATGTTTCAAACATGGAGTGACATGTGATGTTGTTCTCACTCTCCAATGATTTTTTATTAAAATAGAGGTGGCAGATTGTTGATTTCTTATTGATCCTGGATGTAACTACTTTTATTGTATTGGATGATGATGTACCACATTTTTTAAACCCTAATGTAAGTTTTAGGGTTTCTTGAGGATTAATTGCATCCATTGGATTGAATTTCATCTCGTCCCTTGATTTAAATATGTAATATCTATAAAAGGGATGTGCCTTCTCATTTGTAAGGAGTTAGAAAAGGTTAGAAAACAGCGAGTTAGAGGCTGCAATGCCAAAATTGGCTAAGTTAGAGGTTAGATTCTGCAAGTCAGTAGTTGTAGGAGAGGAGAGAAATGCTTAATGGTTATGTAATGTTGGAGAAGATAATGCAAATGGGTTGTTGATTTGGAAAAGTTTGTGTTTACCTTTGACAGTTTATGGTTTCTTGTTCTTAATTCTCAGTGTTAGATGTTAGTTTTCAGTTCTTTCATGATAATGGTGAAATGTGAATGATGTTGATCGATCTTTAATCCATACTTTTGGCAATTTGTTGATTGTAAGTTGTTGTGTAAATTTAGTCCAAGCCTTATTTTGTGCTAAGTTCAACTATGGATGCTTGTTTACATTGTGCCATTTACTAGGTATGTGGATGAATGTTCATAGTCTAAAATTTTTTAGTTTCCTTAGAAGATTGTACCAATTTTGCAGAGTAATAGGCTGTCCTTGATTAAGCAAAAATTGGTTTTATTGGAGATTTGTCCATTTGCATCCTTCATAATTGTTGTGATTGATCTTAGGAGTAATTTTAATCTTAGATCTCTCTTAAACTCTTATCTTTTGCTACTTATTTTATTATCTGGGTTAAATTTAGGCTTTGAAGTATCAACATATCGTCAGATCTAATAAATCTAAGTCTAGTATTTGCTTGTAGTAAGGTCCCTTTGTCATTACCAACATTTTCACATTATCTCTGAGTTGTTTTATTTGCATTGTCAAGACCTGAAATTAGAGACCTTGGGGTTATCTTTTTTCCCATAGAGATTTACCTTTCAAGAGAGATAGGATATCATATTTTGTATGAGTTGTTGTTGTGCAGAAAACACCATCAAGAAATTGGCACTAGAAGGAGGGCCTTGAATAAGCAAGTTGGATCAATTTATGTCTATCATATCTCCTGAGAGGTTCAGAAGAAGAACCAGATCTACTCCAAGAGAGGAAGAATTACAAGAGCTACAAGCCCCTACTAGGTCAAGAAGGGCCAGAAAAAGGGGAGAATCATCATCCACCCAGCCAATCCCATCATTCCCATCATCTTTATCCTCATTCTCATCTGATTCCAAGGGAATTCCTATTCCACAGCCTCAACCAGTCATAAATTGGCCACTATCGCTCCCACCTCCACCAATGGCTTTCCTGGGAAATAACCCATCCCCTTTATTCTTCAATAACTACAGTGCTATGTGAAAGAACCTTGAGCATTTTTTCTCTAGGTTTCACACCAATGATCCCAAAAGGCCTGATGAAGAGCATGTTAGGATTTTTAAAATTACCCTTCAAGAGAGATAGGATATCATATTATGTCTGAGTTGTTGCTGTGTAGAAAACATGATTAACAGAACCTAACCTAAGGACATATTCTAGGGGTCTCGAGGGCTGATCAAAGATTAGCCTTGCCTACATTCAAGCTCAGAGACAATGTAGTTCAACATGAAGACTTTATTTTTTGAATTTTTCAAATTTTGACCTATTTTTAGACTTTTTGATATGATTTGGATGTTTTTGGATTTTATGATGATCTTATGATTTTTTTTTGGATTTTTTGATTTCAAGGAAGATTTCAAGAAAATACACGAAGCCGATCCAAATATGGGTATAAGAACATGCCCACAACATAATACGATAGACTACCTCGATATCAGTAGGATTAACTAGCCTTAGGAATGTGCTAAGTAGTACTTGGAGATAACATGATATTGACATA
Organism: Sequoiadendron giganteum; assembly: GCA_007115665.2. Lineage (NCBI taxonomy): Eukaryota > Viridiplantae > Streptophyta > Pinopsida > Cupressales > Cupressaceae > Sequoiadendron > Sequoiadendron giganteum. The sequence goes on from CM021101.1 coordinate 110,618,652, forward strand.
GGATCAAGCTATGATGCAGAAGTAAATGGGTGAATTGAAGGATTAATGGAATACGATGGATGGTGATGGAAGGTGATGGTAGGTGAGGTAGAACAAGTTGAAGAATCCATGGTGGATGGAAAAGTACTGTTTATTTACACAAGATGCCTGTTTGCCGATTTTTCACAAAGGTACTTTCCCAAAGCTCCACCAAAGTAGTTTTCACTAGAGGATGATTTTTTTCTTTACTATTTTTAATCCTTTTTTTAATTTTTTAATTTTTTTAACTTTTTTGATTTATAGCTTACTAATTTAGGCATAACACTTTTTCAGATGGGAGCTAGTGATGGGCTCTTGTAGACACTCACCTCTAGGTGTAGATAGCTGATATGCTCCTAAATTTTGAACCATCATGATGATGAAGGGTCCCAGCCAATTGGGTTCAAACTTTCCCTTGTTCTCTAGATTTGGCAAATTTTTCTAATTCTCTTTCAACATGAGCTCTCCTACTTAAAATTAACGAATCTTGATATTATTATTCTAGATCCTCTTTAGATGATTCTAAGACTTGTAGGTGGTGCAAAGCATCCATGCACTCTCATCTAGTAGTTCCATCTCGTTCAACAGTGATACCAGATATTCTTCATTAGTAATTAGATTTTGCAATGATATTATTAAGGATGGAAGTTTGATCTCAATGGGGAGGATGGCTTCTAATATGTAGACTAGGGAGAAAGGGGTTGCACCTCTAGGCGTGTAGATACTCATTCAATAGGCCCATAAGGTAGGATTTAGTTGTAGGTTCGAGTCACGACCAACTTAATTTACAATTTTCTTTAGGATTTGCAAGATGGTTTTATTGGTTGCCTCAGTTTGGCCGTTACCTTGGGGGTAGTATGGGGTGGAGAAGTGATGTTGGATATCAAATTTTTGGCATAGCTCTCGAATGTCCTGGTTCTTGAAAGGTGTCTTGTTATCTAAGATAAGGGCTTGTTGGATGCCATAGTAGAAAATGAGGTAGTTCAAGATGAATTTGGAGATCTCCTTCCCTATGATGTAGGCCATTGGGATGGCCTCTACCCACTTCATGAAGTACTCCGTAGTAGTGATAATGAACTTGTGTCCATTAGATGAGGTGGGAGAGATTTTTTTGATGAGATCAAGCCCCATTATGAAGAAGGCCAAGGTTTTATAATCAGTTGGAGCTCCTAAACTGGTGCATGGATGAGGTCCCCATGATGTCGATATTGCAAACACCTTCAGACATATTCATGAGCTTCATTTTCCAAGGTCGACCAACAGTACCCCATTCTTAGTAGTTTCTTAGCCAAGGTGATACCACTAGAATGAAAACCACAAATGCCATTGTGTACCTCAGTTAAAGTAGTCAAATATTCCTTAGGATTAAGTCATCTCAAAAGGGTTCTTTTGATACTTCTACAGTATAGGGTATCACCTAAGATAACAAAATGAGATGACTTCTTGACAAATTTTCTTTCAAGATTCAAGGTACTATTAGCAGGGAGGACTCTTATTTTTAGGTAGGTGTTGTTGGTGTTTTTTCCCACATAGCGATTGCAGTTTTCTAAGAGGTAAGAAACCTCTATTGTGGATGACTACAAAGACTAGGGGCCAACTAATGAGAGTCAGTTGTGGACTGAACTCTCCTAAACTTTTGGCTCTATAGGACCAAGGTGGGTAAACCTAAATGTGTTCATAAGAATACCTCATGACTGGTAAGAACACTTCTTGTACATAGATCACAATTCCTACACACTTAGAGGGATAGTCACCATTTCATGGTATTGGTAGACTAGAGAATGATTACCAGTGCTGAAGACCAATGAAATTGACCCACTTACTATAAGGAAATACCTCTCGAAGGAAGACAAGGTTTCAACAAATGTTTATGTTCAGTATTTGAATAAACATGCTCAGAGCTTACAGTCTTAAACCAAAAATAGGCTACAAACATTCTTCAGTGCCTCATCCATTGGGTGACAGAGTCATACAAAATAAAATCCTAATACTATGAATTTATCTTCATATAGCATTACTATCATGAGAAATTTCAGTACGCTAAAACAATACTTCTTCAAGAATCCTAAGCATATACAACCGTGAACATGTAATTGACTCTTCAAGAATTTGATTAACTCCTTAAGTTAAAGCAAGAAAAATTAACTACACTTTCAATTAATTATTGAAACTGAAAGGAGGAACCCTTGATAACTCCACTCATAATTAATAGCACACACACAGGAGAGTAAACCATCTTAATTTTATAGATTTGTTTCTATATCAGTAATTAAAAGCATAGCATACTAACTGTATACAAATCCCCACCTAGGATGATATTCTGAATAATGTGCACAACATTTGAATATTTTAAGCTAACTATACCGACTTCAAAGCTTTGGACCCAAAATTCCTCCCTCCTCAATGAGCCGTGAAATCTCCCTTATATACCAAGAGAGCAACAAGCATTTGGCTGCATTGTCAATACAAAATTGAATTTTCACTCAATAGTCAAATTCAAATTCACATTCCTTATTATTAGATAACATCATGCATGATCGAAGGAATAAAACAAAATGGTTATATAGTAACAAGTTGGAGAGAAAAAATTTGTGCAAAGCACGCACAAGTCTACGTCCACATCCAATGAACCCACCACCGATAACCATCAAGAAAACACACGGCTCCGGTACAAGCGACCACTTCGAGTCTATGCCTGAGACAATGACGAAACCTCCTCTTCACGATGAACTTTTCCAACACAACTCCTATCAACCAGAGTCGGTGCCAATGTAGTTATCGATTCAACTGCCATGGCCTCCTCATTTACTCCAATGAGTTCAGTCAAAGTGGCCAAGTAACACCTATAGTCCAAGTCGATATCAGATTCATCTAAATCCCAAATGATCATCGGGAATGAACAATGCATTGGCTTCTTTTCAATATTTCTTGTAGTACCCTAGGGCGATATGGGTGTAATAGGCTCCATCATGACTTGTAACCCCTGGGATCCCAGCCTTGCACTCCTACGTTTAATTGATTTATCCATGAAAGAAATAGAGCTCTACAATACACAAGAGAAGAAACCTTCCTACACATAGATATAAGAAAATGCAATGTTGATTGAATACAGCTTAGTTAGCATTTATAGAATAGCCCAACATGCAGGGTACAATTACTTGAAGGCAATTCAAGCACTCGAACAATTAGTAACCGAGAAAACCATGAATACTCTCGGTAGGATGGCACTGTTTGCAAGCCAAAGAGAATCAGGTGGAGATCCTTTGGAGAAGGAAAACACATGTCATTAATGAAATGAACAATAGCCAGGAAATGTATTCCATGCGGACAACTCACACACCCCTTCATTAAAAATTAACCGCTGATTCATAGCACACTTGATAGAATGGAGGGTTGAGATCAAGTCAATGAGTATTGATGATCCACCTCAGCACCTGGGAAGAGACATCTAATCAGAACCCTCAAAGATAGGAGGTCTAAACCATACAACGAGACCCACCTAGTCCCATTGGCCAAAGAAACAGATCCACACATCACACCCTTGCAGACCTCATAGTACCATTAATAATAGTTGCTTCGATCATGCGAGGTGTGTGAGAAATCATAATTAACCCTATTATTAATGGCCATTAATGGTGAAAAGATGGCCCCACGTCATATCTAACACCTCGAGAAGAAAATCCACTCATCCGTTCATGCCAGATGGCGACATCTCATGATGTTTCACACCACTTTTGTGATGCCAGCAGGAAAACTTGTGAGGTCAGTGAGAAGAGACCAAGATCCAATCCTACGATCGGATGGTTCATTAGAATTCAGATAGAACATTCAAGTTGGGCCCGCATTGAAATTCTCGGTGGTGTAGAACATAAGCCATCATGCTAAAAGACTGGAAAATAAGGAGAAACAAGGCCGGTAAAGCATGACCCGAGAGGGATAAAACCTCACTTAAGTGACCGGTTACCCTTGGTAGTAAGACACTATGAAACATAACAAGAGGGTTTACAATAGTTGATAATTTCGAAGTTACAATTTGTAACTTCGAAACCCTAATACCTCAACTCTCATCACTTCAAATGAAATTCCCATCAGGTGTATACGTCATGATACCAAGGGTCACTGAGACCAATGATTTCACACACAAACTCAAAATGTGGTACCTTAAAGGCTTCTATGAGACGCTTCTCTACCAGGAATTCTTGTTTAGGGGCATTGTGTAGGATATCCAATAATGATCCGATTGTAGCCATGACATCTACTACTCTGTTATTTTCCCTTGGTATCTTCTCTAACATGATGTTGATGAATAATTCCTTGAGATCCTCCATTGTGGGATATCCAATAATGATTCAATTGTAGCTACAAAATCTACTTCTCTGTTATTTTCCCTTGGTATCTTGTCTAACGTGATGTTGATGAAGAATTCCTTGAGATCCTCCTCCAGTTTATTATATGGGGTAATTTTTTCATCTTTTGTTTGGTATTCACCATTGACCTGATTTATGATCAACTATGAGTCCCCATAGACCTTAAGTGCCATGATTTCCCACTGCACTACAATTTGGAGTCCTATGACAAGGGCCTTGTACTCAACAATATTTTTGGTGCAAGGAAAAGATAATCTATATGATTTGGGGATGCAATCTCCTTGTTTTGTGATAAAGAAGACTCCAACTCCTGACCCATGCAAATTATATGACCCGTCAAAATACACCTTCCAATGATCCGCTACACTGAGATTGAAAATTGACTCATTGGGGAACTGTGACACCAATGGATTCTCTACATATATCAGTTCCTCAACCAATTGATCCACAATTACCTATCCTTTGATTTCCTTTTGCCACAGATTCCATGTCATATTCTGTTAAGATCAATAAAAAAAATTCCATTCGCTTTGTGAGTGTTTCTTTAGAGAGTAGATACTTGAGAGGGTCTATCTTGGTGATGAGATTTATTTGGTGGGCCAACAGGTAGTGCCTAAATTTATATGAGGCAAACACCACTTCTTGAAAAGCTTTCTCGATGAATGTGTAGTTGAGTTAATGCCCTACCAAGGTTTTTTTGATATAGTAAATGGCTCTCTCTTTTCCTATTTCATCAGGCTATGCTAGAAGAGCACCAAGGGCTACCACTATTGCTGATATGTATAGGATCAATGGTTTGTTAGGGATTGGTGGCATAGGGACTGATGGTGTTAGCAAGTATTCTTGATTTTATTGAATGCTTGATACCATTTATCATCCCATTTGTATGCTACCCCCTTGTGGAGTAGATGAGAATATGAAACTGGGTTATGAATCTAGAGATGGATTAAAGTCTTCCTTGCAAGTCTCTTAACTGCTTTAATGTTCCTAATGCATCAATTTCAAGGATTTCTTTGACTTTGGAATGTTCCATCTCAATTCCCCTCATTGATACAATATACCTGAGGAGCTGTCCTAATTGCACATCGAAGACACACTTCTTATGGTTGAGTCTAACATTATATTCCTCTAGCATGTCAAAGATGGAGCTTAGTGTTGTTATGTGGTCTCGATGATTCCTTCATTTTTCCAATATGTCATCCACATAGTCTTCTACAGACTTGTGAATCATGTCATGAAAATTCAAAGTCATAGCCCTTTGTTATGCAGCTCCAACATTCTTTAACCCAAATGACATCATGTTCTAGCAGTAAGTCCCCCATGGATAGGTGAAAGTTGTCTTATGTTCATCATCCTTGTATCATAAATTGATTATACCCTACAAATTCATCCATTAATGATAGCATTTCATGCCCGACCATCATATCCACAATCATGTCTATAATGGGAAGAGGAAAATCATCCTTAGGGCATGCTTGGTTTAGGTCCCTGAAGTTAGTGCAGATGTAGATGCCCCTAATGGGTTTAGAAACATGTACACGGTTTGAAAACCATTTTGTATTATCAATTCACTATGTTGGAACCTTTAAATTTTACCAAAATGTGAAGGTGTCATGATGAAAAGTTGGATTGTAGCACTTAAAAGTACATTTGAAAATCTACTCAAAAGGCTTACCTTAAAAAAAAAATTATTTGAAGCTAGAGTAGTTCCATGCAAAAACACCTTGCAAATATGTTTGTCTAACATATGGGAATGTGCAGACCAGATTTCAGCTTTGTACGATCAGTTTTGACATGATTCCAAAATGCCAAGTTGAAGGGTTCTACGAAATTTTGTTGTTACACAGTCTTAAAACTGCCAAAATGGTCATCTTTGAGTGTCAATATTAAGAAACAAAATGATTTTCATGACCAATGGATTGGTTTTATGAATTATCCTCATGATAATATACCTTCACGTTAGTTTTCATAATCCAAACATCTTATTTGCTATTATTTCAAAATAAAAAGAAAATGGACTTTACATAGTTTTTATACTACATTTCCATAAAGTTGCAAAAGGGCCAACTTTGACACATAATATCTTGTGAAAGAAATGGATTGAAGAATATCCCATTTTCCCACTTGCTCATGGGACTTAAATCAAATGATTCCCAAACAAAGATTTGATATTTTTTCAATATACCAAGTTAGTGAGTTTTCAAATGATTCTCGACAGAGGCAAGTTTCAGAAAATGCTAAGTGGGCAACTTGGAAAATTGATATTTTACAATCCTGATGAGTTTATAAAAATCCACCTAGTAACCATACTCTCTTATCATAACTCAATATTTTGGTGCATTTTTTGGCTCAAAAAGAATTCTTGATTGGTTTTCCAAGATGAATCCAGTGGCTACTTGACCCATTCTGATCATAATACGAAATGCCAAAAATCAAATAACTACCCACTACATTGGGACAAACACTTCATATTTTTGATGGATTAGTTATGATAGATACAAGATCTACAAAATTGACATGACTTGAGGATGACTCCAATCATAATGAACTATGCTTATGACAATTGGAGGGAAGGAAAAACTAGTGACAATAACATCAAGATTTATATATGTATGAGAAATCCTCATAGTAGAAAATGAAAAAATTATAAGAGTAACAAGAAGAGGTAGTGCTTTCTTTCAATGAATGAAAGTATCTTGGGAGACTTGATATTATACATTAACTCAATCAAAAATTCTCAATGAAGGCAATAGATTAATTGGAAATTTTCTAAAAGGTTAGATTCTCAATGAAAACATGAAAGTATTCATAATAGAAAAAAATACTTGAAGAACTTTTAGAGAGCATAATGGAGACAAAAAAATAAGGGTGATATAAGAATATATCAATATGTGAACAACTGGAAATAAGTAAATGCTTGTTAATAGTTATGCACTTTTTGATGCTTCCTTAGCAATATAATGATCGTAAAAGGGAGTATGTGATATAATGATCCTTAATGCTCTATCTATTGACCTCAATGTTGTAGAAGGAAAAAAAGACAAATAAGGCCGAACAATGTTTCTTTTATACACATGACTCATATTGACAAGCACTAAAGAGAATCTATTGCAAAACCCCAATCTCAACAACTCAATATTGAAAGCTCTATTTAACAATGCTAGGAAATAATGAGGGAGCTCTTTATATGAATGCCTCCACAAAATATTTTGGTAATTTTAAACCATTTCTAAAGGAAAAATTGTGCATGACTCTTTCATCAAACTATTCTATTCCACTGGATTCATGTTCTTCCATTTAGTCAAAGATCATGTTATGGAAGTTTTCAACTAAGATTGCAATCAAAGGAGTCTAATTTTGTGTATTTTTTGGATTCCTAGAAAGAAAATGAACAAATTATCTCCCACCACTAGAGGTCTTTGATGATGCAGTCAGGATCTATCTTTCAAATTTTCCTGTTGTAGGAGCAGAGGCAATGAGATTTAAGAGGAATGTAGTGTATTTATAAATTCATTTGCATCCAAATAGTTGATGAGATTAAAAATGACTGGCTCTACTTACTGAAAATAAGAAACTCATTGGATGAAATCACTTTTCTTTTAACACATTTCAAGGAGGATAGATGGTTCACCTAAGTGATGTTATTAAAGTGTAAAAGAGGTTCAAATCTACCATCAACAAATGAAATAGGTTAACTGGGTTTAGAAGAATCCTTTACAAGGAGACATCAGTCTCTTACAAGTGCAGTTGATAGAGATAGATGCAAGAATTAAACAAACTACAAAATTAAATGTGAGTTTTTTAAGATAAAGTCAAAAGACTAAGAATGATGTTGAGAGGGAAATTTTTGAAAGAATTCCTACTATGAAAAATATGTTGAATACTCAATGAAACTGTTAAAGCAAGCCATTAAGGTAGAACATAGTGACAATACAAATTAGAAGCAAAAATTATTTGAAGCATAAACGGGTGGGTGCATGGAAATGGGTAGCAATTCTGTGGACACCCTTAAAAAAAAGTTGAAAAGCATAACGCGAGCACATTATAACGCGCTCGCGTTATGGCTTTCGTTAAAACTAGGCAAGTTCACTTTGGCCACAACTACAAATCCATAACGTGAGCGCATTATAACGCGCTCACGTTATCTTCTGTTAAAAGAAAAAAAACAAATTCAAATCTCTCATTTGCATTTTGATTGGATTTTTTGCTCCACCTACGGCCAAAAACCCCAAAATATCACGCTCGTGTTCTAGGAGAAGAATTTCTTCACAACGATGGTGCCATGACGAGGAGGAGCTATAAGAGGTAAGGATTCTATGCTTTTTGTTTTGAATTTGTTAGTTTTAGGATGAATTTTTAGTTTTAGGTTGAATTTGATATCTATTTGTTTGAATTTTTAAGAGATGCAAATCAACCTACAAACCATCAAAATCAACCACAACATCAACCTCCTCCACTAGTCACTCAACCCCCTCCTAGCACTCAACAAAATTTAATGAGTGAAATTGAGAACAACAAAAAAAAAATTGAGGATTTGACCAATAGGTTGAGTGATCCAAATGGTTCAATTATAGAAAGAATGACCCTAGCAAATTCATTGAAAGATATTTTAACAAACGTAGATTCAATTAGCAAACAAATAACTGGATGGGAAGATAGGAGGTAGGCAGCTAGGGAATATTATGCAAATAAACTATCATACAAGGATGTGAAAGATATAAAAATAACAAAAGGTGATTTGTGTTCATTATTCAGCGACCCACGCACAAATCAAAATCTTACCGTCAATGCGAAGAGGTTTCCTATCCATTGGTGCCACCACCAACAAATGAAGGAGCGGTTTTATGATAGGTGGTACATGGTCTTCGATTACCCACCGTGCAACAATTGCGAGGTCCCGCAATATTTCCTTAGGAAACTATATAGTGAGTTCATATTAAAAAAAATCTCAAATTATTTTGATATGAGGGATTTCTAGGGGAGAGGTGGGCGGAAAGCTAAGGATAGACCTAGTGCACAGTCGGATCCTATGTGGCAAGGTAGATGAGCTCTCACTAGGCCACCTCATGAGCACATTGTTATGCCTTCCATCATGAAAGAAAGTGTTGACATAGGGACATTGCAAGAAATTAGCACTTTGACCCAGAGTGTCATCCATCATACTAGCCCTATTCTATAGTGCCATCCAGGGGAGTCTTCTAGTGGTGGTCTTCGAACACATGTGTGTCAATCTTGTGGGGCTAATTGCTCACATGACCCCACTGACCCTCAGGAGACTGGTACGCAGGATCTATTTGTAGCTATGGAGATGGAGAGGGCAACTAACATTTTGCATGAGGCATATGGCATTGATAGTCAGGTAAAATTTAGTGCATGTGTTCATTGAATTTAATTTATTAAATTTTGATTTTGAAATGAAGATTAACTAAAAATGTTTTATGATTTTAATAATATTGCAGGGTCACAGTGCTGAGACTGGATACACTGCCCCCCACTAACCTATTTTTGTAGTACACCTATTGCTAGGGTATGTAACTAGTAAACAATTATAAGTTTATTGCATATTAATGGCATTGTTTTACGAATGGTAATTTAATATGCAATTTTGGATGTTGAACAGACTAATATTGGAGGTTTTGATGGAACACTTCCCAATGGCGGTGGATTTACTCAAACCTTCATGCAGGTAATAGAATAAAGAGTTTAACTAATGAATCAAGTACTTAATAGATTTGTGTAGTTTATACGTGCACATCGTTGATTACGTTGAATATTTTTTGTTTTATTTTCAGTTGTTGCGAGATGATACACCTTCGAATGTGATGAGGGCAATGGACATTGGTGTGACATCTGCTATACAATCCTCGATGGTTCTAACAAAAGAGGTATGAGGCAAATTAGTAAATTTTAATTTACATTTGTTGTTATAGATGTTAGTTAGTGAGAAATCAAACCATTATTGATTCACGTAGTTTTTGTCTATTTGCATGGTTTATACAGGGCTTAAGCATGCCTGAACATGGGCATGAGGATATTTCCCTCATGGACAGAGATTGTGAGATGGTTGTAAGTGATTATTTTGTCAAATATATAATTTTTAATAATGTAATTTCTATATATTCATGTCTTTACTTCTTATTGTAACAGTTAAAACTTCACCATGAACTAAGCCCTAGCAGGAGTAGCAGGAGCACTCCACGAGCACAACAAAATGAGTGACAGACCTATCGCCATTTGAGCGAAAAGGACAGGGAAATATTTTATTTCCTGGGCATGGAGAGCAATGACTTTTGATTCTAGAGTCCTTTATTGTATGCCTGCATGATAGTTTTGTACATATTTTTTATTGGACATATTTGACTTTGTATGCGTAGATGGCATTCTGGTAAGCCTACATGGCTATTTTGTACATATATTTCATACTTATATCAACATATATTTATGTATGCCTACATGGCTATTTGGTTAATACAAATATCTTTTTTTGATGCCTGTCCATATTTGCATTCTAAATTGATGGTTCAATAGATATGAGTTATGTATATTCAAGTGTATACTTTACAACTTACGTGTATACTTTGTGACTTACGTGCATTCGAGTGTATACTTTGTGGCTTACATGTTTTCATGCATATACCTTGTATTTGTGCATATACTTTATTTTAATTTGTGTATACTATTTATTCATGTGTATAATGTTTGAGGCTTATGTGTTTATGAGTAGTTGTAGTTCCCTTATTGACATGTACATGTTTGACTTATTCATGTGTATAATTATTAATTGGTTAGCCCTAGCATTGATCTATGTCATCCTCAATGCATGATCCTTGAGATGGAGTAAGTACACCCTCAAGGTCAAAAGGAGTTCCACATGCATTCTTCGTAGGCTCATTTTGGTAGTGAAACCAAAAACCTCTTGCATCATTGAAACGAAAAAAAAATTCCTTTATAGCAGGTCTGAAGCCATTATCATTCTCCATCAGTTCTTCATGTATCCACTCCCCATTAATGGTTGTCTCATGACCTTCATGAAACTAAGCACTTATCTCATTTGTCATAGAAGAAATGTATGAAGATTTATCTTCCTCCTTATGAACCATTCATTATCATGAGAGATGGGTTCTTGTGAACCACTACTGATGAATCATGGGTCAATGAGTTTGACTTGTAAAACTACACGATCGAATCCTGAGAGCAATATCACAATATTTATATATCTAAATGTGTTATTTCCTTCAGCTAAATTTTGTGCTTATACTTATGTGATTGATGTATGTTTGTGTATGGGATCGTAGTAATTTCTATTTGATGATGCTATTGTGTCTTTAAGGTTTATTTATTAAAGGGTGCATGAAACAAGTTTTAAATCCTTACAAATCTTTGAATTTCTTAGGTTTTTCTATTTGTCAAGTCTGGGCTCTAAGCCTGAGTCCAAGTCAAAAAATGGCTTGTCAAGTCTGAGGTGAATCCTAGTCTTGTAACAATGGTGTGAACACATCGACGAATAATGTATATGTCGATGAAGAGAGAACCCATCCTTGTTTCCAAACAAACCATGGTATAGATATGGTTGGTCGAGATAAAACATCACTCTCCTGGATAGTTCAAACCATAATATTTCATGGCTACAAACACACCTTCATTATGTGTGTTCTTGATCCTACTAAAGAAATGGTGGAACATGTTGTAGATCAAATATTGCAACCCTAAGTCCACAAGAAGGTTACTTGTCTTGATTTCCGCAAATGTCTTTAAGATGTTCATCCTTCTTCAGTAATGTGAACTATTGATGTTATCTAGATCTTTGAAACTATTTGAAATCATGTGCAATACTGTAGAAGCTAGAGCTATATCTAATACTACAAATGACTACTCAATGGAATCATGATAGCAATATCACAATTTGACGCATTGTAGAAAATACCTCCTACTTATCAATTGATGAGCTAAAGTGATGGGAAGTTTTATCCCTTAAGAGCACTCTTGCTCTTCTCAAGACCTATTATCTAGTCTTCCTAGGGTATTCCTCCATACCCTACTCAGGGATCACTACTAAACCCCTCTCACCATGTAAGACTCTCCACCAATTTCAAATTCTTCTCCATCACTCCCAGCCCACCACTAAGCTTCCTTGGGCTCCACACTGACCCAAAGTGTCCTAACCACTCTAGGGCTAGGGAAGGGTATCCTAGTTGTCCCTTTGTTTATTTTTCTCCTCACTAATCCATATTATTGGATTCTTTCACTTTTTACCCATCACTTTCTTGAAAAAGTCAATTTTAGGCCTTGTAGCCTTCTGCCCCAATTTGGCCTCCTAGAACCCGTTTTCTTGACTTTTCTCACAAACAATCTTAACAACCCCCAAATGTTTTTGTCGATTCTTTCTTCTGACCATCAAGTCTCCAAGATTTACTAGGCCTTAGGTCCTACAAGTGTTCGTACATATGATTGTCCTCAAACCCCCTATTTTCAAGGGTTCCTAGGGTTTTTGGCTCTTTTTCCTTATTTGAGGGCTTCAATGACCTCCTCAAGTCTCCTCCTGGCACACACATGACTGAGATACATGTTCCTACACTCCCATACTTTTTATTGGCACAAACCAATCCATTTAGCAACTCTCCTTGCTGCTGTCCTCTACAAGCTACTAGCCAGAATGCACTTGCACTCGCGTAGTGCTTGATGATTTCATCACCTTCCCTGCAAAACAAGACCCCAAAACCTATATGTACATTATTTACATAGTCCCCAACTTTATTCCAAGTGGCCATGAGAGGAAATCCATGGGAAGTCAAGTGGGACTCATTATTCACAAAACTAGCCTGAACTGGCAATGAGACCAAGAACACCAAAAACTTGCAAAAAGATAACCACTTGGTCTAGATGAATACTATAATGCTACACAAGGTAATTAAGTGACACAAATGGAAGACTCAAAGTATCAGATAAGTCCTTTCAATCCATTCTTGACTGGATGAAGGCTCAAACATAGAAATTCAATGAAAACTTTCTCTCTTCCAATCACAAAAATGTACTCTCCAAGTCTCAATTCGTGAAAAAAATCCTCCAACCTAGGTATTATGGTTTTTATGACCTTATATACCTTTCTCCCATGTGCTAGGACCCTTGGGTCAGCCTTAGAGAATCATTAATGCCATTTTCCAACTTTTAGGACAAATAGCCAAGGCAACATTGCTCAAAATGCTAACAGTGTCCAAGACTTACCCAAACCGCAAGCCCCTAACAAACCTATTTCCAATTCACTCATCAAAAAAACTCTTGGGAATTTACATCATAGCCCTTATTCCCTTGGTGGTTGGCTAGAACCACATACAAGCCAAAATTGTAAAGATCTCTCCAAAAGACTTTAAGGTCCTCCTGCACCATTCTCCCCCCTACAACAAAGAAGTTAAGGAACCTATGGTTTCAAGAGATCCTCACTAATTCCATGCTTCTTAAAGTCACTTTCTACTATCCAAGTAGTCTCTGACTCTGGTTGATGTCTCCACTTCACTAGGTGCTCCATGTATGTCTTGTGCCTAGTCTTCTTCTTCACCCATGAGTCTAGAATCTTGTCCACTTGTGGTCTGATCTGATCAGGTACCTTGAGTTTTTCCACATCCTTACTCACCTTAGCACTATACTGTTCCTCATCCATTTCTAGTCCTTTATACTTCACCAAGTCCTTCACATTGAAGATAGGTGAAATGGACATTTCCTTGGGTAGCTCCACCTTGTATGCATTGGATTCATACTTAGCCAACACTTTACATGGCCCTATCCTTTTCATCTGAAGCATTACTAACCACTCATATAACCCCTCTATGGTTTTAAAAGTTGACTTCCATTCATCTCCCTCTTTCATCCTAATCTGATAGTAGCCACTTTTCAAATCAATCTTAGAGTAGTACTTAGCACCCCCTAAATAGTCCATTTAGTGTTCTATCCTAGGAATAGAAAACCTATATCTAATGGTTATCCTATTTATGGCCCTAGAATCAGTACGCATTCTCCACTTATCTCCCTTCTTAGGTGCCAACACCACTAGAATATCACATGGGCTTATGATTTTTTTGATCAACCCTTGGTCCAAAAGTTCTTGAACTTGCCTTGCTATCTCCTTGTTCTACTCCAGTGTCATTTTGTATGTAGCCTTGTTAGGCAATGTTGCTCCTGATACAAATTCAATTTGATGACTAATTTCTCTCTTACGTGGTAGTGTAGCTAGTGTGCCTTCACAAATGATATCCCCGAACTGATCCAACAGTTGCTTCACCTCTATTGTCATAGGTAGCTGACTAGGTGACTCCTCCTCCTTTGGCTTCAACATGATTGTATAGAAAACTCCTTCTTCCTCCTTCATGTCTCTTAGTAATTCCTTTGCACTCATCAAAAGTACAGTGGATTCTACCTTTTCCACTGTGCCTTCTTGGGGAAAAAACTTCATGGTTAAGCGCTTGAGCTAGAGTATACTGGAATGGGTGACCTCCCAGGAAGGCCTAGTGCCTCACCTCTATGACCATCACTTAGATGCAATCAGTGCTAAGTGGGCCATTCAATATCATTTCAAATTTATTTCTTTAAGCAGCTTACAAATTTGCAACTTAAGACTCCTCCAACCTAAGGGATCGATCTGGTGGAACATAGCTCAGAGCGATTCCACGTGTTTCACTGCAAAAGATGACCATGCCTAGTGTAAAAATACCTATTTGGATGTGTTGGAATAGTCCGCTTGGTCACATAAGTTGCAGAACAAAAGTTGCACCACTCTGCAACTTTCCACTACTTGCATTTGATGCTTTTTCCATCAAGTGAAAATCTGCCACCACTAGAAAACCACTCCGAGATAGCCAAAACCGAGAGAGGTTTTTGTAGACAAGATCAACACAATCCTATAGGATCAGATGAGAAGTTTCTAAGCATCATGAAATTTGAGTAATACCATATTGAAGTTTTCAGCTATTTTGCACTTTGGACCCTTAAGGGATCGATCAGGTGGAACATAGCTCAGAGCGATTCCAAGTGTTTCCATGCGAAAGAGGACCATGCCTAGTGTTAAAATACCTATTCATACAAGTTGGAATAGTCTGCTTGGTCACACAAGTTGCAGAGCGAAAGTTGCACCACTTTGCAACTTTGCACAGCTTGAATTTGACACGTTTTCCATGAAGTGAAAATCCACCGCCGCGAGAAAAACACTCCAATATAGCCAAAATCAAGAGAGGTTTTTCTAGAGGGGTTCAACACTTTTCTGTAGGATTAGACGAGAAGTTTCTAAGTGTCACAGTATCCAAGCAATAGCATGCTGAAGTTTGCAGCTATTTTGTAGTTTGGACCCATAAGGGATCGATCTGGTGGAACATAGCTCAGAGTGATTCACGTGTTTCAGTGTGAAAGAGGACCATGCCTAGTGTAAAAATACCTATTTGAACATGTGGAATAGTCCACTTGGTCACACGAGTTGCAGAGCGAAACTTGCACCACTTTGCAACTTTGCACTGCTTGAATTTGACACTTTTTGCATCAAGTGAATATCCACCGCCACGAGAAAACCACTCCAAGATAGCCAAAATCGAGAGAATTTTTTCTAGACGGGTCCAACACCTTTTTGTAGGATTAGATGAAAAGTTTCTAAGTGACACGATATCCAAGTAATAGCATGTTGAAGTTTTCAACTATTTTGCACTTTGGACCCTTAAGGGATCGATATGGTGGAACATAGCTCGGAGTGATTCCACGTGTTTTGGTATGAAAGAGGACTGTGCCTAGTGTAAACATACCTATTCAAACATGTTGGAACAGTCTGCTTGGTCACATGAGTTACAGAGCAAAAGTTGCACCACTTTGACACTTTGCACTGCTTGAATTTGACACCTTTTCCATCAACTGAAAATCGGCTACCATGAAAAAACCACTCCAAGATAGCCAAAACCGATAGAGGTTTTTCTAGAGGGGCCCAACACCTTTCTATAGGATTAGACGAGAAGTGTCTAAGTGTCATGGTATCCGAGTACTAGCATGCTGAAGTTTGCAGCCATTTTGCACTTTGGACCCTGAAGGGATCGATCTGGTGGAACATAGCTCGAAGCAATTCCATGTGTTTCGATACAAAAGAGGACTATGCCTAGCATAAAAATACCTATTTAGATGTGTTGGAATAGTTTTCTTGGTTACACGAGTTGCAGAGTGAAAGTTGCACCACTTTGCAACTTTACACAACTTGAATTTGACACATTTTCCATCAAGTGAAAATCCACCGCCATGAGAAAACCACTCCAAGATAGCCAAAACCGAGAGAGGTTTTTCTAGAGGGGCTCAACTCCTTTCTTTAGGATTAGCTGTGAAGTTTCTAAGTGTCACGATATCCGAGTATTCTCATGCTGAAGTTTGCAACCATTTTGCACTTTGGACCCTTAAGGGATCGATCCGGTGGAACATAGCTCAAAGCGATTCCACATGTTTCAGTGTGATAGAGGACTATTCCTAGTGTAAAAATACCTATTCAAATGTGTTGGAATAGTCTGCTTTGTCACACGAGTTGTAGAGCAAAAGTTGCACCACTTTGCAACTTTGCACTCCTTGAATTTGACACCTTTTCCATCAAGTGAAAATCCGCTGCCATGAGAAAACCACTCCAGGATAGCCAAACCCAAGAGAGGTTTTTCTAGAGGGGCCCAACACCTTTATGTAATATTAGACGAGAATTTTCTAAGTGTCACTATATCTGAGTACTAGCATGTTGAATTTTGCAGCCATTTTGCACTTTCGACCCTTAAGGGATCGATCCGGTGGAACATAGCTTGGAGTGATTCTACTTGTTTCAGTGCAAAAAAAGACCATTCCTAGCATAAAAATACATATTCAAATGTGTTGGAACAATCTGCTTTGTCACACGATTTACAAAAAAATATGTACAAATTGTTTGCATGACCTTTATATGACCTTTTTCACATTGTTTACATTTCAGAATTCAAAGTTTGCAAATTTTCCTACTCAAGGCATTTACAGAACAAGGTGCTACTACACCAAACATGAACTTCAACCTTACAATATTTGAGTATATCTTATTATGTAATTTAATCTTATTACAATGCCTTTGGAACTTCGTTCTTGTAGATCTTTTACAATGTCACTCATACATTCAATATTCTCTTTAAATGTCTACATCATAGGTGCTCATCACGAGGTTAACTTCAAATGAGTAACCTGAGATTCAATCGATAAGCTTCACATGCTCTCTTACAATGGCTTGAAATCAAAATTGAGATTTCTCAAAATCATGAAAATAAGAATGTTACATTGCTTTTTTGGCTGAGATTTTCTTTGATGGCTCTTAAATCAGCATTTTCTGCAATGAAAGATCAATCAACCCTTAGTAGTTTACTTAAAAATATGCAAAGTAAAAGAGAAAAATAAGGAGCATCCAAAATGGAAATGAAATAAAAATAGATGGAAGGCACTTACAGATGTTGCATGCAGGCATCAAAATAAGGATGTTGCATTGCTTTTCTAGTTGACATTCTCTTGGATGGCTCATATATCTACATTTTTTCCAAGGGGACACGAATCACTATAAAATAAGATGATAGAATTGGCATCAAAAAAATTAATGTGCATACAAGTATAAATTAATAAGAACCAATGTGCATATACTTAAAAATTAATCCAACGAACCATTCAGGTCTGCTCTACTCTTTATTGTGTCAAGTATTGCCTCATGGTCATACTCACGGACCTTCCATAATGTCTTGCTCAAAGGTCGACCTCCATATTTGGTCAAATGAACATTGGATGCCACAACAAGGTTCGAGTAATGAAGAATCTTATGATCCATATCAAAGTCCTGAAATAGCCAATGTTTAACACTTGAATGTGGGTACCTTCTAAGCCATATTCCAATAACCACAACTGACCCTATAGGGTATTCAATGTTTTCTCCATCTATAACTGGGGCCTCCAATTTATTTTTTGTCTCAACACAATGACACAAGTAATAGTCTATTCCCTCTTCATTGTATTCATGTGCAATAACTACATAAACATGCCTTGCATTGATATGTGCAAAAAATCTCTTGAAATGTGTCAACATTATGAATACAGTACAAAGTAAGATCTAATGATATGAAATTTCAACAACTAAGAAAGTAGATATATCACCTCGTTGAACTAGATCTGATATATGGTCAAAGTCGACTGATGATTCTATCTGTGTCAGTTCCAATGCCATCGGAGGGCAATACGTGTGAAGTGGGCTAAGCTAACTTGTGAACCATTTGTCAACCCACTCCCCTAACTCACAATCATTCCAGTCTTTCATTGTAAATTAAGAAAAAAATCATGCCATCTTTCATGTATCGATACTCCATGAACCTATATCTGAGCTAAGCAAAGAGTGTACCTCACTCGATCCTATTAGTGTACAACAGTCTTCATATGGTGCAATGTTAGTATAATCCATCAAATCATGGGTATATATATTTTTTTATCGTTTTAGTGGACTACAAAATGCACTCGCATAATAATGTGCTCGCATAGTAACGCACTCGCGTTATAACACGAGCACGCTATGTGAAATTTAGTTTTCTTAGTGTATTTTTTAGAGTATAGGAGTTTCTGAGAGAGTGGGAGTGAGAGAGGGGTAGAGTGGAAGATAGAGAAGGAGAGAGTGGGAGATAGAGTGGGAGGGAGAGAGGGGACAGTTGGAGATAGAGAGAGAGGGAGAGAGGGGGAGAGTGGGAGAAAGAGAAAGGGAGAGAGTGGGAGATAGAGTAGGAGGGAGAGAGGGGAGAGTGGGAGATAGAGAGAGAGGGAAAGAGGGGGAGCATGGGAGAGAGTGGGAGAAGGGGGGAAGTGGGGAGTGGAAGATAGAGACCTAAACCCTAAACCCTCAACCCTTAAACCCTAATCGCTCAACCCCTATATCCTCTTAATACCTTAACCCTCAACCCTTAAAACCTAATCCCTCAAACCCTAATAACTCAACACCTATACCCCCTTAACCCTTAAACCCTAATCCCTCAACCCTTAAACCCTAATCCATCAACCCCTATACCCTCTTAATCCCTCAACCCTTAAACCCTAATCCCTCAACACCTATATCCTCTTAATCCCTCAACGCTTAAACCCTAATCCCTCAACCCTTAACCCCTATATGCTCTTAATCCCTCAACCCTTAAAACCTAATCCTGCAACCCTTAAACCCTAATCCCTCAACCCTTATACCCTCTTAATCCCTCAACCCTTAAACTCTAATCCCTCAACGCTTAAACCCTAATCCCTCAACACTTAACCCCTATACCCTCTTAATCTCTTAAACCTTAAATCCTAATCCCTCAACCCTTAACTCCTATGCCCTCTTAATCCCTTAAACCTTAAACCCTAATCCCTCAACCCTAGAACCCTAATCCCTCAACCCTTAAACCCTAATCCCTCAACCCCTATACGCTCTTAATCCCTCAACCCTCAATGCTCAACCTTTAAACCCTAATACCTCAACCCTCAACGCTCAACCCTTAAACCCTAATACCTCAACCCCCATACCCCCTTAACCCTTAAATCCTAATCCCTCAACCCTTAACCCCTATACCATCTTAATCCCTTGACCCTTAAACCCTAATCCCTCAACCCTTAACCCCTATACCCTCTTAATCCCTTAACCCTTAAACCTTAATCCCTCAACCCTTAAAACCTAATCCATCAACCCCTATACCCTCTTATTCCCTCAACGCTTAAACCCAAATCCCTCAACCCTAAACCCCTATACCCTCTTAATCCCTTAACCCTTAAACCCTAATTTGTCAACCCCTATACCCTCTTAATCCCTAAACCCTCAATCTTGAACCCTTAAACCCTAATCCCTCGACCCTTAAACCCTAATCCCTCAACCCTTGAACCCTAATCCCTCAACCCTTAAGCCCAAATCCCTCAACTAATCCCTTTTAATCCCTCAACCCTTAATCCTCAACACTTAAAACCCTAATCCCTCAATCCCTATACCCTCTTAATCCCTCAACCCTCAACCCTCAACCCTTAAACCCTAATCCCTCAACCCCTATACCCTCTTA
The DNA here is from genome assembly GCA_007115665.2 of Sequoiadendron giganteum. Taxonomy (NCBI): domain Eukaryota; kingdom Viridiplantae; phylum Streptophyta; class Pinopsida; order Cupressales; family Cupressaceae; genus Sequoiadendron; species Sequoiadendron giganteum. Next base: position 110,639,098 of record CM021101.1, read on the forward strand.
ATCCCTCAACCCTCAACCCTCAACCCTTAAACCCTAATCCCTGAACCCCTATAACCTCTCAATCTCTCAACCCTCAACCCTCAACCCTTAAACCCTAATACCTCAACCCCTATACCCTCTTAATCCCTCAACCCTCAATCCTGAACCCTTAAACCCTAATCCCTAAATTCCTATACCCTCTTAATCTCTTAACCCTTGACCCTAATCCCTCAACCCTTAAACCCTAATCCCTCAACCCCTATACCCTCTTAATACCTCAAACCTCAATGCTCAAACCTTAAACCCTAATCCCTCAACCGCTATACCATCTTAATCCCTCAACCCTCAACCCTCAATCCTTAAACCCTAGTACCTCAACCCCTATACCCCCTTAACCCTTAAACCCCTAAACCCTAATCCCTCAACCCTTAACCCC
>CM021101.1:110639819-110761272 GCA_007115665.2 Sequoiadendron giganteum
CCTCTTAATCCCTTAACCGTTAACCCTTAAACCCTAATCCCTCAACCCCTATACCCTCTTAATCCCTCAACCCTCAATCTTGAACCCTTAAACCCTAATCCCTCAACTCCTATACTCTCTTAATCCCTCAACCCTTAAACCTTAATCCCTCAACCCCTATACCCTCTTAATCCCTCAACCCTCAATCCTCAACCCTCAACCCTTAAACCCTAATCCCTCAACTCCTATATCCTCTTAATCCCTCAACCCTCAACCCATAAACCCTAATCCCTCAACCCCTATACCCTTTTAATCCCTCAACCCTCAACCCTTAAACCCTAATCCCTCAACCCCTATACCCTCTTAATCCCTCAAGCCTCAAGCCTCAACCCTTAAACCCTAATCCCTCAACCCCTATACCCTTAACCCTTAAGCCTAATCCATCAGCCCTTAACACCTATACCTCTTAATCCCTTAACGTTAAACCCTAATCCTCAATCCCTATACCCTCTTAATCCCTCAACCCTTAAAACCCTAATCCCTCAACCCTTTCACCAATCCCTCAACCCCATGAAGCCCCCTAATCCTCAGCGCCAAACCCTAAACCTCAGCCCTCAATCCACCGAACCCTTAAGCCCTAATCCCTATGCCCTTAAACCCTAATCCCTCAGCTCCTATACCCTCTTAATCCCTCAGCCGTTGAACCCTAATCCCTCAACCCTTAAACCCTAATCTCTCAACCCCTATACCCTCTTAATCCCTCAACCCTCAATCCTCAACCCTTAAACCCTAATCCCTCAACCCCTATACCCTCTTAATCCCTCAACCCTCAGCCCTCAATCCTTAAACCCTAATTCCTCAACCCCTATACCCCCTTAACCCTTAAACCCTATTCCCTCAACCCTTATCCCCTATACCCTCTTAATCCCTTAGCCCTTGTACCTAATCCATCAACCCTTAAACCCTAATCCCTCAACCCCTATACCCTCTTAATCCCTGAACCCTTAAGCCCAAATCCCTCAACCCTTAAACCCTAATCCCTCTTAATCCCTCAACCCTAAACCCTCAAACCTTAAATTGTAATCCCTCAATCCCTATACCTTCTTAATCCCTCAACCTGTAAACCCTAATCTATCAACCCCTATGCCCTCTTAATCCCTCAACCCTTAATCCTGAACCCTTAAACCCTAATCCCTCAACCTCTATACCCTCTTAAGCCCTCAACCCTCAACCCTTAAACTTTAATCCCTCAACCCCTATACCCTCTAAATCCCTCAACCCTCAACCCTTAAACCCTAATCACTCAACTCCTATAACCTCTACTCTATAACCTATTAATCCCTCATCCCTAAACCCTAAACCCTTAAACCCTAACCCATGAACCCTCTACCCTCTACCGCCAATGCTATACCCTTTACCCTCAACCCTAATCCCCCAACCCTCAAATCCACTTAGTAAACTCTCTACCCTAATCCCTCAACCCTCTTGACCCTTAAACCCTCAACTCTTAAACCCTTAAACACTCAACCCTAAACCCTCGACCCTCAACCCTAACCCCTTAAACTCTAAATTGTTAAACCCTTTACCCTCTACCCTCTAACCTCTACCATCAACCCAATACTCTCTACTCTAAACCCTAATCCCTCAAACCTTAATCTCTCAACCCCTATAACCTCTACCCTATATATTGGACCCTCAACCCTAATCCCTCAAGCCTATACCTTAAACCCTCAATCTTCAACCCTCTATCCTTAAACCCTCTACCCTTTACCCTATACATTAAACACTCAACCCTCAATTCTCAACCCTCAACCCTTAATCGCTCAACCCTCAATCCTTAAACCCTAAACCCTCTACCCCTTACATTGGACCCTGAACCTAATCCTTCAACCATATACCCTCAAAACTATACCCTAAACCCTCTACCCTCAACCAAGTAAACCCTTAACCCTAAACCCTTAACCCCAAACCCTTCAACCCTAAATGCTTAAACCTTAAACCTTCTACCCTATACCCTCAACCAAATACCCTCTACCATCAAACCTATTCCATCAACCCTCAAACCTTAAACCCTAATACCCTAGAAACCATCAACCCTATAGGTCCTCCATCCTAATCCCTCAACCCTATACCCTCAACCCCTATCACTTTCTCTCTATCTATACATCTCACCTCTCCCTCCTTCCCTTCCTCCCACCCTCTCTAATTGTCTCTATGTACCATCTCCCTCTTTCTGTGTACCTCTCGTTCAATCAATCCCTACCACCCTCTCTCACTCCCTCTCTCTCACACTCCCTCTCACTACCTATCTCTCAAGTCTCTCCCTCTCACCCCTCTCACACTCTCAAGTCTTCCCTCTCACACTCTCAAGTCTCTCGCTTTCCCACCCTACCTGCATAACCCTCTCTTTCTCTTTGTCTGTCTCTCTCTCCCTATCCCTCAATTCTCTCTCTCCCACCCCCCTCTCTCTCTCTCTTCCTCTCCATGAATTCTCTCTGTTCGACCCCCCCTCTCCCTCTCCCACTCCCTCTCTCTTAAAATCTCACTTCGACCCCCTCTCCATCTCTATAGACTCTCTGTAAATTCTCCCTTCATCTAAAGATATACATAAATGCATACATACAAGAACAATACATTTGTAAATATAATCTTACATCCATACAAGCATACATACATACATGTACATAAAAATATATCAGCATTCATTAATATATTATCATTTACCAGAAACTAAGACATAACGTGAATGTGTTATAACGTGCTCACGTTATGTGCTAATAGACATGTTCCCCACAGAAGCAAAAACCATGTCAAAAGTGAGATATAAAGTGAGCGTGTTATAACACGCTCTCATTATATCTTGCTTTGAGAATTACCAAACTTTAAGCTTGGTATTGCCTTGGAATTCCAACCCAAAGGCTTGAAGGGCATTCCCAATGACCAGAGACGAGCTTTTAAAAATTCCACCATATTTCTCATAACCGAGTTTGTGCTCACCGTCAAGATTGCACATGGTTCAATATCGAAAAAATCGAGCACATGGGTAATGTTGGGTTATCTCTTAGCTATCCAATGATGTAATTTTTTTCACTTTCTGAAAATGTTAAGTCTTTCATCCATAATTTATTTTATCTGTATGTCTTTTTTTTTCCAAAAAGCAGCGTTTGGTATTTATTTCATTATAAATTAACCGTTCATCAATTTTCCAAATAAATTACATTTTTAGAAACTAGACTCCATTCTACAAATTAAAAAAAAACAAAAAAAAACAAATCAATTAGTTTCAAAAATTTGTAGGGGTAGCACGGCCAAAATTCAATTTTTAGGATATGTCCAATTCACAAATTAGTAAAAAATCAAATATTCATTAAAAAATTATCAGAAAAATCATGCATCAACTACATACTGTTAGCTAGCTTCTGACCCTTGCGATTTTCAAAATACTAAAAAAAAAGGTCACCGTATAAGGGTCGTACAAGAGTTGCTATGCTATGTTTTTCTGACAAAAACAACATCAATTTGTGTACGTCCCTCATTTGAACCCCTTAATCTCAATAATTTTCAAAATAAATTACTAGTTTAGAAAGTAGACTCAGAGCACTTGAATCCTTCTTTTTGTTCCATCTCAAAATTTTGAGTCTAAGTATCCTCAATTTCACATCCAAGGTTAGTATTTCTTGATTTCAGAAAAAAGTTGTCCACTTATTTCCCCTTTTTGGGAACCATCTTGGTGCACTTACCCAAATAGGTACATATATCAAGGCAATTATAATCAAGGACTCAAGAGAAGATGGTGGATAAACTTGCAGCATATTAAGAAAGATGGGGGTAGCACTTGTTAGTAGTTAGAGATTAAAATAAATAAAAATAAAAGGATCACAAGGAGTGAGACTTTGAAGATTTTAGTGGAAATTAAATTCCAAGGCTTTCTCTTTTCATTTCAGAGATTTTTAGCAACACATGATTGGGGCACTTTCATAATATAGAAATGTTACAGGAATTCAATGACCAAGCCATGATTTGTTTGAAAATTGAAATGTTAGAGTGCTACTGATGGTGGTGAGAGTGTTTTAGTGGTAGAAGTGAAGAATATAGTGAAAATATAATGTACACATGATTGAAACCATTTCCTACACTCCTGCAAACAACCTGGTAGTAAACCCTAAAAACTGACACATGAAAAGTGGAAAAACTAAGTGTATCGGGAAGACATGTAAAATCAAAGTAGGTCCCTAATGTCTCTCTGATTATGAGGGTATCTCTAATGAAGAGAAAATAAGAAGGTTTTTGGGGATAATGCTTATTTCACCCATGAAAGAATCCATTGGCAAGAGAAGGCTAATCCAAGAAGAACTTTTAAATCACACCGACTATGCAAGTCACGCTTATGGAAACATATCAACAAGAGATATCATATCGATAAGAGTTATTTTGAAGCCCCTGATAATGTAAAGTCATGCCTATGGGAATGTGATTATTGAATAATATTAATGCAAAAGGAAAATTTAGCCGAAATTTATTGCATCGAGGGAATTAATGAAATCATGAAGTTCTACCCAAAGGAATATCTTAACGACCCCTTTGATAAATAAATTGAGGTGAAAATTTTGGAGATAATATAAATTTTAAGGGAAATGAATTTCACCAATAAAAATAAAATATTGAGTGTAAATTCCATAGAATGAGTAATTATTTTTACTCAAAGGGGAATTTTTATTTTCAAGTAAATGTGTGTATGAATGCAAAATGGAAAAATATAACAGATGGAAATTTACGGAAATAACCAAGCATGAGAGAAATTTTATTTTAGTGGATGTTAAGTGAAATTATGAAATATTTTACTAGGAACTAACTCATCTTTCACCGAAGTAATTATGTAAATTGGTAGTTAATTTTACCCAAAGGATTTATTGGTGGAAGTACAAAATTTTCCAACAAAGGATAATTACTGAAATCGATTTTCACGAAGATGTAAAAATGAAGATTAAAGTGAAAATATTTAATTTTCCAAAGGAAACTAATTGAATATTTTATTTTTTCGAGAATAATTAAACAAAGAGTTGCACCAAAAAGAAGAGTTGCACTAGACGAATGTTGTGAAGAATCGTAGCCCTAGAAGATATAATGTATATATTCTAGTTGAAATCAAAACTAAAGGGGAAGGAATAAGATTAGAATTAGGAGTTAGGTAGGAGATATACAAAAATACTTTCAGAATTTTTATCACATTAACTTTACTATATGGTCCATGATACATGCATAAATTTTGGCTGAAATCAATGGAGGATCTTTAATTTTGTGGCTCAATATTGGTGTCAATTGTTTGGTAAATTAATTGGAAACTATCTAGTTATCTCCACATTGTTGTTTCTCTATTATTTGAAGTTTTGTATCCAAGTTGATATTTCAATTTCATCAAAAAATATTTTTGTTATTGTGTAGTCGAGTTAATTGGTTTCTATCGAAGAATTAAAATCCTTTTAATTGATTACAATAACTTGGGGGTAACAATTGGATCGATAAGAAGAGTTAGATAATTGATATGATTTTCATACTGTCTCCACATTGATGTTGCCTTGTTATTCAAATTAAAGGCATACTTTATTTTTTCAATACACATATTTTGTCATTGTGTGGTTCTATTAATTGGTTCCTTCAAGGAAAGATTAAAATCCTTTTAATAAATCATACTAACCTGGTAGTATCAATTTGATAAATACAAAGAGTTTGTCAATCACATTCTTGAATGTTTATACAAGGTATAAAAAAAATTTAGTGCCAAACAATTAGAATTGTAACCAATACCAACCACCTATTATAGAACTTCTTTGACTACTCATACCCAACAAAGCACTGGTCTTTCTATTTAATCATATATATAATTCACTTTAGGAACTTTAGAAAGTATTAATTTCCAAGTAACTACATTTGTTAACTGAAAAATATTTATATAACTTGATATTTCTTATACAATTTATATGAAATTAGCCATTACATCTACTTCACTTTCCATTTCCACTGTAAGTAGATTTAATTAGTTAAGAGTAACATAGCTTTCTAATCTGCTTCATTAGTAAGGTCAACCCACCTAGGTCGAGAAGAGCCTAAAGAGTACGGAGTCATCAACCTAATAGTTTAACTCTATTCATTGGTTCAAAAACGTTGTAAGTTTGATCATAGTGCCTACTATCCTCTTAGGAATTGTAACCTTCATTTTTGAGATCCAACAATTTGGTGACTCTACTGGGGAGTATTTCAGTTATATCTGGTTAGATACCATCGTAAAGATTCATTGAAGAGAGATTTATAGTTGAAAATTTTGAGGAAAAGTGATTCCATTGGGGATAAAATCAACAATAATTTCATTACTATCATTTTTATCACTTTTAGGAAAGTGAGTGGTGACTTTGATAAAAAATTGATGAAGAATAAATAAACAGTTTGAAACTGTAACATTGCTCACTAGAAATAAAAGATCATAGGCTGAAGCATGTATAGCACTTATTATTTTAACTATACACATTGTGGTATATGAGGAAATTTAATTGAGCTAAGGGAGAAGATTTAACAATGGATGAAACAAGTGCAAATGGTTGAACCAACAAGAGAAATTGAAGAATTGGCTCAAAAGGTGTTACAATTTAGAGCTAAAGTTGCCTTAGAGATATCACAATATAAACCTATCTACAATGAAGATGGATATGGGTATGTGCAGGATCATGATGGGCCAAAAAGTGGCGATATCTAAGTGATATGATGACCCATGTGGCTAACGATTTTTTTTTAACCCAAAATTGATGAAAGAAAAAGGGTTTTTAAAGGAGATTCTCATCTTTCCACCGATATAAATTATGCTTTACTTTGAATTTAATAAATAGTTATTATTCATTTTCTATTTGAATTATGACTAAAGTCCTGTTTGATAGGCTAATTGAAAAACATATATAGCTTTCAAACAGTATCATATTTTTTAAATCTGAAACATGCGTTACATTCTATGCTTCACATACTATAGGATGAAAAAAAAAAAAAGAATTTCATGAAGTTTTGACCAAGTTAAGGTGGTTAGACATACTAGTTTTTATGTTTTCTAAAATTTGTAATAAAAAATTCATAATTAATTATTTACTTGGGAAAAATTTACAAAAAAATATGCATCACATCGGAACATGAGTCCCCTACTTATATCTAAAATATTATAAAAAAATATTATCATTTTATTGTGTTTAGGGTGGTTAGACATGCACCTACTTCTTATTTTTTCCTTGAAATTTAAGTACTACTACATTGAAATTTCAATTTTTCACCAAATAGATTTAAAATAAAATAAAATAAACCTAGTAGTTTAGAAACTGTATTCAATTTTCTATAGATTCTATTGTTACATATTTTTGAAATAATATAGGTAACTTATTCAAATTTTTAGGTAAAGTTGCCAAACTTTGATTTTCTGAATTTTATTGCCACTTAAGGGCCTATTTTTTCCATGATGATCCTACACATACCCATATGTGAATATAAGTAGAAATTAGACCCCACAAGTTCCTCATAACAATGAAAGTGCTTATCATGTATAGAAATTTTTTTTTACACCGCAAGCCTTCAATCGTGTAAATTATTATCCTATCCCTCCTGGTCAAAAAATATTGAGTTACCAAGATCATGAATACAATCAGTATCCTAAATATCATCAAATTATAAATACCAAACCTCATATCAAGATGCACAACACAATTTTCATCCCTCTTGGAGTTGTCAAACAAAATATGCAACAAAACACATATAAAAATCAATAGTTCGAGGAGGAAGAAAATAACTCTGATCAGACCATAAAGGATGGGTATGCAAGTGAAAATAATGCTATGAAAGCTTGCTTGATGAAGATATAGAGGATATCTCATGCATAACCGGTTGTGACTGTTAGTGTTATGAAGAATCTATTGAAAATCTAGATTTCAATTATACTCATGTGGATTTGCAATCAAGTGATTCTTGTAGCTCTTATCGAGGTCAGGAGGAAGAAGCAATGGAAAATGTGATAGAAGAAGAAAATTACTTTGATAGTGAACAACTAAGACTTCTAGCTATAGTTGAGTACCATGAAGATCTATTAGATGAGGAAGAGGTTTGTACACTCGAAAATGGTTTCCAAACTTTTTCATATGATGAAAAGATAGAAGAAAAGAAAATGAATTTTTTCTAAGGTGTGCCAAAATAGGAATTTCGTGTGTATTCGAACCCAATTTATGATGAGAATTATGTATTTTCTGGTAATCAAGATAATGTACCATTTTGTGAAGCAAATGAATACGAGATTGATGCATTTGAATTACCATTTTTTGATGATGAGAAAAGAGAAGAATATTGTAGACACATAAAAATTGCCTAGACCCACAAACCACATTTTTCTATATCATGCTTCATCTCAACATAATTAAATCAATTAATTATGTCCTATAATCCAATGTCAACTATTAATTAAATAATTCTTAATTATTCAATTAATTCAGGTCTTTCATTCCTCTTGACTATTTAAATAAATAAATTACATTTATTATTTAAATGCGTCGCTAATTTCTTATGTCACTCTATAATTAAATAAATTCCTAAATTTATTTAATTATCCCTTGTCCATTATTTCCTCTTGATTATTTAAATAAATAAAATTTATTTATTTATTTAATACGTCATTAATTATTTGTCTTCTCATAATTAAATAAATTCTTATTATTTATTTAATTATTATTCTCTTCAACTTTCTTTCTAATTTTAAATAAAATCATTTATTTAAAATTATCCATTTTCTACAACTTTCTCCAATTTTAAACAAAATCATCCACTTTCTAATTTTCCTCAACAATTAAATAATTTTATTTATTTAATTGTCTTATTGATTCTCTTTCTAAATTTTAATAAAAAATAGTTTATTTAAATTGGCAATTTCCCTTTTTTCAAATAAATAATTAATAATTATTTACTACCACATGAATTCACCATTTGGGAATTAATTTAAAATATTAATTACAAAATAACATTTCTCTCCAAAAATTAAGTTATTTCTAAAATAACTTGATTTTCTAACTCATCCTTTTTCCACTTACTAATTTTCATCTCACTCTCACAACTATTCTCCATCCTTGATTTAATTTCTTAAATTAAATCTTATCCACTCATTTGGGAATATTACCCTAACCCTAATTGATAGTTGCCATTTTGATTCTTGACCATTGATTCTAGGCCATTTCTCAATCTTAAATCTCATTCCTCTATCCAAAAGTGCATTTTCTATAAAATGCCAATTTTGTCCTCATTTTGAACATCTTGAAAATTATAGGAAATCTCTTAATCTCTTAGCAATCTTGACATACTTCTCACATTGAGCATTGTATCTTTTCATTTAGTCATTGCATGTAGGAATTCTCTTGCATGTAGATTCTTAAATCCTTCAAAACTTGCTTACGACTAGTCAATATCTTAGATTGCTTATCAAAATATTAGGGTAACATTATATTTCAACAAACTAGAAGGTGCAATTGAAGTTAGCCATAAAGGATGAAGGACTTGGTGATATTATTTCATTCATTCGTTTATTTATTCCTTTGGATTTCATTGTTTATTATGGATTTATGTATTTGCATTATGATTTACTAACATTTATCTTGCAGGAAAATCCATAGTTACATCCGTGAACCTGACTTTTTGTTTTTCAAAAACACATTTTTTGTAGGTTTCGTACAACCCTTTTGTTCTTTTTGCAAGTGCAGGTGTACGAAACGACACATTTGTTGCTTCTTGCAAATCATGTGCTCTTTCAAGCCACACATGCTAATGAAAGGGACACAATCGATCTTTCGTAACACACTTTCCTTTTCGAGTGACTCAATTCATAATGTGAGACACATCTGATAGAAACCAAGCCGCATTTGACATATCAAGCCGCATATGCAATCCTGAATGATGCATTCGCTCTATTGTGACTCAAGCAACTAGTAAAAAGGGTTTTCTATATTTTATTTGGATTTTTGTTTTTTTTTTCTATTTCTAAATTAATATTTTTTTGAGATTCTAATCTATTTGTGACAATGTTTGTCAAGCTAAAATCTAACCCATTGTTATTGTTTGTCTTTCCTACAATTTAATCAATCAAGTAAAAAATCATGCATTTCATTCATGGGTTAAAATGAACACTCACACAATCCCATTTGGTTTAAAAAGAAAAATCACACGACTTCATTGGGTTAAAATGAACATTTTCATATTTTACACTACAAATGGTTAAAATGAATCTTGTTTGACAACACTAGAAATGGTTAAAATGAACTTTTGTTTGATAACACTAAAAATGGTTAAAATGAACATGTGTCTGATGTGTCTTGTGGTTTAGTAAAAACCTCGATAGTGTGTATGAAATTCTCTTGTTCCTTGTGTGATCTGGAGAAACAAAAACACTAATGATCTAGTTACTCTATCATGCTTTCATATTTTCAATTTGAATTGAAAAAGAACAACCATGTGGGTGTGAGTGGAACATATTGCATGTGCTTTCTATTTATTTTTCAACAAAGATTGATCGAACTCAGGATATGTTCACTCATTTTTGTTTACCTTAGTAACTAGGCCTGCTTTGGTGGGAAAAGTACTCACCCCAAAGCGACTCAAACTGACAATAATTATTTTAAACTGAGCTACTCCCGAATGGTACATAAATGTGAATCCTAAGGGAAAGCCTTGGATTACGAGTGCAGATATGTCATATGAACCAAGTAGTACTCCCCAAAACCCTATTGAGCTTTACCTCTTCAAGCTAGAGTGCCTCCTAAATGAAGCTTAATCTTGTGCCCCATGTATGGCCACTCGAACTGGTGCCCAGACTTAAAAATTTGTAAAATTGCCAAAACCTTTTCTATTCTTTGGTGCAGCAATGGTCATTGCCAAGGCACCCACATATTCACAGTTCTTAGTAGAGGTGATCAATATTCCATGGTAGATTCATGGTTGGAAGCTTGGTTTCCCTTAGAAGTGAGTGCACTATCAAGGGGAGTTCATGGGGCCTAGATTCTTAATGCATCTGCTAAGAATATGTAGTTGGAATAAAATCCACATGGGATCCAACAGAATAGAGTCTTTTCATTCATAGAGATTGTAAGTGTTTTCTACGTTGTTGTTTTTCAATTTCTTTCAACACCATGTGTTTTCCAAATGTATTTAGACAACATGAAAAAATGAACAACCTCTCCAAAATTTGAAACAACGATGCAAAACTGACAAAAATTTTGTGCAATCTGCCTATTTTTTTTTCCACAAAATCAAACATTGCGATGCATTTTCCATCTTGAACTGCATTTGCTAATTTCTAAACCAGAATTTCTCTATCGCACTGCATAGGCTATCTAAAATTCTGCAATTGCATATCTCAAAATGCATTTTCTTTACTAAACTCCACAATTTCTATGTCACACTACATATGCAATTTGAAAAACGCTGCATTTTCCATTCTACACAACATATGCTAAAATCCTACAACAAAATTTCCTTCCTGTAACACATTTGATAGACTTTGAGATGCAACCGACTGATCTGCAACGCATTTTCCTTCCTGCAACATAATTCCTTCTTGGAACAACCCATTTTCCTATCAACTCAAAAAAAATTATTAACTGTCAGAAACCAGAGGCCAAACACTTGCAAACACATTTCTTGACATATTTTTCTAGCATTCTCTGTCCAAAACAAGAGGATCACTTGTCCAATTCATCCATCTTTGCATTTGTAGTTTGCATTTAGCTTGCTATCCCCATCATCTTTAGCATAGGAAAAGTCTTAAGTCCTCAAATTTGCACACTTGGGGATAGCCAATATTTCCCTATTTTGTCAAACCTTTGTCTCAAAAATACATTGTCATTGGACCAAGTCAAACAAATCAATCCTTAGTCATTGTCCTATTGTGAGCTATTTCCAACTCATAAGTCTAGTGTGGAAATCTCACCTTATCATTTTGTCATCTTTTCCTTCAAACCAGTGCTTTGACAATCCAAATTGAGACATTGGCCAAACTTTGAATGGTTATAAAACCTTTCATAAAAATCATTTGACATAAGACACTCATTACCACATTGCCTTTGACATTCCTTTTAGTATTTTTCTTCACTTTGCATTGTCACTTTACATCATACATAGTCTTAGTCTTAGTCTCATTCCATCCACCATCATGTATTCAAGTCATAATGACATGCTTTCTAGTCAAATTGAATGCCAATTTATTAGTAATGGTCAAGCACAACTATCCATGGACTTCAAAAAACTATACCTCCAATCCAAACACAAATTTTCCTCAACCTCTAGTCCTCCAACCATCTATACATCTTACCAACAATCCATGATTCCTAGTCCTCTATCCATCTACTATAAAGAGTACCCTAACACCATCCATGACACTAAGTCACAACAATCTTCCGTTAGTCATACCCATCCTAACCTTGATAAGGGAAATCAACCATCCATCAATCCTATCCAAGCCTCCATGTCATATCCTAGTCCTTCATCCTATCCTAGTCCCACATCCAATCCTAGTCCTTTATCCATGTCCGATTCTGGTCCTTCATCTCATCTTAGTCCTTTATACACATCATATCCTAGTCCTCTATCCACATCCAATCCTAGTCCTTCATAAACTAACCCTTTTCAGGCATCTACATCCTATCCTAGTCCATCATCTCTTAACCCCTTCCAAGTCTCCACATTATATCCTAGTCCTTCATTCACATCCTATCCCAGTCCTTCATCCACCAATTCATTCCAAGACACTCCATCTCAACATACATTTAGTTATGAAAGCACAACTAGTCATGGTCTCCAAATTCCCATCCCATTTCATAAACTTGAGGATACATGTCAAAATGAAAATCCAAAGCATGACATCATAAATCCCCTTTCATGTCTAGATCAAATTTGTCCATCCCATGACCCTATCTTTAAATCAATTCAAGAAGTCCTCCTCTACAATCATGGCATTCCAAACACACCTATTCTTAGCCAAGACTCCATCCACAACTATGTCATTATAGACAACCCCATATTTGACCAAGACCCTACCATTGATCTAGAAGTCCAAAATGATCCACTCCTTGACCTCTATGCCATTGGTGATGAAACACTTGAAGATGATTCCATCCAAAATTAAAGTATTGAAACATCCAAAAATGAGACACTTTCCTCCATGGGACACATAGATGATCATCCTATAGAGGAAGAGGCTACTATTGTTGACATATTTGCAAATGATCAATCTATAACTAAATTCAGTGGACTCTATGAAAATGACCATCAAGACAGTTTCAACATAAAATTCAAAGCCCCATTAGAATTCGATATGTCATAAAATGAGACCAAAGATGTTAATCAAAAATTTTCCCAACATGTCAATGAAACTACAACATCCTATCAATTAGGATCATCTATCTTTTTTAGAGTAGGCTTTCTTATAGATGAGAAGATTTCAAGCATTAATTTCCACAATAAGGATGGGTTAGCATCTTGCTTCCAAAATTACAAGTACCCCATCACAAATAGAATTTTTTAGAACATACATTATCAAGGAAAAGGACTAGGCCTACATGAGAAAGGAATTATTGAGCCTATACAAGTTCAAGCAGATTATTGACATCAAAGTCTTGGCTATTCCTTAGTCGGAGAATCTAATAACATTAGTGGTCCCTCCTCGATATTGGGTGCAACTTTATCTCATACAAACATCAAAATGGGTGTCATGAGTAGGTCTTATCATAAGATTGTTGCCAACACCCCTTCCCTCCACACTCTGAACCATCATTCCATCATGAATAAACCTTCCATATGGAACCAAAAAAAGTCTTACAAATAAAAAATCCAAAATCACATGTCAAAGGCCATGAAATCAATAAAAAATCAAAGTGGACAAATGAAGCAAAAATGGATCCCACAACAAAATGGATCAAGCCAAGAAAATAATGAATCAGACAAAGAAAATATGTCAAATCCAAAATTCAATCAAAATGTGGAGCCACAACACAAGAGGACTCCCACATATAATACACGTCCACCCCCACCAAAATGGTGATCAAGAAAGACATATAAAAGGGTTGTTTCCAAACACCAACCTAACCCAACACCTAAAATGTGGAGAATAAAAACCAATACATCAAAACATTCAACCAACCTGTCCACGTCCACCATCATAATCCTACATCCTCCTTAAAGTCCAGACATCCCATGTCACAAATCTGTCGCATCTTGGCAATAAATCTCTATCATAAGGACTCTCAAGGCACTCTATCGCGATGTGTGTATTCTGATAAGGCCAACTCTAGTATTAAAAAGGATCACAATGACATTGATCAACCATATGAAAGCGCTATCATCCTAGCAAGGAAACTACTTCAAAAAGTTCACTTTTGGCATGTCATGGAAAAAGTATCTACATCAGCACCATCAAAGTCTTTAGCATAGTTAGTGGTCATCTAAAGCATCAAGGCTACCTGAAAAAATACAAAAAATACAAAAAAAATAAAAAAAAAATAAAAAATTGTCACCTTGATGAAAAGGTGGCAAACAGGCATGATGGTGACACCAAAAAAAAAAGGTCCAAAAATAGAAAAGAATTTTTTTTCGTCCAATAGTGAAAATCATTCTTATGGTGCTTTGGATAAGTATCATGATGAAAACCTAGCAAACAAGCATCATGTGTAAATAAATTATCTATGTGGGCCATTACACCTGGGGGCAAGTCGTCTCATCTTCCATACCATTCACATGAAATTTCCTATGACAATTCCATCTATCTATGTAAACCCTATCACATTCCGTCCTTTTTCCCAGTGACTTTGATCTTGATAAGGACTAAAATACAAACACGGGTCATGCTTTGGGAAAAATATTGACATGTCTATCTTTTGGTCATACCTTATTCATTGAATATCATGTCACCACCTTCATAACATTATCCAAGTCCATACCTCAGGAAAACTAAATTATCCTTATATGACATAAGCCATCCATGTCTCCTATCTTTTACCAAATCCATCCATTGTCCTTCTATACCTATCACCCATATTCGTTTTCCTTGTCAATGGTCTAATGATCCCTCATCATCCCATCTAGTCTTCACCAAGTGATTCCAAATGCAACAATATGGTACCTAGTGCATCATCCAAAATATTCCTTGACTTTTTCACTAGCCCTGCTACAAAATTTTATCCTCTTGTCATATCATTGTCATCTTCACGTTGTTTCAGGATGTGTGCTTCTCTCATCAAACAACATTGTTGTTGTCTTTGTCACCTGTCAATCAGTATTTAGTTTGAATAGCATCAAAACCATGGTTGTCCTTGGATTCTTGTGTGTCGCATCATTCACATGCATTTTGTCACAATTTTCACAAAACACCAAAAAGTCTTAAAAACCATAAAATTTCCTTAAAAAAAGTCATAAAAATTAGAGAAAGTCCTAAAAAGAGAAATAAAAATTAGAAAAAGTCTTGAAAAAAGACCTAAATATTGAAAAATGTCCTGAAGAAAATACAAAAACACTCAAAAATCCTAAAACAAAGTGAAGTCTATCATGTCAATTGAGTTAGTCACGTTACTCAATCCATATCATTGTCGAACTACGTTGCCTCTGTGCATTTGCTACGTAGGAAGGGTCATCATTTGATGTGCCCCCGAGGCCACCTAGGTCAATCGTTTAGGGTTTCTCATGTCAATCAAATAAGTCAGACATTTTCGTTAAAAACATAAATAGTTGTCAACATCTCAGACAAGTCATCCATCAACAAGGCAATCAAGCCAACATGGTCACATTAGTCAAATAAAACAGACATAGTCCCACTTGACACAAGATAGTCATTCAAAGCGTCAATGCCAAAATTGGTCAAAATCGGACAACATAAGCCAATCAATCATATCGTCAAAATCAATCAAATTTCCAAAGCAATAGTCAAAATGTCAATCTTGTCACTTTTTGGTCCTCTTCAAGATGTGTCCTTCTCGGAATTGGACCTCGTTAAAATGTCATTTTCCTTTTCAGGATGTGTCCTTCCTGACCTTAGGCACTGTCAAATCATGAAACCATCAAAATTATCAAGCTATGAAACAATTAATCTTCAACAAACAAATATTGGCAATACAATTAAATGGCTGTTCAATTTTGGCTATTTTGTCTTATCTTTTTATTGACTTGTCTTTTGGTCATGTTACTTGTTACCTTGAGGATTTCCCATGAAGGATTGAGAGGTGCGATGATGTCTCTTGAACTATTCTATTTTTCTTTGACTCTTATCTATGGTTTATCTTGATAGAAAGACTAGGGAAACATGACCCTTAGTATGAGTTAGCACATTCCTTGTTTGTGATTGTCTATTTTGCAAGTGGATGACCTTGCACACATTGGTCTATGTCATACCATGGTGTTTTTTGTCCATTTGTATCATGTTTATGCCCAATGATGATTCGAGCAACACCTATTAGTACCTTGGCAAATATTGAAGGATTTTAACATGCAGTTTCTTTTTCTGCACTAACTTGCATTTCATTCTACACTCTAATATCCATGTCTTCCACGCTAACGTTTCTTCTATTCCTTCATTATCTAGTCTTTTCATCCATTTAGAGAGCACAGTCGTGTCCTTGGAACCCAATTGTCCTCTCGAGGGGCATACCACAACCCTTCTCGTCATTCTTCTTCATCCTATTTTGCAATGGGGCATATTTTTGACTTATTTTCTCTACCACAATGCGACAAGCTGCATTATGACAAAGACAGGAAAATGTAGACACATAAAAATGGCCTAGACCTGCAAACCACATTTTTCTATATCATGCTTCATCTCAACATAGTTAAAACAATTAATAATGTCTTATAATCCAATGTCAACTATTAATTAAATAATTCTTAATTATTTAATTAATTCAGGTCTTTTATTCCTCCCGACTAATTAAATAAATAAATTACATTTATTATTTAAATACGTCCCTAATTTATTATGTCACTCTATAACTAAATAAATTCCTAAATTTATTTGATTATCCCTTGTCCATTATTTCCTCTTGATTATTTAAATAAATAAAATTTATTTATTTATTTAATACGTAATTAATTATTTATGTCTTCTCATAATTAAATAAATTCTTATTATTTATTTAATTATCATCCTCTCCAACTTTCTTTCCAATTTTAAATAAAATGATTTATTTAAAATTATCTATTTTCTACAACTTTCTTTCTAATTTTAAAGAAACTCATCCACTTTCTAATTTTTCTCAACAATTAAATAATTTTAATTATTTAATTGTCTTATTATTATTAATTGTCACATTAATTCACCATTTTGGGATTAATTTAAAATATTAATTTCAAAATAGCATTTCGCTCCACAAATTAAGTTATTTCTAGAATAACTTGATTTTCTAACTCATCCTTTTTCCACTTACTAATTTTCATCTCACAGTCACAATTATTCTCCATCCTTGATTTATTTTCTTAACTTAAATCTTGTCCATTCATTTGGGAATCTTACCCTAACCCTAATTGAGAGTTGCCATTTTGAGTTTTGACCAATTATTCTAGGGCATTTCTCAATGTTCAATCTCATTTGTCCATCCAAAATTGCATTTTCTATAAAATTCCAATATTTTCCTCATTTTTGACATTTTGAAAAATCTAGGAAATCTCTTAATCTCTTAGAAATCTTGACATAATTCTCCCATTGAGCATTGTATCTTGTCATTTAGTCATTGCATGTAGGAATTATCTTGCATGTAGATTCTTAAATCATTCAAAACTTGCTTAGGACTAGTCAATTTCTTAGATTTCTTATCAAAATCTAAGGGCAACATTATATTTCAGCAAACTGGAAGGTGCAATGGAAGTCAACCATAGAGGATGAAGGACTTGGTGACATTGTTTCATTCATTCCTTTATTTAGTCCTTTGCATTTAATTTTTTATTATGGATTTATGTATTTGCATTATTATTTACTAACATTTATCTTGTAGGAAAATCCATAGCTATATTGGTTAACCCAACTTTTTTTTTCAAAAACACGTTTTTTGCAGGTTTCATATGACCCTTTTGCTTTTTTTTGTAGGTGCATGTGTATGAAAGAATGAATTTACTGCTTGCTGTGATGGAAGTTCTTTGTCGATCCACATCTACTAAAGAAAGCAACACAATCGCTCTGTCGTAACATACTTGCCTTTTCAACTGACGCAGTTGACAACCTGAGCCACATTTGAAATATTGAACCAAATATGAAATCCCGAACGATGCACTCACTCTGCTGTAACACAAGCGACTAGAAAAAAGGGTTTTCTATTTTATTTTCTGAATTTTTTTTTCTATTTCTAGATTAATATTTTTTAAGATTCTAATATATGTGTGACAACCTATGTCAAGCTAGAATATAACCCATTGTTATTGTTTTTATTTCCTACAATTTAATAAATCAAGTAAAAAAACATGTATTTCATTCATGGGTTAAAATGAACACTCACACAATCCCATATGGTTTAAAAATAACAATCACATAGCTTCATTGGGTTAAAATAAACATTTGCATATCTCACACTACAAACGAATAAAATGAACCTTGTTTGACAACACTACAAATAGTTAAAATGAACCCTTATTTGATAACACTACAAATGGTTAAAATGAACATGTGTCTGATGTGTCTTGTGTTTGAGTAACAACCTTGGTAGTGTGTATGCAATTCTCTTGCCTCTTATGCGATCTGGAGAAACAAAAACACTAACGAGCTAGTTACTCTATCACACTTTCATATTTTCAATTTGGGTTTAACAAGAACAACCGTGTGAGTGTGAGTGGAACATATTGCATGTGGTCTCTCTTTGTTTTCCAAAAAATATTGATCAAACTATGGATATGTCTGCTCAATTATTTTACATTATAAATTGGGTCTACTTTGGTTGGAAAAAGTACTCACCCCAAATCGACTCAAACTGACAATGAAGTTTTTTAGCCGAGCTACTCCTGACCGGTATATAAATGTGAATCCTAAGGGAAAGCCTAGGATTATGAGTGCGGATATGTCATACAGAGCAAGTAGTACTCCCTGAAACCCTGTTGAGCTTAAACTCTTCAGGTTGGAGTGCCTCCTAAATGAAGCATAATCTTGTGCCCCATGTATGGCCACTTGAACGGGTGCTCAAATTAAAAAAAATGTATATAACCCAAAAAAAAATTCTATTCTTTGGTGCAGCAAGGGTCATTGCCAAGGCACCCACATCTTCATAATTTTTAGTAGAGGTGATCAATCTACCATGGGAGATTCATGGGAGTTGGAAGCTTTTTTTCCCTGAGAAGTGAGTGGACTGTAAGGGGGAGCCCGTGGGGCCAAGCTTTTGAATTCATCTGCTAAGAATATGTGGGTGGAGTAAAATCCACATAGTCTTTTCCACCATAGGGATTGTAAATGTTTTCTATATGGTTTTTTTTCAATTTTTTTCAACACCATGTGTTTTCTAAGTGTATTTAGACAAAATGAACAAATAAACATCCTCTCCAAAATTTGAGATAACACTGCAAAATTGACACAAATTATGTGCAATCTACCTAAATTATTTTTTGCCACAAAATGAAACATTGCGATGCATTTTCCATCTTGAACTGAATTTTCTAATTTTTGAGCCACAATTTCTCTATCGCACTGCATATGTTATCTAAAATAGCACAATTTCATGTCTCACAACACGTTTTCTTTACTAAACACTACAATTTCTCTATCACAATGCATTTCCAATCTGAAACACTACATTTTCCATTCTGCACAATATACGCTAAATCATGCAATGCAATTGCATGGCTTTGAGATGCAACTGACTACTCTACAACACACTTGCCTTCCTGCAACACAATTGCTTCTTGGAATGACACATTTTCCTATCAACTCAAAAAAAAATTATTGTCAGATCCCTGAGGCCAAACACTTGCAAGTAGATTTTCTAACATCTCTTTCTAGCATCCTCTGTCCAAAACCAGAGGAGCACTTGTCCAAGTCATCCATCTTTTCATTTTTAGTTTGCATTTAGCTTGCAATCCACCATCATATTAAACATAGGAAAAGTCTTAAGTCCTCAAATTTGCACACTTTGGGATAAGAAAACTTTCCTTATTTTGTCAAACCTTTGTCTCAAAAATACGTTGTCATTCGACCAAGTGAAACAAATCAATCCTTAGTCATTGTCCTCTTGTGAGATATTTCCAACTCATAATTCTAGTGTAGAAATCCCAACTTGTCATTTTTTCATCTTTTCCTTCAAACCAGTCCTTTAACTATCCAATCGAGACATTGGCCAAAATTTGAATGGTTATAAAACCTTTCCTAAAAATCATTTGACATAAGACACTCATTACCACTTTGCATTTGACATTCCTTTAAATATTTTTATTCACTTTGAATTGTCACCTTGCATCATACATAGTCTTAGTCTTAGTCTCATTCCATCCACCATCATGTCTTCAAGTCATTATGACATGCTTGCTAGTAAAATTGAATGCCAATTTATTAGTAATGGTCAAGAAAAACTATCCATGGACTTGAGAAAACTATACCTCCAATCCAAACACAAATTTTCCTCAACCTCTAGTCCTCTATCCATCTATCCATCTTACCAACAATACATGAGTCCTAGTCCTCTATCCATCTACTATCAAGAGTCCCCTAACACCATCCATGACACTAAGTCACAAAAACCTCCATTAGTCATACCCACCCTAACCTTGACAACCGAAATCAAACATCCATCAATCTAGTCCAAGCCTCCAAATCATATCCTAGTCCTTCATCCTATCATAGTTCTAGATTCAATCCTAGTCCTTTATCCATGTCCTATTTTTTTCCTTCATCTAATCCTAGTCCTTTATACACATCCTATCATAGTCCTCTATCCACATCCAATCCTAGTCCTTCATACACTAACCCTTTTTAGGTATCTACATCCTATCCTAGTCCATCATCTCTTAACCCCTTCCAAGTCTCCACATTATATCCTAGTTCTTCATTCACGTCCTATCCCAGTCCTTCATCCATGTCCTATCATGGTCCTCTATCCACCAATTCATTCCAAGACACTTCATCTCAACATACATTTATTCATGAAAGCACATCTAGTCATGGTCTCCAAAGTCCCATCCCATTTCATAAACTTGAGGATACATGTCAAAAGGAAAATCCAAAGCAAGACATCATAAATCCCTCTTCATGTCTAGGTCAAATTTGTCCATCCCATGACCCTATATTTAAATCCATTCAAGAAGTACTCCTAGAAAATCATGGATTTCCAAACACACCTATCCTTGGCCAATTCTCCATCCACAACCATGTCATCCAAGACAACCCCATCTTTTACCAAGACCCTACCATTGATCCAGAAGTCCAAAATGATCCACTCCTTGACCTCTATGCCATTCATGATGAAACACTTGGAGATGATTCCATCCAAAATTTTAGTATTGATACTTCCAAAACTGAGACACTTGCATCCATGGGACACATAGATGATCTTCCTATAGAACAAGATTCTACTATTCTTGACATATTTGTAAATGATCAAGCTATAATTGAATTCAATGGGATCTATGACAATGACCATGAAGACGGTTTCAACATCAACTTTGGAGCACCATTAAAATCCAATATGTTAGAAAATGAGACTAAAGATGTTAATCAAAAATTTTCCCAACATGTTAGTTAAACTACAACATCCTATCAATTAGGATCATCTATCTTTTTCAGAGTAGGCTTTCTTATAGATGAGAAGATGTTGAGCATTAATTTCCACAATAAGGATGGGTTATCATCTTGCTTCCAAAATAAAATGTACTCCATCGCAAACAATTTTTTTAAGAACATGCATTATCAAGGAAAATGACTAGGCCTACATGAGCAAGGAATTATTGAGCCTATACAGGTTTAGGCAGATTATGAACATCAAGATCCTTGATATGCCTCCGTCAGAGAATCTAATAACATTGGTGGTCCCTCCTCGATATTGGGGGCAACTTTATCTCATACAAACATAAAAAATGGGTGCCATGAGTAGGCCTTTTCAAAAAATTGTTTCCAACACCCCTTCCCTCCACACCCCAAGCCATCATTTAATCATGAATAAGCCTTCCATATGTAACCAAAAACATTCTTACAAATAAAAAATCCAAAATCACATGTCAAAGGGCATGAAATCAATAAAAAATACAAGTGGACAAATGAAGCTAAAATGAACCCCAAAACAAAATGGATCAAGTCAAGAAGAGAATGAATCAAACAAAGAAAATATGTTAAATCCAAAATTCAATCAAAATGTGAAGCCAAAACACAAGAGGACTCCCACATATAATACATGTGCACCCCCTCCAAAATGGACATCAAGAAAGACATATAAAAGCATTGGTTCCAAACGCCATCCTAACTGAACACCTATAACGTGGAGAATAAAAAACAATAAATCCAAAAATCGAACCAATCTATCCATGTCCACCATCATCCATCATAATCCTACATCCTCCTTAAAGTCTAGACATACCATGTCACAAATCCATCTCATTTTGGTAGAAAAATCTCTATCATAAGGACTCTCATGGCACTCTATCGCGATGTCCATATTTTGATTTGGCCAAATCTAGTATCAACAAGGATCACAATGACATCGATCAACAATATGAAAGACTATCATCCTGACAAGGCAACTGCTTTAGAAAGGTCACTATTGGCATGTCATGGCACCAATATCTACATCGACACCATCAAAGGCTTCAACACAGTCAGTGATCATGTAAATCATCAAGGCTATCCGACAAAATACAAAAATATAAAAAAAATACAAAAATAAAATAAAAATTGTCACCTTGATGAAAACCTGGCGAACAGGCATGATAGTGACACCAAATAAAATAAAATTCCAAAAATAGTAAATAATTATTTTTTTGTCCAATAGATAAAATCATTCTTATGGCACTTTGGATAAGTACCATGATGAAAACCTGGCAAATAGGTATCAAGTGTAAATAAATTATCTATGTGGACCATTACACTTGGGGGAAAGTCGTCTCATGTCCCATGCCCTTCACATGACATTACCTATGACATTTCCATCTATATATCTAAACACTCTCACTTTTTGTCCATTTTGCCGCCGAATTTGAGCTTGATAAGGACTAAAATACAAACACAAGTCATGCTTTGGGAAAAATATTGACATGTTTATCTTTTGGTCATACCTTATTCGTTGAATATCATGTCACTGCCTTCATAACATTATCCAAGCCCCTATCTCATCAAAAATAATTTATCCTTGTATGACATAAGCCATCCATGTCTCCTATCTTTTACCAAATCCATCCATTGTCCTTTCATACTTATCACCCATCTTGGTTTCCCTTTTCAATGGTCTAATGATCCCTCATCATCCCATCCAGTCCTCATCAAGTTATTCCAAATGCAACAATATGGAAAACCTAGCGCATCATCCAAAACATTCCTTGACTTTGTCACTGGCCCTATTGTAGACTTTTATCCTATTGTCATATCATTGTCATCTTCACGTTGTTTTGGGATGTATCCTTCCCACGTCAAACAACGTTGTTATTGTCATCATCACCTATCAATTAGTATCCAGCTTGACTAGTAGAAAAATCATGGTTTTTCTTGGATTCATGTGCGTCGACATCATTCACATGCTTTTTGTCACAATTTTCACAAAATATCAAAAAGTCTTGAAAAGCATAAAATGTCCTTAAAAAAAGTCATAAAAATTAGAAAAAGTCCTGAAAAAGGACCTAAATATTGAAAAAATTCTTGAAGAAAATAAAAAAACACTCAGAAATTCCGAAACAAAGTCAAGTCTATCATGTCAACTGAGTCAGTCATGTTAGTCAATCCATGTCATTGTCAAACTACATTGCCTCTGTGCATTTTCTACGTAGGAAAATTCATCATTTGATGTACCCCCGAGGCCACCTACGTCAGTCCTTTAGGGTTTCTCACATTGGTCAAATAAGTCAGACATTATCGTCAAACACACACAAAATTGTCAACATACCAAACAAGTCATGCATAAACAAGACAATCAAGCCAACATGGTTGCATTGGTCAAATAAAGAAGACATAGTTGCACTTAACACAAGACAATCATTAAAAGCGTCAACATCAAAATTGGTCAAAATCAGGCAACATAAGCCAATCTTTCATACCATCAAAGTCAATCAACTTGCCAAAGCATTAGTCAAAATGTCAATCTCAAATGTTTTTGGTCCTCTTCAAGATGTGTCCTTCTTGGATTTGGACCTCGTCAAAATGTCATTTTCATTTTCAGGATGTCCCCTTCCTGACCTTAAGCACCGTCAAATCGTTAAAATGTTAAAACTATCAAACTATCAAACAATTAAAATCGATAAACAAACATTGGAAATACAATTAAATGGCTGTTAGATTTTGGTTATTTTGTCTTATCTATTTATTGAATTGTCTTTTGGTCATGTTACTAGCTACCTCAAGGATTTTCCATGAAGGATTTCGAGGTGCGATGATGTCTCATGACCTATTCTATTTTTCTTTGACTATTGTATGTGGTTTTTGTTGATAGAAAGACTGGGGTAACATGACCCTTGATAAGAGTTAGCACATTCCTTGTCTATGATTGTCTATTTTGCAAGTGGATGACCTTGCACACCTTGGTCTATGTCATACCATAGTGTCTTTTGTCCATTTGTATCATTTTTACCACCCAATGATGATTCGAGCAACACCTATCTGTACCTTGGAAAATATTGAAAGATTTTAACATGCATTTATTTTTCCGCACTAACTAGCATTTCCTTCTACAGACTAACATACATGTCTTCCATGCTAACGTTTCTTCTATTCCTTCATTCTCTAGTCTTCTCATCCATTTCAAGAGAACACTTGTGTCCTTTGAACCCAACTGTCCTCTCAAGGGGGTATACCGCAACCCTCTTTGTTATTCTTCCTCATCCTATTTTGCACTGGGGCATATTTTTGACTTATTTTCTTTGCCACAATTCAAAAATTTGCATTATGAAAAAAGAGGGTCAAATGTAGACACATAAAAATGGCCTAGACCCGCAAACCACATTTTTCTATATCATACTTCATCTCAACATAATTAAAACAATTAATTATGTCCTATAATCCAATGTCAACTATTAATTACAAAATTATTAATTATTTAATCAATTCACGTCTTTTATTCCTCCCGACTATTTAAAGAAATAAATTACATTTATTATTTAAATATGTCGCTAATTTCTTATGTCACTCTATAATTAAATAAATTCCTAAATTTATTTAATAATCCCTTGTCCATTATTTCCTCTTGCTTATTTAAATTAATAAAATTTATTTATTTATTTAATAAGTCATTAATTATTTATGTCTTGTCATAATTAAATAAATTCTTATTATTTATTTAATTATTATCCTCTTCAACTTTCTTTCTAATTTTAAATAAAAACATCCACTTTCTAATTTTCCTCCACAATTAAACAATTTTAATTATTTAACTGTCTAATTGATTTTCCTTCTAAATTTAAATAAAAGCATTTTATTTAAATTGGCAACTTCCCTCTTTTCAAGTAAAAATAGTTTAATTATTATTTACTGTCACATGAATTCACCATTTTGGAATTAATTTAAATATTAATTTCAAAATAGCATTTCTCTCCACAAATTAAGTTATTTCTAAAATAACTTGATTTTCTAACTCATCCTTTTTCCACTTACTAATTTTTTCATCTCATTGTCACAACTATTCTCCATCCTTGATTTAATTTCTTAAATTAAATCTTGTCCACTCATTTGGGAATCTTACCCTAACCCTAATTGAGAGTTTCCATTTTGAATCTTTACCATTGATTCTAGAGCATTTCTACATCTTCAATCTCATTCGTCCATCCAAAATTGCATTTTGTATAAAATATCAATTTTATCCCCATTTTCAACATTTTAAAAAATCAAGAAAATCTCTTAATCTCTTAGCAATCTTGACATACTTCTCACATTGAGCATTGTATCTTTTCATTTAGTCATTGCATGTAGGAATTCTCTTGCATGTAGATTCTTAAATCCTTCAAAACTTGCTTAGGACTAGTCAATATATTAGATTGCTTATCAAATCTTAGGGCAACATTATATAATTTAAGAAAACTAGAAGGTGCAATGGGAGTCAGCCATAGAGGATGAAAGACTTGGTGAGATTCTTTCATTCATTTTTTTATTTATTCCTTTGCATTTCTTTTTTTATTATGGATTTATGTATTTACATTATGATTTACTAACATTTATTTTGCAGGAAAATCCATAGTTACAAATACAACAATAATGTGGTGGGTGAAGAAACATGTTCACTCAGCAGTGAATTTTTTTTAGATTTGTTGGAAATGGAGTATCAGAAATACACACGTAATATTTATTCAAAAAAATTATCCCCAGCACGTACATTTTCTTTGAAAAGGAAATAATTTTGTTTAACCATCATGAGGGAACCCCTGCAATTGATCAAGATTCTATGCTTTCCTATGTTCAAAAGGGAATACATAATTCATAATCAAAGATCTTTGAGAATGATTTGCATATCAAGGATGTCGAATACTCAACATTGGTTAATTCAAGTATGCATAATGATGATTATATGGATTAAAAATTTGGAATTAGTAAAATAAAAGAAGAGGGAAGTGTTTTAGGTTTTAGTATCTTAGGAGTTGTTGGTATGATAGGTTTCTTGTGTCCATGTAAAAAGAAGAAAATGGTGGAATAAGAAGCATAGATGAGTCTAAATTTTGTCCTTTTCATACACATGGAACTCCCTTTTCCATTTTGGATCAATGGTTGTGTGATAGTTCCAGATTTTATATATAGCCTTATGATGAAAATAACTATGAATATTCTCATTGTTCAGATCAGCCAAGACATCATATCATGGCTCATAATAGTGATCAAAATGAGGAAGGAAGTAGCATTCAAAATGAGTGTTTTAATGACAACAGATATGGCAAAAAGGATTACATAAGAATTTTCAATTGGATTTTTTTGAGCTTGAACCAAAATAAGATTTATGACAAAGGGAAGTATAGACCTTTTTTTTTTTGGTGGCCTTGTGCCATCAGTTTTTATCCATTTTTCACTTTGGACCCTTAAGGGATCGATCCAGTGGAATGTATCTCAGAGTGATTCTGCGTGATATTATTTTCAACTCATAGAAATCAAGCACAAAGGTGACATTTTAACTCTATGGCCCAATGGATAAAGGATAGTGGTCTGCTCTCCCAAAGATTTGAATTCTTGCTATGCCCACAAGGGGCATACATCCCCAGATGGAGCCACTATTGGAACAAAATTTGAAGGTGCCATGATGAAAATTTTGATTGCAACACTCATAAGTACAATTGAAAATCTACTAAAAAACCCGCTCTAAAAAATCATAATTTTAAGCTAGAAAATTTCCATACAAAACCACCTTGAAAAAATGTTTATCAAACATATGGGAATATGCATGCTAGATTTAAGCTTCGTAAGATCAGTTTTGACATGATTCAAAAATGCCAAGTTGAAGGGTTCTGCGAAAGTTTGTTGTTTACACATTGTTAAAACTATGAAATGATTTTCATGACCAAGAGATTGGTGTTCTGAATTCTCCTCATGATAATCTACCTTCATACCAGTTTTCATAATTCCAACATCTTATTTGCTATTTTCTCAACATAAAAATAAAATGGGCTTTACATAGTTTTGAGACTGCATTTTCAAAATGTTTCAAAAGGGCCAACTTTGACACATAATATCTTGTGAAAGAAATGGATTGAGGAATATAAATTTTGCAAACTTGTTCATGGGACTTAAATGAAATGATTCCCAAAGTTACATATTCCCAGACAAAAATTTGATATTTTTTCAGGATACCAAGTTGGTGAGTTTTCTGATGGTTCTCGACAAAGGCAAGTTTAAGAAAATGCTAAGTGAGCAATTTTGAGCATTGATATTTTACAATCATGATGAATTTATAAATTTCCAACTAGTAACCATTTTCTCTTATGATAACTCAATGTCTTGGTGCATTTTTTGACTCTGAAAGAATTCTTGATTAGTTTTCCAAGATGAATCTAGTGGCTACTTGACCCATTCTGATCATAATGTGAAATATCAAAAATGAAATAACTACCCACTTCATTGGGAGAGGCACTTCATTTTTTTGATGGAATAGTTATTAGAGATACAAAATCTACAAAATTGATATGACTTGAGGATGAATCCAATCATAATAAACTATGCTTATGACAATTGGAGGGAAGGAGGAACATACAGTGAAAAAACATCAAGATTTATATATGCATGAGAAATCATCATAGTAGGAAATGAAAAAATTATGAGTAAGAAGAAGAGGCACTGCTTTCTTTCAATGAATGAAAGTAGCTTGGGAGACTTTATCTTACACATTAATTGAATCAGAAATTCTCAACAAAGGCAACAGATAAATTGGAAATTTTCCAGAAGGTTAGATTCTCAATGAAAATGTGAAACTCTTCATAATAGAAAAAAATACTTGAAGAACTTTCAGAGAGCATAAAAGAGACCAAAAAATAAAGGTGAATATATCAATATGTGAAAAACTCTCAATAAGTAAATTCTTGTTAGTAGTTGTGCCCTTTTTGAAGCTTCTTTAGCAATATAATGAAGGTAAAAGGGAGTGTGTGATATAATAATCCTCAAAGCTCTATTTATTGACCCCAGTATTGTAGAAGGAAACTGAAAATAAAAAATGAAAGGAAAAATAAGGTCGAGTAATGTTGCTTTTATATGTATGACTCATATTGCCAAGCATTGGAGAGAATATATTGCAAAACCCAAATCTCAACAACTTGATATTGAGAGCTCTATTTAACAATGCAAGGAACTAATGAGGGAGCTCTTTATATGAATTCCTCTACATAATATTTTTCTAATTTTGAACCATTTCTAGAGGAAAACTTTATGTGCAGTTCTTTCATCACACTATTCTATTCCACATGATTCATGTTAAAGCATTTAGTCAAGGATCATGATATGGAAGGTTTCAACCAAGATTGTAATCGAAGGAGTCTGATTTTGTGTATGTTTTGGATGCCTAGAAAGAAAATGAACAAATTATCTCCCACCAATGTAGGTCTTTGATGATGCGGTCAGGATCTATCTTTCAAATTCACCTATTACAGGGGCAAAGCCAATGAGATTTAAGAAGAATTCAGTGTATTTATGAAGTCATCAACATCCAAATAGTTTATGAGATTAAAAATGATTGTCTCTACTTACTGAATATAAGAAACTCATTGGATGAAATTAGTTTTATTTTAACACATTTCAAGGATGATGGATGGTTTCCCTAAGAGATGATATTAAAGTGGAGAAGGGGTTAAAAGCTACTGTCAACAAATGAAATAGCTTAATTGGGATTAGAAGAATCCTTTACAAGGTGAAATTAGTCTCTTACAAGTGTGGCTGATAGAGACAAATGCAATACTTAAACAAAATACAAAATTAAATGTGAGTTTATGAAGATAAAGTCAAAAGACTAAGAATGACATTGAGAGGGAAATTTTAGAAAGAATTCCTACTATGAAAAATATTGTGAATACTCAATGACATTGTCAAAAAAAGTCACCGAGGTAGAAGATGGTGACAATAGAAATTAGAAGGAAAAATGATTTGAAGCATAAATAGGTATATATATGAAGGCAATTATAATCAAGGACTCGAGAGAAGATGATGGATGCAAAACTTGTAGCATATTAAGGAAGATGGGGTAGCACTTGATAGTTGTTAGAGATTAAAATGAATACAAATAAAAGGATCACAAGAAGTGAGACTTTGAAGATTTTAGTGTTTAGTAGATGCCAAGGCTTTCTATTTTCATTTTAGAGATTTTTAGTGACTCAATATTGGAGCACTTCCATGATATAGACATGTTATAGGAATTCATTGACCAAGCCATGATTTTTTTTAAAAATCAAAAATATTAGAATGCTACTGATGGTGGTGAGAGTTTTTTAGTGGTAGTAGTGAAGAATATAGTGAAAATATAATGTACACATGATCAAAAACATTTCTTGCACTCCTACAAACAACCAAGTAGTAAACCCTAAAAAACCAACACATCAAAAGTGAAAACCCTAAGTGTATTGGGAAGACATGTAAAATCGAATTAAGTCCCTCATGTCTCTCTGATTATGAGGGTCTCTCCAATGAAAGGAAAGTAGGAAGGTTTTCGTGGATAGAACTTATTTCACACATGAAAGAATCCATCAGTCAAAGAAGGATAATTAGAGAAGAATTTTTAAATCACACCGACTATGCAAGTCACACCGATGGAAACATATCAGCAAGAGATATCACTTCGGTAAGAGTTATTTTGAAGCCCCCGATAATGAAATTCACGTTGATGGGAATGGGATTACGAAATAATATTAATGGAGAAGGAAAATTTAGCCAAAATTTATTGGATCAAGGGAATTAATTCAATCATGAAGTTCTACCCAAAGGAACATCTTTACCATCCCTTTAATAAAGAAATTATAGTGAACATTTTGGAGATAATATCACTTTTAAGGGAAATGAATTCACCAGTAAAAATAAAATATTGAGTCAAAATTCTATAGAGTGAGTACTTAAAAGATTGAAATTTACGGAAATAACCAAGCACAAGAAAAATATTATTTTAGTGGATATTAAGTGAAAATATGAAATATTTCATCAGGAAGAAACACATCTTTCACCGAATTAATTAAATAAATGGGTAGTTACTTTTACCTAAATGATTTATTGGTGGAAGTACAAAAGTTTCCAGCAAAGGATAATTACTGGCATCATTTTTTCATGAAGATGCAAAAATGAAGATTAAAGTTAAAATATTTAATTTTCCAAACGAACTAATTGAATATTTTATTTTTCTGAGAATAATTAAATGAAGAGCTGTACTGAAAATAAACTTTGCACCAAATGGATGTTGTGAAGAATTGTAGGCCTAGAAGATATAATGTATATATGCCAGTTGAAATAAAAATTGAAGGGGAAGGAATAAGATTAGAATTAGGAGTTAGGTAGGAGATATACAAAAATAATTTCATAATTTTTATCATAGAAAAATTACTATATGGACCATGATGCATGCATAAATTTTGACTGAAATCAATGGAAGATCTTTAATTATGTTGCTCAATATTGGTTCAATTGTTTGTTAAATTCAAAAGAAAATATTTGGTTTTCTGCACATTATTGTTTCTCTATTATTTGAAGTTGCATATCCAAGTTTATATTTCAATTTCATCAAAACACATTTGTTGTTATTGTGTAGTCGAGTTAATTGGTTTCTATCAAAGAATTAAAACCCTTTTAATTGATTATAGTAACTTGGGGGTAACAATTGGATCAATAAGAAGAGTTAGATAATTGATATGATTGTCATATTGTCTCCACATTGATGTTGTCTTGTTATTAAAATTAAAGGCATAATTTATTTTGTCAATACAAATTTTTTGTCATTGTGTGGTTCTATTAATTAGTTCCTTCAAGGAAGGATTAAAATACTTCTAATAAATCACACTAGCCTGGTAGGATCAGTTGGATAAATAAGAGGAGTTTGTCAATCACATTCTTGCATGTTTATACAAGGTATACAAAAGCTTTAGTGCCAAATAATTAGATTTCTAACCAATACCAGCCACCTATTATAGAACTTCTTTGACTCTGCATACCCAACAATGCATTGGTATTTCTATTTAATCATTTATAATTCACTTTCGAAACTTTAGAAAGTATTAATTTCCAAATAACTACATCTGTTAACTGAACATATTTATATACCTTGATATTGCTTATAGAATTTATACCAAATTATCCATTACATCTACTTCACTTTGCATTGCCATTGTAAGTAGATTTTATTAGTTAAAAATAACATAGCTTTCAAATCTACTTCATTAGTAAGGTCAATCCACCTAGGTCTGGCAGAGACTGAAGAGTAGGGATTCATCAATCTAATAGGTTAACTTTGTTCATTGGTTCAAAAATGTTGCAAGTCTAATCATAGAGCCTGGCATCCTCTTAGGACTTGTAACCTGAATTTTTGAGATCCAACAAGCCATATCAAGCTAGTGTCAAGGAGTTTCTGTAATTCAATTTTGACTAGTAATTTGATATGTAGATGCATCTTCCTCAGCTTATGTCTTACTAGTTTCACCTCTGGATAGATGGATATATGATGAACCACAACCTCTAGATCAAGAACACGAATGTCAGCGTAAGTCCATGCAAATTTTACCTTTCTTTCTCTCAGAAATGTAGCTAGAAGTTCCTTTCTTCAGTGAAAAGTGATTCTACATAGAAGTTTATTTGTGGTGTTTCTTCAGTTCCTAGATTGACTAGATTACATTTCTCTTCCAAGACTGTTGAATTTTCCTGATGAATAACACTAAGGGGAAGATTGAATCCCTCATCCTTTGGCACCTCATATAGGTTTTCACCTTTGGATATGTCCCCTTTTTTTACTATTTTTGGGTTAGAAAATGTCACAGTTTGGTTTCACTTAAATATCTAGATATTAATCTAAGATTTTCAATTTTTTGACTAGGAGATTCAATTGTTTCCCCACAGTATGCATGTGTTTCTAGCTCCATATCAAACCCTTCTTTATAATCTCCACATGGTAGAGTATTCCGTAGTCCCATGAAATCCAAGAGAGCCTCATCATTTTTTAATGTGTCTAAGATCAGTTGTCCTTGTTGGTCATAATCAATGAGTTGGGGGTAGATAAGTTTTAGTTCATTAGTCTGGTTACTTGGCTCAAAATATAGGGTACTAGTAATTAACATGGAGGAATCTTCGAATAATAAGGGTAGGTCGATGATGGGGTCCTCATCATATACATCAGTTATATCAAAGGTATAGATTTCTAGGGGAAGGCCAGTGGATACCGGTAGTCAAGGGTGAGCTTTGACTATTTTAATAGAGGGACCTTTTCCATGTATGGTTATTTTCTTAGGGTTATAATCAAGGCCAAGATTCTTAAGATTCTTCTCAATAATGACATGTTCAAATTGACCACTATCATTTTTCCCAAGGTTTTAATTTTTTTTATAGCCCATGCTAAGCATTAGCTAGAAACCCTTGTTGCTTTATTCCATGGGGAGATTTGACAGGGGCATTTCATCTTGATATAACATACTTGATATATATTTCTCATCTACCACCTCTTTAATTAGGTCTCCCTGCATTTTTAAAGTGGAGGGTGCTACTATGAAGGTCTGAGATATCAAGTCAATTGGTTGTAGTTGCCCACAAGATCTAGGAGATTGAGGTAACTCTCCTATCACGAAGGTACTCTTTTTCATTGTGTAATCTCCACATCCATTGTCTTGGATAATGACCTTAAAATTTGAGATGTCTAGAATGGAGGATTTCTTTGTCTCAGAAGTGAAGGCTAGGGAGGACAAGTCTACATACATAGAGGTAAGTCCCTCATCATTCTTTATGACTTGGGGGATCGTATAATATTTGGCCTCCATATTTTTGCAATAATAAAAAGGCTTAGGTTCACCATGGATTGTGACCTCTTGGTTTGCATAGGGGAATTTGATAAATTGATAGAATGTGGATACAATATCTTGCATCCCATGGATCCATGGGTGCCCCAAGAGAATATTATAAGGGAGTTCAAGGTCAAGGACCTAACAAGTAGTCTCCATGATTATTGGCCCTACTTGGATAGGGAGTTGAATGGTTACTTGAGATACCCTTTCTTGACCATCATAATGTCGAACAATGATGCCTTTACCTTTTTAAAGAACATCTTCTAAGAATCCCAAATTCTTTACCAACTTCAAAGTATAAATATTCAAATCCACACCTCCATCCACCAAAATGCTTTTGACTTTGTTCTTGTGTACAACGACTTCAAGATGGAACACACAATTATGAGATGAATGGGTTGGGAGATACTATTTGGAGAAAGCGATGAGATGTGGTGTAGTGATATGTCTAACCATAGCTTGGAACTGGTCTGCATCAAGATCTATGAGGAAAAAATAATGTAGCCAAGAAAAAGGATGTAGCCAATTCCTTTTCTAGGATTTCCCTATGTGCAATCATGATTTTCAGAAACTCCATGATGAAGATCTAGGTCAGGGTCTTCTTCAACTATTTTAGGACATTGTAACCATTAGGGATGGATTTTACAGTGAGTGCCCTAGATGGTTGTGAAGGTTCTGAAATGGTAATTTTTTTTCTATGTACGAAGACTCCACACTCGGCTCTAGATACTATGATATTTACAACATCTACCTACTCATACAAATATGTGACAACATGCTCATAAATATGGTTTAGATTGTCGTAATTTTTTCCTTTACCATTTTTGTTTCCTTTATTTTTATGTGACATTAGATTCATGTATTTTTTAAGATCTTGATTTCTCATAAGTTGTTGAATAGTTATGGTATTATCATCAATAAGATATTGGATCAGGTTTTTAATTCACATGTAATTGGTTGTTGTGTGCCCCTTTATCTTATAAAAATTGCAAAGGTGTTTCTCAATATACCATGGTGATTTAACTTGAGGCTCTTGGTAATTTTCAATGTCTAGGAGCATGATGATGTTGGCTTGAATAAGTTGTTGAATGATAGATTCAATTAGTTCCCAAGGGGTGTCTATTTTTGTTTAGGAGGGTATCTGTTCTTTGGGGTTGGTCCACCTCGATCATTTACATTGTTGATTCTTTTTTCGTTTGGTTGTTGTTGTGATGAGGTACTTTGCAGAGTGTTTTGGGGGTTGTTTTATAGTTGGTGGTATGTTTTTTTTTGCACATTAGGCCTTGGAGCACTAATAAAAAATTTAGCATCAACAACACCATCATTGGTGATGTTCTTGTTCTTAGCCCATGTGTGAGGATTATCATTGTAAGTTGTTGATGGATGACTGTCTTGATAAGTGGGTGTCCCCCCTTGTGCTATAAGCGATATTTCAATGTTGAGTTCCTTGGGGATTAATTTGTCATATGTTGTTATGCATTACAATTTAAAATGAAAGGACAAGGTCCCTTCAAGATTGGTGATGATAGTTTTGATTTGCTATTCTTCTGGCATGATGCACTTGCTCCTATTGGCCTTGGATCACCATCATTGCAAGAAGGATGCAAATGTTTCTCCCTTGGATTGTTTTAGGTTGGAAAATTCTTCCAAGGTCATGTCCATGCCTAGGTTAAATGAATAGTTCTATATGAATAAGTCCACAATATCTTGGAACTTTTTAATTCTAGGAAGAAGGTAGGAGAACCATTCCATTGTTGGACCAGCCAAACTCCTTAGGAATAGTTGCATTAAATAAGACTCATCATATGCAACTTACATATAGTGGACATGAAATTACCTGACGTGATATTTAGGGTTACAAGTCCCATGATATTTCTCAAACTTAGGTATCTCAAATCCTTACGGGAATGGAATGATCGCAATGCTTCTGTCAAATGGATAGGTGCACAAATTCCCTTATTGTTTTGTTTTTTTCCTTGATTGTAGGTCTAACACTTGTTGTGAGACAAATTTAATTTGTGCTGACACATAATTTTATAGGTCAAGTTGTGGTATGAATTTGTTTTGGGGTGGTTTTATTGCTTGAGCGATGGGTGGGGTGTTTTGCATACTTGGTGCTACACTTGTGGGAGGTTGTTGTAGGAATTTTTGTGCGAGAAATGCTTGTTGATATGCCTATAGCTATTGTTGTGCTAACAATCCTTTTTGTTGGTCTTATTATTTTTGTGCCAATAATACTTGTTGTTGTACTTGGTATTGTCACAAAGCTTGTTGATAAGCTTGTTATGATAGGTATTGATATTTTTCTTGTGATTGAGCTTTTTGAGTGGCTTGTGTATCTTGTGCAACCTCTTATTTTTGTAGTAAATCTTGCACTTGTGCTTGGGAAGCTAGTTGTGCTTGTTGTGTGGCTTACTATGATTATACTTGTTGTGCATCTTGTTACAAATCTTGTGCGGCTTGTTGTGTTTGGAATTGTTGAAGTTCCTTTTGATAGGCTTTGTTGGGCTGCTTGCAATGTGATACTATATTGATTTTCCATATTTGGATTTGGTGGTGGAGGATTTGGAATGGTGTGGGATGGTGTTATGATAATTTCTTGAGGTGCTTGTTGAGGTGATTGTTGAGTGATGATTAGAGGTTGTGTGGTAGAGGGTATGGTTGATGCACGAGGTCCTTGGGAGACCATGTTTTGGATAACTTGAAGTGTTATAGATGGTGTAATGGTTGATTAGGATTTTTGGATTGGTGCCACTTAGTTTTGTGATTTCAGAGGCATGCTTGGAGGATTTGGTATGCTTGACATGCTAATTTGATTTGTTATTGGTATATTTATTTGATTTATTTGATTTGGGTTTGGTATGTAGGGTAAAGGGGGCTGCCCTAAAGCTTTGATTTGTGTAGATGAGGATGTCAAAGGTGGGAATGGTCAAAATATTGGTGGAGGATGATGCATAAAAAGTTACCCCTTGTTCAAACAAGTCCACTTGTCCTTGTGAAACCATGGGGAGGGAAATTTTTGTTCCAAGAGGGTACGTCGATGTTGCAGTGAAAGTGGATGGATTTTTCATGTCATGGAAAATGAGTGGAACATACTAATGTTTTGTGTCTTGTGGGACGATGTTCAACATTCCAAAGATGGTGTTTGCTTCCAAATTTTGGTTGTTTACATGGGGGCGTGTTTGAAGAGCTTGGGGCAGTGAACTCCTCTTGGTGATCATTGGTTGACTTGGAGCATGAGATGATGTTGGTTGTGGGATGGTTTGAATGTTTTTTTGGAAGGATGGTGTTAATGATAATAGTGGCATAGTCCCAATAGGTTGTTCCACAATATTTCTCACATCATAATCAAGAGAGATTTTATCCCTTTCCTTTGCTAATTATAACATGTATTGTGAAGGATTGATTCTCATCATGGTGTTGAAAATCTTGTGGCTTTTAGGATTTTTTACTAGTCCATGATTTTGTCTTAGGTCATTCCTTGGAAATTTTTGGTGACATCCTCCACTTGGCAACCTCCCTCTTGATAATTTTGAGGTATTGGAGGAGGATTAATTGGAAGGTCGATGGATATCCTAGGGTTGAATTCTATTTTAGTTTGACTAAAATAACTTGAAGTGGATGTTTCTTTGTTTTTATCCATGATATTCTTGTGTTGAGATCTAGTTTGGACCATAAAATAAGGATCAAATTTCAGTAATATGGGAGGTAAACCTCTAAATCCTTAGGTTGGTCTAAAATTTAGGTACAAAAAAGAAAATCTAGGGTGTTTAAGGATCAAATGATGGTGATGAGATAAATGAAGGATGAATGCTATGGATGTTTGAACTCTTAAGAACTTTGGAGGAATACTAGACTTTTAAGACTTTTGGATTTGGTTTAGATTTGATTTGATTCAATTTGGATAATGAACTTATAAACCCCAATATGTTGGATGTTATCTTGGAATAAAATTTCCCACAAGGACAATAATTTAACTAAGTGTATGAGGAAGGATTCATCCACACACACTTAGCCATACAAAGTGATTTTGATTTTTATTGGAAGGATTTTACCAAAAGTATACTATGAATTATTTTTCCAAGGTTCTAGAAGTTTTTTATGAAATCGAATTTGATTGATAATTGGGGGATGGATGAAAGTGTTGATTTTGATCCTAGATGAACTTACAAAGACTTTTTCTTACAAGACCTAGGTATTGAAGAACATATTATTCTTATAATGTGCTTAAATTTAAAGGACCAAACTTTAAATTATATGAGTGGTTCAAATTGATCATACATATCTAGATAACTTATCTTAATTTGGTGTATTGCTTGAGGTTACACTTCCTAATGTATTTCTTGATAAATTTTTTAGTGTGACACCTAAACTTGAAGTTTTTACACAAATACTTTTTCTTTAGGATCTCGACCTTTTTTGAAATCATGAGAATAAACACATATGTGGGGTTCAATTATCTTTTATCTTTCCTTAATGGATTCTTTTACCACATCTACACTTTATTGCTTAGCTTTTCAAATTGAATGTCTATGTCTCAACTCCTTTATATTACACAAGGTTCATTATGTGAAAACCAAGGAATCAAAGGCACGATATTCCTATTGTTGACTTTAGAGAGAGAAAATTGAGATATAGGTCCCAATATTTAGAAGTCTCTAAAGAGAGAATCCTTAAGGATAAGCAGTAATATGGGGATTTTTTTAAGTTATTTTCTCTTTTCAAAAGGTTTTAAAATCGATGACCTTGTTGAATGTTTATTTCCAAGGTTTTAGATCTAAGAAAAGTATTTTGATTTTTGAAACAATGCAAAATCCTAGAATAGAAAAGATAATATTTGTTACTAAGATTTCTCCAAACACTAGACAAAGCGAATAGTTAGATATTTGGCGACACTAGCTCCCCCTTTCTCAGCACTCACTTCTTAGGACCACCAAATCTCAAAATTCTTAAAATCTAGGGATTAAAAGGATTTTTTTGTTTCTACAATTGAATAGTACAGATGTGAAGTGGATTTAGAATGACCATTCTTGCATCAACAAAAAGTAGATATTTTGGCTTTTAGACAAATTGGTTCTTAATCAACGAACCTGTTTAGAAGGCCACATGAGAGGCAAGATTAACTTCTATAAGGAGAATCAATTTCTAGTCCATTGGAGCTCTTGTAATGATGAGATTTACTCAACATTTAAATTTGTATACCAGTTTGGAGTAGCTTGGCCTCAACTCATTACCGGTTTGAGTTGTTCCCTTGGGGTGAGTAATTTTCCCACCAAGGTAGGCCCTCTAAAGGTAAAAAATACTGAAGAAGTAAATTTGTGGTTCAACTACCTAGATTGTGTAACACACAAGGAGGGAGTGCACACAATGAATTTTCTTCACACTTGCATGATTGTTCAAATTTTTAGATCCAAATTGAAATGTGTAGGAAATATTTTAGACAATTAGTTTTAAATATTTATTCAAGATAGATCATACTTCAAATATAGATGAAATTAAAAAAAAAGATGAGATTCCAATCCAATAATAGTTTGATCATATAAAATACATAATGTGCTAGAGAAAAGAAGTGTTTTGTAAACTTCTAGAGAAAATATTTCTACTAACTATGAAAGCTAAGGAAACTTATCGAAAAGGAAAACTTCAGGAATCCCTTTTCCATGTTGTTGTTTCCAATTTATAGCCACCAAGGAGGGAACAAACCAAACGTGTTGAAAATTAATGATTGTCAGAGATCCACACCTGATAGCTTGGAAATCTGATCTTAGATCTTTTTTAAGGTCACTGCAATCCTAGTCACGAACTTTCAACTACCACATTAACATCATTTAGATATTTCAACAAGGTTACGCCTTGTAATGGCTCTGATCCTAGAAAGACAGTGTAGAAAATGTCTTGTTAATCAATTGAGTGGCTTTGGAAGCACTGACTTACATCTCTTCATTAGAATGTGGAAAAATGCATTCTTATGGTCTCTAAGTGAAGAATCCCAAGATACAACTCCTTTAGCATGAATAGATGGTGTGTCACACAGGTGGATAATTTTAGATTCATGAAAATCATATTCAATAAACTGTCTACGAAGTCGCCACGTGGTTTGACTCCTAGCTTTGAAGAAAATGATTAAAAAAATGCACACAGCCACAACGTGGCGCATTGTGCACCTATAAAAAATACAACACTTTCACCCGCAGATCTTCCTGAAGACAAAAATAAAGCCGAAAACCAAAAGTAGACTAAGGAAAAATAATTCTTCATAGTTCTAGCGACTTAGAGGGGGGCTTCACTTGTGAAGGCTCAAACCTAGACATATGGTCATTCTTTTAGTTTGAGGAGGGAATAATGCAACATCTCCTAGTCTACATTAGTCAGTCGGGCAAGGCTAAAAAAGTCTTTATATGCTTGGTCCAACTCGAAGAATTCTTTGAAAGATACAAATCTCCATCTTGCTGAAACGAATCCTAGATGATAGTAAAGATGAGAAAGTTGAAGAAATTAATTTTCAACATCATCTACTACTAGTGTTGAACTTGGCCTTGGAAGGTCTGTAGAAGTCTAAACCTTGTTTCTGACCTCTTTTTTAATTTGATTGACTGATAATACATCTCCATTTTCTTAAAATAAGGGAGGTAACTCAAAACTGTATAAGACCCCAAAATCCTTCTTGATTTCATTGACCCTCTTATTTAACACCACTTGTTTGTTCTTGGTCCTGGATGCTACCTTATGGCAGTGAGTCAATTCTATTTCTTTACTAGAGGAAACCCTCTGATCTATAATACCTACACTTTTCAGGGAGTCATATGTAGCCACAGAGAGCTTGGAGATCAAGTTCTGTCACTCAACCACTTGGGGAGCATATTCATAAAGAGATTTTTCAGAAAATGGGCCAACCTTATCATTTATTTCTTGGGCATCCCTCAAAAATTGTAAGGCTGTTTGAGAATGGCAAGCACAATAATGGTTCACTCCCAGTAGGTGGACACCAACTTTTTCTTTACAACAAGGGTCGTAGACCTTTGTGTAGCTGCTAACACTTCTTGTAGTTGAGCCTCTTTTTCTTTCAATCTTTGCTTGAGTTGTTATCTTCATTCAAAAACCTCTATCAATTTAGAAATTAAATTTCCAACCTCCTCATTATGAGCATGCAAAGTAGACTCGGCCTCTACTTTCGACTTTGTCTTGGGCCTTTTTCAAAATTTCAGAACCTTGAGCTCGGACACCATCCAACTCCTTCCTTATAGTTTCTTGAACATGATGGTTTTTTGTACTAGATTGACACTCAACTATAGGTTCACCTCTCAATCTATCTATTTCAACATACATCTAAATCCACTCATCTTGAAGTGTTTTGAGAGATCCTATGGCCTCCTCCTACTATTCATTCACCTAAATTATGTGGGATATTTCATAATTTTGGGCCCTGAGTTCTGATTGCAACTGACTCATTGTTTCTTTCATGTTTTCTAATTCAACTTCATGTTTTCTAAGCATCTGATCCAGCCGCTCATAATCTATATATACTACCTTTTGAGTGGTCTTCGCTAGGTCTACCTGGTCACACAGACGAATCACATTGAAATCTAGACCCACTAGTCTGATATCATAGTCCTCCATCTACATCTGTACTTCGGGTTAGGTTGTGAGCAACTTCATGGTAGTGATCCACAAAGAATTTTGTTCTTCATTAGACATGTTTGAATCTTTTTAGCAGCTAGCAACTAAATTCTTCTCTCTTCTTTTCTGGGTATGTGCAGGATCATGATGGGCCAAAAAGTGGCAATGTGTAAGTGATATGATGGTCCATGTGGCTGACGACATTTTTTTTACCCAAAATTGATGAAACGAAAAGGGTTTTTAAATGAGATTCTTAGCTTACCACCAATATAAATTATGCTTTACTTTGAATTTAACAAATAATTATTATTCATTTTCTATTTGAATTATGACTACAGTACCAATTGATAGGTTGATTGAAAAAATCTCTAGCTTTCAATGGGTATCACATTTTTTAAATCTAAAACATGAATCACATTCTATGTTTCACATACTATAGGATTACAAAAAAAAAAATTGAATTTCATGAAGTTTTGACCAAGTTAAGGTGGTGAGACGTACAAGTTTTTATATTTTTTAAAATTTGTAATAAAAAAACCATAATTAATTATTTACTTGGAAAAAAATTACAAACAAATATACATCACATCGGTACATGAGTCTTCTAATTATATCTAAAATATTAAAAAAAAATATTATCATTTTATTGTGGTTATGGTGGTCAGACAAACACCTACTTCTTATTTTTTCCCTTGAAATTTAAGTACTACTGCATTGAAATTTCATATTTTCAAAAAATACATTTTTTTAAAATAAAAATAAACCTAGTA
The DNA here is from genome assembly GCA_007115665.2 of Sequoiadendron giganteum. Classification (NCBI taxonomy): domain Eukaryota; kingdom Viridiplantae; phylum Streptophyta; class Pinopsida; order Cupressales; family Cupressaceae; genus Sequoiadendron; species Sequoiadendron giganteum. Next base: position 110,681,807 of record CM021101.1, read on the forward strand.
GTTTAGAAACTACATTCAATTTGCAACATATTCTATTCTTACATATTTTTGAAATAATATAGTTAACTTATTCAATTTTTTATGCCAAGTTTCCTAACTCTAAATTTTCTGAATTTTGTTGCCACTTAAGGGCCTGTTTTTTCCATGATGATCCTGCGCATGCCCTTTTGATTTATAATTTTTTGGGCTAGCTTAGTTGCATCAAAATTATTTTAAAGAGTCTATGGGGACTCAATTTTTTTTTCCACCATAGAAGCTCCAGGGAGTAAACTAAAAAGAGTGACAAAAGGGGACACTTTGGATGTATGGGTGTGTGGGGAGGTGAATGAGAGAGTAATCATTAAAAAAGGTGGGATGACAAATTGAGATTGGGCATCAAAAGTACCAGTTGGAGTAAAAAGAGCAACGAATGAAACATGCGATTTCTATCTAAATGTGGATAGGTCTGCGGTAACAGGTAGCATGGATGATTCAACTTTTTCGATGTGGGCCATAGATAGGGTGATTAAAGAGTCAACAGTGGCTGAAGTAGATTCTTCTTGCTCGGCATGCAAGGGCACATCACTTGGTAAATTAAAAATGGCAAGGGGTTCATTCAGAAACAAAATCTTAAGAATAGTAGGTAGAGGATTACTTTCAACAGGTGGGGGCAAAGGATTGACCAAAGATTTAGAAATAGGAAGAAGAGGGGGAGCAAGACTTACCTGAACCGTGATCATCTCAACATTTGAGAGAGAAGACTCTACTTCTTCTTCATTTCCAATAGCTGTATCAGGTATGTCTAGGTCTCAGATTTGTCGTAACTTCATTCGACCTGAACTAGAGCATCCTGATTCCTTAGCGAATGATCCTGCTAAAACTTGATCTTCATGTTTTGTGGTTGATTCTCTTAGGAACCATTAGGTTCTCTTCCTTTTTCTTTAGTCACTGGTGTAAGATACAACCTATGAGTCTCTTTTCTTAGAGAATTTCCATTTTTTGGACTTCTGTGGTTGGGAAGTATCGCATGGGAGTTGCTCATTTTTTACTTCATGGCTAGACTCTGGGTTTCTATTATCAGAATCAGCTTCTCGGTCATAAATGTCCTCAAACTATTCATCATGTGGGAAAACCTCTCTGAGCAATTTATTTGTTCCTCCCATCTCTTGTCAGAACGTCAGAAAGTCTGCCATCTTGTGTTCTCACAACCCTCTCCATTTCATCTAGTTTTTAAGGGTTTTTCTTTTCAAAAGCTTCATCTAATATCTTGCCTGTGGCATATAGAAAATCAGCCACTTTGGCATTTTAGTTGGTATGAGGGCCAATTCAGCATACAATTCTGACTTCTCCTGAGTCGGGTTCCTCTTAGATTCCAAATATTCTCGTGTCTTGTGCTTCAAGAGAATCTTCTTAGATGGATTGTAGTCCCATTTGTCATATATAAGGACTAAGCCCAGAGCAGCCAACAGATTGGTCAATTCCTTTTGTTCTTTAAGCTTATCCATCACTACTTTACTATTTTCTATGCAAAGAGGAAGGAAATATAACTTTGTTTTGTTCCTTCCTCTACCATAGGCATTATTAGGAGGAATTTTCTGATGAAATGCGTCCAATGTGAAGACCCGATCTGTGAAAATATGGGGAGTTAGAAGGGTTCTTTGAAAAAACCATGATATATGATAAATGTAAAATATTCCTCAAATAAATAATCTACTGGGGTCAATGAATTTTTAATCCATTACAAGAAATCAGGGGACAAGTAATTTATTGATTGTGGCAATAACTCTTGCAAAACTGATCTCAAAAAGAGGTGCACAAACCAGTAATAATTACTTGTTCTTGACAAAAAATAGGTCCATACAGAAATTGGTTGAATTAATCTCACTTCATCTAACCTAGAGATAGGAAAATTCCTCTCCAGAAACCCAAATTTTTGATGCAAAATTAAATGGACCAAGAAAGAAGAATACCTCAATTTAGACTCAGCTTTGTAATTCTTTAGCTGCATCAATATATTTGCAACTATCAAAATATCTTTTTTCTCGCTCCCGCTTGAGTATCAAAGCCAAAGCCATCTAGAAAAGATAGACTTCTTCATTACCATCCAGACCGAAGATCTAGGCCAACATGGAGAAAAGATCTTGTGTGTTATCTGGGAACTTTTTGAATGCCAAGGAAAAACAAAATGACCTCTAGTCAGCTTCTCCTTTGTCTCATCCTAATAGAAACCTTCTCTTTCTTTTGATTCCTCCTAGTGGGTCTCCATATATTCTACAATAAATGGCTCAACACACTGGCTATGAGCAATGCAAAAAATCTCTCGTATAGCTGGAGAAAAAATTATGGCCCTAATCTTGTTGCATGTTATGGTTCTACTTTCTTCATTGAAGCTTTGGGCGCATGCATCCACTAGCTCTGGGAATAGATGTATGACAGGTAACATGAAGTATGGAAAACCACAATTCCAAAGCCAGGAAGGAAAAACCTCAAAATTAACATGATCTTTCATCCTATAAAATGCTCCTTCTCTTATATTTTTAGGGTTTCTAGCCAATCTTGGCCCAAAAACATTGTCGGTGACATATCACACCACTTCTCTTTTAACACTTTTGTCTACTTGCACCTTCTTCAGAACTTGAATGGTCAATCCTCAATCACTGGGGCATTAGCAAATGATCTTTGCCCAAAGAAATTGGTGAAAACGGGTGTCTTTGGTATAGATTTTTCCCTTCTTCTTTTTGTTGATGGTTCTTCCATGAATGCTCCAAGAGTTACAAAGAGTTTTCACTGGAATGACCACTTATTTATTTTTGCTTTCCTTGGAAAAATCTACCTTTTGGTGTAATTAATTTCCCCAAGAAGTATCTGCAGTTAAGGTTATGTCATTACTGCTAGTCCATTAAATGTTGCCAATGAGGAGATACATGTGGGTGGAGATCTATATCCCTTGAGAATGCCAAAAAATCTACAAGAATGGATTTAGTAAATTCCTTTGCCGCCTCTTTTCTCAAATAATCTTGTTGTCTTGGGGAGAGTTCCCTTAATTATGTCAATCTTACTTAGTGATACAAAGTACCTTTGAAAAGATGTGGTCATTAATTTCTTAGATATTAGTATGTTAACCCATGTATTTTCACTTATGTGAGCTAGTTGATGTTGATGATGGCCAAGGACAGATTTCAATGATCCACTTACACAATCAATTACTCCCAATGCCCAAAAAATATTTTTTAGACCTTATTTCAGATTTTCCATAAGATTTGTTCTCTATTCACGGACTGCTTTTATATTTTCCCATTGTCATCTGACCAAAAATAGAACTTCCACTATTTGGGTTCACTGGCACCTCTTTTCTATAAATAGCTATGCCACCTCAAGGCTATATTCATTCAAAAAGTAATACTTTAGAGTCTAGCCAACTTCTTGTTTATCTACATATTGTCTTTTTCTCTGCTGCTTTAACCATGCATGTTGGCCTAGGTACTCCTATTTTTCTTCTTCCACGAAGGCCCCAGTATGCCCTCATTGGGGAGATTACATCTGATAGAATTAAATGCCTGGTAATGAGGTGTGACTGGTTAGGGGTAATTTCCTTTCGATGGGTCATCAACAGGGATTTTATTGAAGACAAAAAAAAGACGAGAAGGAACTACAACATCTTGTCCCACTTTGTGGCCTCTCTCCTGGACCTGAACATTACCAAACAAAAGATAGTGGAGTTGGGTTGCAAAATTTTTAAAGTCTCTTTGTTGGAAGAGCTTAGTGAAATTGTGCTAGTTGTCATCCCTAGTTTCAACATTTTCAACGCGATAGACCTCTATCGGTTCATTGATCGTGGTGTGGACATGTCTTGGCTTCATTTTTTGAGTGAATTCCACACCGTGGACTTGGAAAGCCACCATGCTCTGTCTCTACCTACCACCACCTACTTCCTTTAGGAGTATGGTGTTGATGAGGCTCCTGGGTTCAACTTTAAAAATCATTTCGAGCTTGTGGCCTACAACTGTGGAGACTGAGATCAAGGTCCGTGTGTTGCATGTTGAGTGTTCCTTGGTTGCATATTTATGAAGAAGAAGAAGACAAAAATTATTATGGGAAACAATCCATTGTAACTATGGCTGGAGGCCTATCTTTTTTTTAAAATGCCTCCATTTTTCTTTTATGCACTTTTTTAAAAGACCCTTTCTAGGTTTTTCTCTACAAAGATTTTCTGTTAAAATTTGAGGCTCAGGCTACCCCATACTCTAAATTCAATGAAAATATAATATATGATGCAATATTTCTCACTTCTTCTATTTCTTCATTTTTCCTTCTAGATTATTCTAAAACTTAAAATGTTATTTACAATTTTTTTACATATGGTACATATCTATGATTTGTTTTACAAGAATGTCATACATTGATGGAATATTTTTTAAGTAAATACCATTTAATGATATCTCTAAAGAATTAATTTTGATATCCTCCAGCTCCTATTCATTCTTCTCCTTACATGCATTGATTTAGAAAGGGCCCTTCCAAAGTGCTTTGAATTTGGTTTGTTGCCCCAGTTTTGCAGTGCATTAATCATATTTCAGCACTAGGCTTCCTTCCGAGAAATCTGGGTCAGAAGTTTTTTTGTTGTACAATCACTTGATGGTTTGCTGGTAGCCAACTATGGCTCCAAAGGAATTTTCTCAGTCTTCCTCTACTTTGAGGAGTTCAGCTATCTGTACTTCCATTCCACTGCTTTCCTCTATTTTGAATGCTTTCAGTAATTGTAAAGTGGGGAGTTCCATAAAAATAGGTAGGACTAATTCATTCCCATATACTAATTCATAGGGAGATGTCTTTAGAATTTGTTTCGGTGTGATTTGATCTACCTACAAATTAGCTCGTAGATGTTTGTTCCATTCTCTTTTCCATTCAGACCCAATGCAATTGATTAACCTAATTAGGTTTTTATTTGTCGACTCCACTAACCCATTTCCTTGTGGGTAGTAGTTTGAAGAGGCCTTGAGGTAGATCCCATTCCGAATAGAAAAATATAACACCTTTTGAACCTACAAAGGCTCGAGCATTGTCGCATATGATAGTCTTTGGTTAACCAAACCTGGTTACTAGTCCCTTTGAAAAGCTGACAATCTTTCCTTCTATAGCACCTTTTAGGGTAATAGCCTCTATCCACCTTGTGAAGTAATCGATTGCCATGAGGATCCATTTATAGCTAGCACTGGAGATGGGGTTTATCATTCCAACAATTTCTAATCCCCATTGAGTGAAAGGCTCTTTAGTTACAATGGGACTTAGAGGCAAAGAATTTTTTTTCCTTTTACCAACAATGAATTGGCACATAGTACACTTCTGCACCAAATGGTGCACTTTAGAAAATATTGAGGACCAAGAGTATCATGCTCATATGATATTTAGGGTAGTAGTCTTATCAGAAATATGTTGACCATTAGAACTACTATGGAATTCTGGTAAACCCTTTCTGCTTGGCACTTCTCTAGACATTGGACCAATACTTTGTCATAGTTTATTTTAAATAAAATTCCCTCGATTAATATGTACCTAGTGCCTTGCAGTCAGTAGTATCTTCGTTTGTGGAATGGGAGATCCATCAGGTAATTTCCTTTCTACATATAGAATTTTTGATCTATCACCTAGGATTTTTCAGACTCAAACTGATTTAAAAAGACTTGATCAATCTCCTTTCTAGGTTCATAATATGACTCTTGTGAAAGATATTCATAGAGGTCTCTTCCCGACACCAGTTTAGTCAGCTTGATATCCACATTGTATTCCAAGATCTTAGTGATCTAATTGGATCTTTTCTGAGTTATCTCTCCTTGAGTAATGTATTCCATTACACTCAGGTGAGCAATAAAAATGGTGATCTTATTGGTCGATACTAGGTGTCAGAACTTCTGAAGGATTTTGACAATGGAAAACGCTTTCCTTTCTACAAAGTTATATCTAGTTTTATAACCCTTGAGAGTCCTTGAATGAAAATAAATTGGATGCTCCACATTATCTTCTTCATCCCTTTGAGTGAGCACAAAAGCTATGATATGCTAACCACTATACACATATAACAAGAAATATTTAGAAAAGTTCAGATTAGCTAGCATCAAGGTAGATGAAATATCCTTAACTTGTTTGAAAGCTTCCTTGCTGTTGTAAGTCCATTTGAACATAAAATTCTTCTTGAGAATCAATGTGATGGGCCTTGCGATTCCCACAAAGTCTAAAATAAACCAATTGACAAAATTTATATTTCCTAAGAAAGATTGTGATCCCTACTAATTTATTGGTAAGGGTAAATCCATAATAGATTTCATTCTTTCAGAGTCTATTGCAATTCCATCCTTGGATACTGCAAAGCTAGGTAGCTTACCTTGAGGTACTCTGAAAACACATTTTTTGGGATTTAAAGAAATCCAAAAAAATTGGCATCTCTCGAAAACTTGTTCTAGGTGATCAAAATGATCACCCTTTAACTTTGAAAATATTTTTAGGTCATCGAGATAAATAAGGATGATTGAACTGATCAATCCAACGAAAGCAATGTCCATGGCCCGGTGAAAATTCACACCGACATTTGAAATTTCGAAGGGAATCTTTGCATATACAAAATTTCCCCACTTGGTTGTAAAATTCATTTTATGTTGGTCACCTTCCGTAACATACAACTGATTGTATCCTAAGAAACTATCAAGCAAGGAGAACATCTAGAACTCGGATACTATTTGCAAGATCTATTCCATAGATGGCAAAGGATAGTGATATTTTAGTGATTCCCTATTTAGCTCTTAGAAATTGACACAAGGTGGGATGTCACCATTTTTCTTTCGAACCAACACAAGATTAGACACCCAAGTTGAGTGTTTAACCAGGTAAATGATTTAAGACTCAATTAGCTTAGTGAGATCTTGTGCCATCAGTGCCTTGACCTTGTTAGAACCAAAAATTTCCATTAAAATCCTAAATGATTTTCCCATTTTGTACCTAATATTTCACTATATTTCCATAAAAGAATCATTCACTACCTTTCATAAAACTTAAAAAGGCCAATTATTGTTGCCATATTTTATACGCTATACTATTTACCGCTTTACCATGACCCTTTTCAAAGTGGCTCACGGTATAGCGGTGAAGGTTAAGTGCGGTCATGATGTCTATCACCACTATACTGCATGTAGTCTCCAAATGAATCACAGTGGCACGGTAACAATCAAAATTTAAGCGGTGAACAAATACAGGTTGAAGGGAGGGCATCTACCATGTTAGCACAGATAGTCTACATGATAACAATGGTAGTGCAGTAATGGGTAGTAGTCAGTAGAAGTAGACAATGATCATAGTGATGGTTAGCAAACGGTTACTGCAAAAGTACCAAAGGTTATGATGAAGACCGCGGTGATTGTGGTAAGCCGTTAGCAGGTAGTGAAGGTGGCTACTGCTATACCATGATCGGACAAAGAATAGACCGCAGTGACACTAGTGGGTAGTTAGCAAGTGGTAGAGGCTAAGGAAGTAGGAAAAAAATGTTTATCGCACTACCATGTGTGGTTAAACCATAGACCGTGGTAGTGCGATTGTTGGTTGGTAAGCAGTGAGCCGTACCAACAATAGTCAAGTCAGAGACCACGATGATTGTGGTGGATGGTGAGACAACCAGTGAGGCATCAGTTGAAGCTTACCGCTCAACCATAGGGGGTTCTAACACAGACCATAGTAAGGTGGTGAACAAGAAGTAAATGAAAGATGTGGCGGTTAAGATAGTCATGCAAGCGGTTACCGTGATATCGCAAGTTGAGGAAATAGGGGTCATGATAATGCGGTGAGGAAGTAGTAGATAGCCAGAGGTGACAGGAAATGTCAGTCACCACTATATCGTGGTCGGTCAACAGGTTGACTGTGGTAGAGTGGTAAATACAATTAAATCCACAGGGAAGAGAAATTTAAAGACCGGTCAAGGTATAAAGGGAAAATTAAAGGCTTGTCTATAGTTAAAAAAAATAAATTCCGATAAGCAAATCCAATTAAATGTTTTAGTTTCTGTTAACAAATATTCAAACGGCTATAGCAGATAGTGAAGGGTCGTGACCCTCAGATTTTATTGTATAAATACTTGTAAAAAAATAGTTGTAAAGGATTATAATAGGATAGATTGTGGCAAGCATAATATTTTCAAAATGTTTGCATTCAAGAAGACTATGTTGCATGTATAAATTTTGAGGAAGATAATGGAAGACTGTTGATTTGGTGGCTTCATTTTGGTATCAATTGTTTGTTGGACTTATGCAATTATTTGATTATCTCCAATATGATGTTTCTTGATTATTAAAGTTAAAATATCAAGCATATGTTCAATTTATCAATGCACATTTGTTGTACTTGTGTGATTTGATTAATTGGTTTCTTTAAAGAAGAATTAAATTCCTTTCAGTTAATTATAGTAATCTGGGAATGTTATTTGGATCATTAAGAAGGATCAAATAGTTAGGATTGATATTCTACCTCACTTAGGGTCTGTTAATCACATTCTTGCATGTTTATACTAGTTATAAACTCATATTTGTATGCCAAACAATTAGATATTTTTCTAGATAAAAGCCACTTATCTAAGACTTTCATTTTAACTCTGTTTTACCCTATAAGGCACTAGTCTTCCATATTTCATTATTTAATTTTATTCATTTCATTTAACATCCATTAACCAAACATATCAGGCTTCACCTTGATATTGCATATACAACTTGTACCAAATTTAAATCATATATCTCCATTGTGAACTTGCCATTGTGGATAGATTAGTCAATCAGGAAGCGTATTTCAAAATTTGCAACATTCATATAGGTATACCTACCTAGGTTTAGCAGAGCCTTAAGAGTAGAAGGTTCAACTCTACTGGTTGGCCTTGTTAGTTGGAAAATAGCATTGTGAGAGCTTGGTAACCTCTTGTGGTTCAAACCTGCATTTTTGAGACCTAACAGACCTTCACATTGATAGGCCTCTACTTCTATCAGACTAGTTTTGACCCTTCTACCAATTCAATGGTATGTTGGATTATACCAAGATTGTATCCTCTGAGATAATCATAGGTCCATGTTATAACTCCGTCATACCTAAAGCATAGATTCCTTAACCTTTGTTTATCTTGCCACTATACATCCCTTTTGAATTTCAACTTTTTTCCTTTTTTGACATCCAAATCTTCATAATCCTTTTCATCAACTATGAAATTTTCCTTACCATTCCTCACATCTTCAAAATTAAAGAGATTCTCAAGAGAAATCAAACCCACATGGAGCTTATTTCCTTTTAGCTGAATGACATGCCCTTCAGAAGATCGATCCTTTGGTTTTGAATAGTCAAAAACTCCTTCTGAGTTTTGAATAAAAGTGGCTATCTAGCTGTCATCCTCAAACACTTTCCAATTTTGATCATTGTTGGGAATTGATAACCAGACAATGATATGAACAACACTTTGCTTCGCATCAAAAGTTGACTCAAACTATGACTTGATAGAAGCCATCTGATATGATATGTTGTTCTAGGATTGAGGAATGACTTGTGCATTGAAAGCTTGAAAACCTTCAATCAAATCCCATATCCGATGTTTGCAGGCCTTCATCCTCGTATTTTTAGTAGATGCTTCCCTCAGACCTCTTTGCACCCATTTGCTCAGTAAGAAATAGACCATGAATCAAGGCTTCATACTCCACATTGTTATTAGAGCATGAAAACTAGAATTGATAGGCCTTGAGAGTCTCTGATCCTATCAGAGATAGTAGTCAAACTCTTATCCTAGAGCCAACCTTGTATTTAGCATTGTCAAAGCACAAGTTCCACTAACGATTATCCATCGGATCATCATATCTTTCTCGAACTTTCATCAATTTATGATGAACCACATCATCATCAAATATCACATATGTACCCAGTCTAGTTGCATGGAAATTATTGAATGGGTCAGATTTGATGACCTAGTTGAGGAGAACTTATTTAAGTGTCTGCTCACTTGTATTTTCTTCATCTTCCAGCATTTCCATGCAATATCCCTCTTGCCTTGAAAAATAAGTATGTGCTGATTCAAAACAAAGGAAAGCATTGTCTGCTATGTGTTCTTAATATCAGATGGGACCAATCTAGTGCCAAATTTCCACCCAGCTTTGTAGTGAAATATCTAGAAAGACACATCCAAAGACCGAGGGAATTTCTATTACAACTACCTCTTGCGAGACTATCTTGCTTGAGCATGAAAAGAGTGTTAAGGATAGATATTTTATCCGATTGATTTTCAGAACCTTCTTTCAATCCAAGTACATGATTACCTTTTCCAAATGTTCATACTTGAGCATTAAGGCATCAACCACTTGCTTTAGCATGACTATTTTACTAGCTTCTGAGTGAATCATATTATTGTGCAAAAGTTTATCTCCTAAAATTAAATTTTAAAAAGAAAGGAGTGCACTTTGGCTTGCTTACCTCTTTCTATTTTACTTCATATGCATCATTTGTATAAGTTGTAACCTTTGAAATTTGAGGATCTAATGTGGGCTCTTTATCTTTACTTTGATTGTATGATGAAACTTCATCCATCTATAGTTTTGGTTCTTGATATTTAAATCTTTCCTAAAGCAATGTAATTTTCTTGGGGATAGATATTACATCCCATAGAGAGACATTAGTAGGCTCCTTCTTCAATTGTTCCACCACATTGAGCATTCTGACCAGTCGAATCTTTTGTGTTAATGACAAAATCTCTCTCGACTTCGGATGAAGACAATCCATCGCGAACGGGTTTGATGTCTTATCAGGAATTTTTTTGGGAAATGACAACATCTATATTTGTTGAGTTGGATGAATAGTCAGTTGAACAATCAAATCCACAATCGTCTCAGGAATATGTCTTTCTTGTGATGCTTGTTGATAGGGCTAAAAATGGGGCAGATCTTGTGGCACATATTCCATGATGAGCCTTATCTTGGATCTGGTGTTGTAGTCCGAATAGACCTATGAAGTGCTAGTTTTCGGAGCTTCATTCATGAAAACTACATCTTCTTCTTCCATCCAAGAGAACAATACTTGATCAGGTTAAATTTATAACTCTTTCTCTATGGACATTCCTTGCATTTGCGCCCTAAATGGGGCATTCTACATCTCAGAAGACTCATATCCTTTTGCATTTGGTTGAGTGCCTTTGTTTATTTTATCTTCTATTCTTTGTTGTAGTTTTCCTTTGGGGAAATTTTTAGGTATATAGCCATCATTGTAGGGAAAACACCAGGCATTTTTGCCATCCACCAAATTATTTTGACCTAGAATCAAATATCTATTGTGGTTGTCCTTAACCATTTGTAATGAAATGATGACCAAAACTATTTACTTGGTAAAAGCCGCTTGTTGACCTCCTCGACTCGAAGGTCCTTGGTATATACTTTTTTTTCTTTGTTGATAGAAATGCCTTCCTCCCTAATAGGTTTGAGTCACTTGCTTCAGAGGAGCCATTTGTTGTCGCTTGATGAGAACTAGCTCATTAGTGAAGGACCACATCACGATTTTCATATCATGAAAGTATGTTTTTACAGAGGAAGAACCTGACATGCAAAACTATATAGTAGGGTATACATACAAAGACAAGGGTGGAGTTGAACCCATTATCTGCGTCGTGGAAGAGTTTAGAGTAGACTCTTCTCAGAGCAGTGCACCTAATATCTTGATGACAATAGGCATTAGAGGTCGTGGTGGAACATTTACCATATCTATCAAACTATTCTCCATGCATACTACCACTTTGTAAGCATCAAAAGGGTATCTCCATCCATGTAACTTATCAGGACCGTGATATCCAAATTGATGGCCTTTAAGTAAAACATGAATTCCATGGTAGCTTGAGGTCATGCAGTCTTTGGGATCCTTTGCCAAGTTTTTTGAAACTTCATGTTGAAGTTGCTCATACCTTCTTGTGTGGCTCTTTTGATGGTGACCAGTTGGTGTAGTAGAGAGGAATGATATCCTTTCTTTGAAAAACATTCAAAAATATTTTCTCCGAGGTCATCCCACAAGCTAATGGAGTCATAAGTTAGAGATCTATACCAATCTTGAGCCTTCCCTTTGAAAGAGGCGGCCAAAAATATCATAGCAATATTCTTCTCCATAATATTGTGCACCCTACTTACCCTATGTCTTGGAGGTGCTCAAGAGGGGTTTTAAAGTCCTCACAAGAGAATTTTGGAATAACCTTGAGGGCATTAGCAGATATGGAAGACCAACCATCAAAAGGATTCAGTGGTGTGGACTACCACTATCCCAGGTTACAAATTTTCTTGGAGTAGGAGGGAGTACATGGGCACTGGAGAAAAGGTTTCTATAGATCGCATAAATAGGTATTCTTAATTGGACTCTCTGACCTCCAAGGAGAGTAGATAAGGCTCTAAACTCTGGACTCTTACTTCTTAATCTACTACTTCTCACAAATGATACAAAACCTATGACTATTCTTCTCCTAGGTACTAAGGATGGTAGTTGGGATTACTGAAAGTTACCCTTTGAAGATGCTCTTGTTTGATGCGTGGGAATAAAACCTCAAGTTTTCTTCCTTGGTCTGATTTAGAAATATTTATGACTTCTAATTAGGCCTTCAAAACTTGTCCCACCAGGCATGCCAGAAAAATAAATGTTGATCATCATAGCTTGCACCTCTCTGATAGTCTTATGGGAAATTTAGCGAGTGGGGGACAATATGCGCCTCACTGAATACCTCCAAGATTTTTATAGAAAGTTGACTCTTCTTTGAGTTTGGGAAAAATGTAGAAATAAATGTAAACAAAAAAACATTAAAATTTACGATGTGCCAACACTTTTACAGCATTTAAAAACTAAAAGTTTCCTTTTATGAGTGATATGATAGACACAGAACACCAAATCCCTTCATTGTTGGCAAGATAAAGAAAAAAAAAGGCTAGATACAAGCACATATCCAGTCATGCGATCCACCCAGAGGAAGTGCATATTAAGGTCTGACCATACATAGAGGTTCAAGAATTAATAGAAAACATTCAAAAGAAACATAAAATCTTCCTCCTAATATAGCATATTACGAAGAAATAATAATCCTACAAATAAAATGGAAAAGTCTAATGACATAGTCTAGTTTATATAGGTTAGAAATTAATCATATACATAAACAACATGGAACTCTGATACTCAAACCATTCAGATTAAGCAAGACACGGTGTTCTATTCTAGATGAGAATATAAAAGAAATATTTACAAATACTATATCATGCAGAGTTTCAAATATTTCTTCAAGATAGCTCATACTTTAAATATAGATGAACTTTAAAATAGAGATCAAATTCCAATCTGATAATAGTTTGATAATATAAAAGACATAACATCATGCAAGAGTAAAGAAGTGTTCTATAAACTTCTAAAGTAAATATTTCTACGAATTATGAAAGTGAAGGATACTTTTCTAAAATGAAAAAATTAGGAACCCCTTCTTCATGTTTTTGTTTCCAATTTATAGCTACCAAGGAGAGAGAAATTCCAACCTCGTTCAAAATTAATGACTGCTAGATGTCCACACATGATAGCTTGGAAATTCAATCCTAGATATTTTGTTAGGTCATTGCAATATTTCTCACCAACTTTCAACTACCACATTAATATGATTTAGATATTTCAATAGGATTAACCCTCGTAATTTCTCAGATCCTAGAAAGATAGTTTTTCAAAGGTATTGTCAATCAATCAAGTGGCTTTGGCAGCACCAACTTATGTCTCTTCATTAGAATGAGGAAAAATGCATTTTGACAGTCTCCGAAAGAAGACTCCCAAGATATAGCTCCTTTACCGCAAAGAGATGATGTGTCACATGGGCAGATAATTTTAGATTCATGAAAAGAGGATTCAAAAAAACATCCACCAAGCCAACACATGGTCTGACTCCCAAATTTAAAGAAAACAATTAACAAAACACTCATAGCCACCACATGGCGCATTGCACGCTTGTCAGAAATACAACCTTTTCATGCGTGGATCTTCTTGAAGACAAAAATAAAGTTGAAAACCAAAAGTAGACTAAGACAAAAAATTTCTTAGCAATTCCAATGCCCAATTCTGATGCCAACCTTTTGATTTTAACATTTTGTCATCCAGAGACAATGCTGATTTTCCATAGAATCATTAATTCAATAAAGAGATGAGCTTCCAACATGAGATCATGCATTGTGTAAAAATATAAGATCTCCTAAATATTTAACATAAATTAATAGCCCTCAAAATGCATTATCAGTGGAAGACACCCTTGATTGCTGGTCAATAGTTGTGTCCTAAACGACATGTCAAAATAGTATCAATTTACTGTACACATGATGCACATGAAGAAACCGGCCCTGCTTGTAGTTTCTCATCAATATTCTTACTGATAATATGTTATTTAATGTATTTCTACGAATGTATCCTATATTGAAAATCATCCACCATAGATTTGGTAGACGCTAAGAATATTCTAAGTAAAAGAAGTAGACACTAAGCCATAAAACACATGAACTATTTGACATAATGCCTCAAAGATGTAGTCTTTATGGACTGCAATAATTGCATGACTATATGCAAAAGAGATGTATTGAAAAGGCATAAGAAAATTTTAAGTAAATACTATTAGTCAGTGTAAATCCCAATTCTAGAAGCTTTGAGTGTGGCTTCTCTATAAACATATGTGATTGGCAGGTGATTTGGCGATAATGACCTACATGGAATGTTTGAATTCTTGATTTGAGTGAATGATGCAAAAGAAATAACCAAATAAATGCACCCAAATCCTAAAACCTCCCAAGTTCTAGTTTCTTTAACTTTGACTTTGAATCAATCTTTGTTGTCATACTTTCTTGCTTTCCTTCATGTAAAATGTCTCTCTTAAGAATAGAGAAATACCCATATAAACAGTCTTTGATAGCAGAAGCGCATCAAATAGAATCATCACACAATGAAATTTCTTTATTAAAATGCTATACACAAAACGTTAATCAAAGAGTTAGGCATTTCCAAAATAGAGTATTCATATAATAACATTTTTATATCACAAAATGCTACTCATTTCCTTGAGGATGATTTCTTGTCTACAAAGAAGCAACAAAATTCAAGAATAGAATAGCTACTGCAGATATCTAAAGGTTCTTAATTTTAAACACAATACAAAGTTCTTTTCAAAAAAATTCGATATTCCCACAAAACCTGAGCATTCAACTAAAAACAGGTGCCAGATTGCTATAGTTTGACTAGATAATACTTACAATGCAAGGTATGTACAAAGCTATAGTGAAAGAATCTAAATTTATGATAACATAATGCTATAGCTCCTCTTTTTAAGAAAGGAAATATTCTAAAATCAAAGGAGATAAATATATTATTATATCCAAAACATTGATCTTAATCTACAACCCTCCTTCTAGCGCCAGATGTAAACATGAAATTCCACACAAGTTTCAAACAATTTGACCAACATTAGTATTGTTAGTCCATTTAAAACAAGTAAATCTATCATTCCTATGAGATATCCAAACATAATTAATAATGCAAATAATAAAAGATAAAAGAAAAAAATTGAAAGCCTATAAAAAGCATGCTTATACCTAACCCACTGTGGAAATGGTGCACCTTTGATGTGAAAAGGATTCCCTTTCCCACCCCCTCGATAAGCTTCAAATGGTAATGGACAAAATGTGAAACAAAGATGAACTACAAAATGAAATAAAAGTCCCTATAGTGCAAATACTAAGATTATGGGTGATATTGTGGATAGAAGTGGCTTCTATTTATAGATGGAAGGGTTGAAGAATGGAGAGATGGGAGGAATGTAGGACTAAAGAAGAGCCAATGATATTGTGACACTTGTCACATGGCTAGTGGAGGAAGGTAAAAAACATTTAGGAGAATGTGCATAGTTAATGGTTGAGGATTTGAGAGGTGTAAGAGAGATTAATGCATGTGTAAGATGCATTAAATGAATATGGTTGGAGATTTTGGAGGGAAATTGTTTTGAGTAAAAAAGTTAAATAAGTGGAGTAAATGAAGGAATATTCTCAAAGAATATGTCTTGGTGAGGGAAAACAAGGTATTTAGTTAATTAAAAGAATTAATTTTCATGTGCAAGTGGGTGGGTTAGTAAGGGGTTTATATTGTACCCAGGTTGAGTCAAAACCGAGAGGATGGGTAATTATGATTAGGGGCTAATCAATTTAGTATTGATTAACTAGCTAATTCATGACATTTAATTTAAATATTTGGGTTTATTTAAGTCAAATTAGAGGATGTTAGAAATTTGGTATTTTAAAAAAATTTATTGATTTATTTAATTAAAAGAGATGAAATTAGTTAGTAGAAAGTGAATTAATCAAATAAACTTAGTTACATGATTAATAGTAGAAATAATCTTGTTTTGAGCAGAATTAGATGCATTATGTTAGTTGATTATTTGCATGACTATAGTTTTAATCTCTTGTACACATTCACACTATTCTAGGAACCTTATCTAACTAAAACATGCCTTACTTGGTCCTTTCCAAAGGTTTTGTAAAGTGTTATAACAAACTGTCACACTTTCACACTTTTCTAGGACTTATTTGATTAATTAAGCCAAAATGGGCCCCTTTTCAATAAAATCATACATAATGTGTACCTTGTTTAACTGTTGTAAAGTGTTTTAAAGCACTTTCACACTTATATAGGTTATCTTAATTTATTATGGTTAATTGGCATTGTTAAGCCCATTTTAATTCAAATTTAGGTCTTGATTTTGACACATCCTGAGGATCTTTCTCGATAACCATAAATTAAATATCAAATTATTTTATTTGGGAAAATTTGGTCCTAGTAAGATGAGCAAGGAACCATTCACTCTTAATGGTGAATGGATTCTCCCTTAATAAGGACCCCCCTTTTTCTGGTGATCTGGAATATGTTTTAGGCCTTCTTTCAGCTTCCCGAAGCTTTATCCTAGAAAATTAGTTAGGAACCATTTGCCTTTGGTGGCGAATGCGTCCTCCCTTAATGAGACCTTAATGCATCCTAGATCTGGTGTCAACCTTAATTCTTTTAATTTTGGGGTTAATCTCCTAGTTTAATATAAATAAGGGGTTAATTCACATTGTTTCTCCTAAAACATCAATCTAAGAATCTTAGCATCTTTGACAGAGCATCCTTGTAGCAAATTGGAGTTCACAAGAGAATTAAAAGAGCACTCACAAGGCATTCCAAGGTAGCTTTTTAGAGTTTATTGTAGCAATTCAAGGTCAATTCATCACGTCAAGGGTTTTTTGCATTCATGCATGTGGCTGAGCTAAGATAGTTAATGTTGCATTGAGGACCCATTTACAAGCAACATTTCACATCAAAGAACTAAACTCTTCATGGTCACTAACTATTATATTGTAGATTTTCATTACAAGACATCTCTCAAGGTATCAACACTTAATTATTTCATGTTTCATGCTTCAATTTCCTTATTCCATCATTTTGGTTCAATTACCTACAAGGGGTTTGGACAAGTCAAACCCCTATTCACTAACAAACAAGTTTTTCTTCCTCTTGAGTGTGTGTTTTTAGATTTACATGTTGAAGATCAAGTGGAACAAATTAGAATCAAAATGGGAATTGAGAGTGTAGAAATTGATGTATAGGATCCAAAAATTAGTTTTTCAAAACCCTAAAAGGACCCATTCGGAAGTAGATGTGAATGAGTCCTCAGTAGGGTTGAAGTAGTGAAAATATAGAATTTGGAGTTACAAACTAAGAGGAACAAAACCTACAAGGAACTTTCTAGAATCCCTATCAGGGACCCATTCACCACTAAAGGTGAATGAGTCCTCAATGGGCCCTGAAATAACACTTTTCCAAGAAGGTACACATAATTTTAGCCTCTTAAAGCCTACCATTTTGTTGCTATAATAGTTACAAATCATTTCTGATTGTTATTTATATCTTTTAAGACTCATAATTGAGTGTTTAAATAAGAAAAATATCTAGTGGTTTATCATCTTGTTCATTTATGGTGGTAAACCCTACTTTTCCTAGTAAAAAAAAACATTTTAATAAGAACTTAATGAACCCAAATCCATAGATCCCTTATTTGTTTGGAGTTTTATTTTTCGGAGCCACCCCTCTCTTTTTCCTTGTCATGACATAGCTCTATTTGGAAACATATGACTTGGCATAGGGCTTTCCATGTTATCTCTCATGTCTTCTTTAATATTAGAATTTATCATTTTCTACTTTAATGTAATTGCTCATAGTAGGATGTATATCCATTTCTTTAAAGTGGGGGCACACATTGGCATTATTCTATTACATTTTAACTTTTCATTTCTCAATGTGTAGTCTTTTTATTTCAAGTGATGTGTCTTTCACTTTGTGGTTGACATTGGGTGTGATGTACCTCAAGAGTGTGATCTCTCTTAGAATATTATATTCCTCTTGGTTTCTTAATAAATGTAAAATCTTACCCGTAGATATAATCTACTAGGGTCGATAAATTTCTAATCAATTGCAAGACCTCGGGGGACAAGCGATTTATTGATAATAGCAAAAACTCTTTCAAAACTGGTCTCGGAAAGAGGTACAAAAACTAGTACTAATTACTTTTTCTTGAAAAAATATAGGTCCATACATAAATTGGCTTAATTAAGCCCTCTTCATCGAAATTAGAGATAGGAAAATTCCTCTCTAGAAACCCAAAGTTCTTATGCAAAATTAGATGGACCAAGAAAGAAGAATACCTAAATTTAGACTCAGCTTGGTAATTCTTCAGTTGCATCAACATATTTGCAACTATCAAATTGGAAAATTCAAAATGTATTTGTTCCCTGTCCTGCTTGATTACCATAGCCAAAGCCATCTAGAAAGGATATACTTCTTCATCATCATCCAAGACAACATGGAGAAAATATCTTGTGTGTTATCTTGAAACTTTTAGAATGCCAAGGGAAAAACAAAATGACCTCTAGTCAATTTCTCCTTTGTCTCTTCATAATAGAAACCCTCTATTTTGTTTGATTCATCATAGTAGGTCTCCATATATTCTTCAATAAATGGCTCAACACGTCGATTGGGAGGGATGCACAACATCTCTTGTATAGCTGGAGCAAAAATTATGACCCTGATCTTGTTGCATGTTACGGCTCTGGTTTCTTCATTGATCCTTTTGGTGCATGTGTCCACTAGCTCTGGGCATATATGTATGACAGATAACATGAACTATGGAAAACCACAATTCTAGAGCCGGGAAGCAAAACCCTCAGAATTACAATGATCTTGTATCCTCTAAAATGCTCCTTCTCTGATATTTTTGTGGTTTTTGGCCAATCTTGGGTCAAAAAAATTGTCGGTGACATCTCACACTGCTTCTCTTTGAACGCATTTTTCTATCTGCACCTTCTTACAAAACTTGAATGGTCAATCCTCAAGAACTAGGGCATTAGAAAATGATCTTCATCGAAACAAATTGGTGAAAACAAGAATCTTTGGTACAGATTTTTCCTTTCTTGTTCTTGTTGATGGTTTCACCATGGCTTCTCTAGCAGTTGCGGAGAGTTTTCACCAGAATGATCACTTTTTTTTTGCTTTCCTTGGAGAAATCTACCTTTTGGTGTAATTAATTTCCCTAAGAAGTACATCAAATTAAGGCTTTGTTGTTATTGTTGGTCCATTAAATGTTTCCAATGAGGAGATACATGTGGGTGGGGATCCACATCCATTGAGAATGCCAAAAAATATACAAGAATGGATTTAGTACATTCCTTTACCACCTATTTTCTCAAATAAGCTCGTTGTCTTGGGGAGAGTGCCCTTAATTATATCAATCTTAGTTAGTGATACAAAGTACCTTTGAAAATAGATGCTCATTAATTTTTCAGATATTAGCACATTAACCCATGTATTTTCACTTACACAAGCTAGCTGATGCTAATGATGGTCAAGGACACATGTCACTGATCGGCTTACACAAGCATTTACTCGCAATGCCCAAAAATTAATTTTGGGACCCTATGTCAAATTTTTCATATGATTTATTCTTTGTTCACTATCTTCTTTGGTATTTTCCTATTGTCGTCCAACCAAAAATAGAACTTCCATTGTTTGGGTTCACTAGCACCTCTTTTCTATAGATAGCTATGCCACCTCAAGGCTATATTCATTCAAAAAGTAGGACTTTAGAGTCTAGCCAACTTCTTGTTTATCTGCATATTGTGTTTCACTCTACTATTTTAACCATCTCTGTCAGCCTAGGTACTCCTATCCATCCTCTTCCATGAATGCCCTAGTATACCTTCACTGGGGAGATTACGTGAAAAAATTAAATTCTTGGTAAAGAGGTGTGACCAAATGGGGGTAATTTCCTTTTGATGGGTCATCAACATGGACTTTATTGAAAACAAAAATGAGATGAGAAGCAACTACAACGCCCTTTCCTGCTTCATGGCCTCTCTTCACGACTTGAATGTTGCCAAAAACAAGATAGTGGAGTTGTGTCACAAAATGTTGGATGTCTCTCTGCTTGAAGGGCTCAACAAAATTGTGCAATTTTCCTTCCTTGGTGTTAACATTCCTAGAACGATGGACCTCCATTGATTCATTGATCATGGCATGGACATGCCTTGGATTTCTTTTCTGAGTGAATTTGACACCATGGACCTAGAAAGCCACCATGCTCTATCTCTACTTGTCGTCACCTACTTCCTTCGGTACTATGGTGTGGATGAAGCTATCGATATTGACTTCAACAATCATTTTGAGCTTGTAAACTACAACTATAGAGACTAAGTTCGAGGTCCATTCACCATGTGTTGTGTGTTGTGTGTTCCTTGTTTTCCTATTTATGAAGAAGAAGAAGAAAACAATAATTATTATGGGAAACAAGCCCTTGTAACTATGGCTGGAGGCCTACCTTTTTGTAAAAATGCCTCCATTTTTCTTTATTGCACTTTTTCTCAAAGATCCTTTTTGGGTTTTGCTCAAGAGAGATTTTTTGTTTAAATTTGAGCCTCGAGCTACCCTATACTGCAAATTTGATGAGAATATAATATATGACACAATATTTCTCACTTCTTCTATTTCTTCGCTTTTCCTTCTAGCTTATTCTAAAACTTAAAACGTTATTTACAAAAAATTACATATGGTACACATTTGCATTTTTTTTAAAGAATGTCATACTTTAATGGCATAGTTTTAGATAAATACCATTTAGCGGTATATCTAAAGAATTACCTTCCATATCCTCTAGCTCCTATGCATTCTTCTCCTTACACACATTGATTCAGAAAGGGCCCTTCCACAATGTTTTGAATTTGGTGTGTTGCCTTGGTTTTATAGTGTGTTCATCATATTTTAGAAACTAGGCTTCCTTTCTAGAAATATGGGTCACAAATATTTTTGTTGAACCATTGCTTGATTGTCTGCTGGCAGCCAACTATGGCTCCAAAGGAATTTTCATTGTCTTCCTCTAGTTTGAGGAATTTGGCTATCCGTACTTCCATTCCACCACTTTCCTCTATTTCCAGTGCTTTCATGAATTGTAAGGTGGGGAGTTCTGTAGAAACAAGTAGGACTAGTTCCTTCTTAGATAATAATTTTTATAGATATGTCTTTAGGATTTGTTTCAGCGTGATCCGGTGTACCCACAAAGTAGCTCGTAGATGTTCGTGCCATTCTCTTTTCTATTCATATCCAATATGCTTGATTGACCTAAATAGTTTTTTATTTGTTGACTTCGCTAACCCATTTCCTTGTGGGTAGTAATTTGAAGAGGCATTTAGGTAGATTCCATTCCTAATAGAAAAATATGACACCTTTGAACCTGCAAAGGCTCAAGCATTGTTCAATATGATAGTCTTTAGTGAACCAAACCCCGTTACCTGTCCCTCTAAAAAGCTGACAATCTTGTCTTCTATAGCACCTTTTAGGGTGATAGCCTCTGTCCACCTTGTGAATTAATTGGTTGCTATGAGGATCCATTTATGGCCAGCATTGGAGATGCGGTTTATCATTCTGACAAAGTCTAATCCCCATTGAGCAAAAGGATCTTCAGTTACAATGGGAGTTAAAGGTAAATTAAAAAAATTCCTTTGGCAATAAAGAATTGGCATTGAGTAAACTTTTGCACCAAACGATGCACTTCAAAAAATATTCATGGCCAATAGTATCTTGCCCACATGATCTTTAGGGAAGTATTCTTAGCAAAAAAAAATTGACCTTCAAGACTGCTGTGGAATTTTGATATAACCCTTTCTGCCTAGAACTTGTTTAGACATCAGAGTAATAATCCATCATAGTTTCATTAAAATAAAATTCCCTCAATTAATATGTGCCTAGTGCCTTGAAATCAGTAGTATCTTCATTTTTGGAATGGGAAATCCATCGGGTAATGTCATTTTTGCATATACAATGTACAATCCATCATCCAAGATTTTTTAGACTTAAACTAATTTGAAAAGACTTGATCAATCTCCTTGTCGAGTTTAGAATCTAACTCTAGTGAAAGATATTTACAGAGGCATGTTCCTTGCACCAGCTTAGTCGAATTGATATCCACATTGTATTCTATGATTTTAGTGATCAAATTGGCTCTTTTTTCAGTTAACTCTCCTTCAATAATGTATTCCCTTACACTTGGGTGAGCGACCAAAATGGTGATCTTATTGGGTGATACTAGGTGTCAGAACTTCTTAAGGATTTTCACAGTGGAAAAAGCTTTCTTTTCTACAAATTTATATCTTGTTTCATAACCCTTGAGGGTCCTTGAATGAAAACAAATTAGGATCTCCACGCTATCTTCTTCATCCCTTTGAGTGAGCACAAAATCTATGTTATGTTGACTATTGTACACATATAAAAATAAATATTTAGAAACATTTGGATTAATTAACACTGGGGTAGTGAAAATAGTCTTCTTAATCTGCTCAAAAGATTCCTTGCCTTTGGGAGTCCATTTGAACATCAAATTATTCTTGAGCATCAACGTGATGGGCCTTGCAATGCCGACAAAGTCTAAAATAAATCGGCTGAAAAAAATGATCTTTCCTTAGAAATAATGTAGTCCCTTCTGATTTACCAATAAGGGTAAAACCATAATAGATTTCACTCTTTTAGAGTCTATTGCAATTCCCTCCTTGGATACTACAAAGTGAAGTAGCTTATCTTGAGGTACTCTGAAAGCACATTTTATGGGATTTAAAGAAATCTTGAACTTTTAGTATCTCTAAAAATATGATCACCCTTCACCTTTCAAAAATTTGTCAGGTTGTACAAATAAATCAAGATGATTCAATTGATCAATCCCATGAAACCAATGTCAATGGCCTACTGAAAATTCGCACTAACATTTGAGAGTCCGAAGGGAATATTTGCATATACAAACATTCCCCACTTGGTGGTAAACGTCATTTTATATTGGTCACCCTCCTTAAGATATTCTTGATTGTATCCTGAGAAACCATCAAGCAATGAGAACATCTCTGACCTGGCTACTATTTGCAAGATCTATTCCATGGATTGCAAAGGATAGTGATCTTTTAGCAAGGCCCTATTCAAGTCCTTGAAATCAACACAAAGTTGGATGTCACCATTTTTCTTCCAAACAAACACCAGATTAGAAACCCAAGTTGAGTCTTTAATCATGTAAATTATTTGGGATTCAATTACCTTACTGATCTCTTATGCCATCAGTGCCTCAACCTTCAAATTGATGGGCCTCTACTTTTATTAGATTGATTTCGACCCTTTTTCCAAATTAATGGTATGATGGATTATACCAAGATCGTATCCTCTGAGATCATCATGCATCCATGCTATAACTTCATCATACCTAGAGAACATATTCCTTAACCTTTCTTTATCTTCCCATTGGACATCCCTTGTGACTTTCAAATTTCTTCCTTTTTTGACATCCAACTCTTCATAATCCTTTTCGTTGTCTGCTAGATTATTTTGACTTGGAGTCAACTCTTTGTTGTGGTTATCCTTAAGAATTTGTAATGGCATGGTGACCGAAACTATTTGGCTGGTGGAAGCCACTTGTTGACCTCCTTGACCCAAAGGTCCTTGGTATGTACTCTATTTATTTTTTTGATAGAAATGACTTCCTCCTAGATAGGTCCGAGTGTCTTGTTTCAGAGGAGCCACTTGTTGTTGCTTGATGAGAACCAGTTCATTACTGAAGGGCCACATAAAGATTTTTCTATAATTAAGGTTTGTTTTTATAGAGGAAGAATGCAACGTGCTCAACTGTATGGTAGGGTATACATACATAGACTAAGATGGAGCTAGGACCATTATCTATGTCACGAAAGTGTTCAGAGCAGACTCTTATCAGAGCAGTGAGCCTAAGATATCCACAAAATTGGAATCAAATGTCATGGAAGAAGCTCTCCCACATCTATCAAACTATTCTTCATGTGTATCACCACTTCATAAGTGTCGATTAGGGTATCTCCACCCATGGAAGTTTATAGGACCGCGATATCTGAATTGATGGCCTTTAAGTAAAATAGGAATGTTGTGGAAAATTGAGGTTGTGAAATCGTTGGGATATTCTGCCAAGTTTTTTTAAACTTGGTGTTGAATTCACTCATGCCTTATTATGGGGAAATTTTGATGGTGATCAGTTGGTGTAGTAGCGAGGAACGATCTCCTTTCTCTAAAAAATGTTTGAAAATATTTTCTTCGAGGTCATCCCATGAGCTGATGGAACTGTAAGTCAAAGATCTATACCAATCTCGAGCCTTCCCTTTGAAAGGGGCAGCCATCAATCTCATAGAAATATTCTCCTTCACAATATTATGCAACCTACATACTTCCACTATGTCTTGGAGGTGTTCGGAAGAGGTTTTAAATTCCTCCCCAAAGAATTTTGGAATAGCCTTGAGGGCATTAACGGGTATGGTGGGCCATACATTGCGAGGATTCAGTGATAGTAGTGGACTACCATTGTCCTAGGTTATAAATGTTTTGGGAGTAGGAGGGAGTATATGGTCCATGGAGAAAAAGGTTCCTATAGATTGGGTAAATTGGTATTCTTATTTGGAAACTCTAACCTCCAAGTGGAGTAGATAAGGCTCTAAACTCTGAACTCTTACTCCTTACTCCACTACTTCTCCTAGGTACCAAGGATGGTAGCTGGGAGTACTGAAATTTACCCTTCCAAGATGCTCTTGATTGAACCCTGGGCATAAAACCTCCAATTTTATTCCTTAGTCTAATTTACCAATATTTCTGACTTCTAATCAGGCCTTCGAAACTTTTCCCAACGAGCATGCGAGAAAAATAATTATTGATCATCAAAGCTTGCGCGTCTTTGATAGTCTTATGGGAAATTCAATGAGTGGGGGACAATATGCGCCTCACTGAATATCTTCGAGATTTTTATAGAAATTTGACTCTTCTCCGAGTTTGGGAAAAAAGTAGAAAGAAATGTAAACCGAGAAACATTAAAAGTGGTGATGCGCCAACGTTTTTACAATATTTCAAAACCACAAGTTTCCTTTTATGAGTGTTATGATAGACACAAAACACGACATCACTTCATTTTTGGGAAGAGAATGAAAAACAAAGAATAGATACAAGCACATATGTAGTCATTCGATCCACCCATAGGAAGTGCATATTAAGATCTGACCAAACATAGAGGTTCAAGAACTAATAGAAAAAATTCAGAAGCAACATAAACTCTTCCTACTAATATAGTGTATTATGAAGAAACAGTAATCCTACAAAGAATATGGAAAATTCCAATGACATATTCTAGTTTCTATTGATTATAACTTAATAATCTACACAAATAGCATAAATGTACGATAATAAAACCATTCACATTAAGAAAGACATAGTGTTCTATTTTGGACAAAAATATAAAGAAAGAATATTGACAAAGACTATATCATGCAAAGTTTCAAATATTTCTTCAAGATAGCTTGTACTTCAAATATAGATGAACTTTAAAATAGAGATTAGATTCCAATCCGATAAAATTTTGATCATATAAAAGACATAACATGCCAAAGTAAAGCAATGTTCTGTAAACTTCTAAAGAAAATATTTCTACTAACTATGAAAGTTAAGGAAACTTTCCCAAAAGGAAAAATTCAGGAACCCCTTCTTCATGTTGTTGTTTCCAATTTATAGCCACCAAGGATAGAGAAACGTCAACCTCATTCAGAATTAATGACTCCTAGACATCCACACCTGATAGCTTGGAAATCTGATCCTAGATCTTCTATTAGGTCGTCGCAATCTTCTTCACGAACTTTCAACTGCCGCATTAATATCATTTAGATATTTCAATAGGATTACCCCTCATAATCACTTAGATCTTAGAAAGATAGTCTGGGAAAGGTATTGTCAATCAATCAAGTGGATTTGATACCACCAACTTGTCTCTTCATTAGAACGAGGAAAAATGCATTCTGATGATATCTGAATGAAAACTCCCAAGATACAACTCCTTTAGTGTGAAGAGATGATGTGTCATAGGGGCGGATAATTTTAGATTCTTGAAAAGCGGATTCAAAAACTAGTTCACCAATCTGACAGGTGGTTTGACTCCCATCTTTGAAGAAAATGATTATAAAAACACGTGCAACCACCATGTGGTGCATTGCACACTTGTCGGAAATACAACCTTTTCGCATGTAGATCTTCTTGAAGACTAAAATAAATCTAAAAACCAAAAGTAGACTAAGATATTTTCTTGCTTCACAATTCTAATGCCAACCTTTCCATTTTAAGATTTTTTCATCCAAAGAAAATGATGATTTTTCGTAGAATCATGAATTCAATAATGTGATGAAGCTTCCAGCGTGAGGTCATGCGATGTGTAAAACTATAGTATCTCCTCAATCTTTAACATAGATTAATAGCCATCAACATGCATTATCAGTTGAAGACACCCTTGATTGTTGTTCAAGAGTCGTGCCCTAAATGACATGTCAAAAGAGTATCAATTTACCATTCACACAGATGCATAGGAAGAAACCACCCCTACCTACAACTTCTAATCAATATTCTTACTAAAAATAGTTTACTTAATGAATTGCTATGATTGGATCCTATCTTTAAAATCATTCACAGTATATTTGGAAGACACTAAGCATATTCTATGTAAAAGCAAGAGACACTAAGCCATAAAACACACAAAATATTTGACAAAATGCCTCAAAGATGTGGTCTTTATGGATTGCAATAATTGCACGACCATATGCAAAAGTGATCTATTGAAAAGCCATAAGAAAATTTCAAGTAAATGCTCTTATCTGGTGTAGAGCCTAATTTTGCAACCTTTGATTGTGGCTTTTGTATAAATATATGTGATTGGCAGGTTATTTGGAGGTAATGACCTACACAAAATGTTTGAATTCTTGATTTCAGTGAATGATGGAAAACAAATAGCCAAATAAATGCACTTGAATCTTGAAGCCTCCTAGATGTTAGTTTCTTTATCTTTGATTTTGAATCAAACTTTGTTGTCATTATTTCTTGATTTCCTTTAGGTAAAATTTCTATCCCTTAAGAATAAACAAACACCCATATATAAAACTCTTTGTTAGCAGAAGTGCGGGTATGTGGAAGATCATCATGGAAAAAATAGGCCCTTAAGTGGCAATAAAAAGACAGAAAATCAGAGCTAGACAACTTGACGTAAAAATTTGAATAAGTTATCTATATTATGTCAAAAAAAGTAAAAAATAGAATCTATAGCAAATTGAATGTAGTTTCTAAACTACTAGACCTTTATTAAAAAAATATACATATATTTGGTGAAAATTTGAAATTTCTATGGAGTAGTATTGAAATTTCAGGGTAAAAATAAGAAGTAGGTGTCTGTCTGACCACCCTAACAACAATAAAATGATAATATTTTTTTATGAGATTTTAGATATAAGTAGAGGACTCATGTGTCGATGTGATGCATATATTTTATAATTTTTTTCCAAGTAAATAATTAATTATGATTTTTTTATTACAACTTTTAAAAAATATAAAATCTCGTCTGTCTAACCACCTTAACTTGGTCAAAAATTCATGAAATTCAATTTTTCTTTTTTTAATCCTATAGTATGCAACACATAGAATGTGACACATGTTTCAGATTCAAAAAATTTGATAATGTTTGAAAGTTATAGATGTTTTTCAATCAGCCTATCAATTAGGACTTTATTCGTAATTCCAATAGAAAATGAATAATAATTATTTGTTAAATTCAAAGTAAAGCATAATTTATATTCGTGGAAATCTGAGAATCTTTTCTAAAACCCTTTTTGTTTCATCAATTTTGGATAAAAATAAAGTTGTCAGCCACATGGGCCATCATATGGCTTATATATTGCCACTTTTTGGCCCATCATGATCCTGCACATACCCGTGCATCAAATAGAACCATCACACAATGAAATTTCTTTATTAAAATTATTTACACAAGACATTAATCAAAGAACCAGTCATTTCAAAAATAGATCATTCATATAATAACATTTTTATATAAAAAAAAACTATGCATTTCCTTGAGGGGTATGTGTAGGATCATCATGGAAAAATAGGCCCTTAAGTGGCAATGAAAATTTAGAAAATAAGAGTTAGGAAACTTGATGTAAGAACTTGAATAAGTTATCTTTATTATTTCAAAAATATTTAAGAATAGACTCTATAGAAAATTGAATCTAGTTTCTAAACTACTAGGTTTATTTAATAAATAAAAAATGTATTTGGTGAAAACTTAAAATTTCAATGTAGTGGTACTTCAATTTCAGGTAAAAAATAAGAAGTAGTTGTCTGGCTAACCACCCTAACCACAATAAAATGATAATATTATTTAATAAGATTCTAGATTTAAATAGAGGACTCGTGTCTCGATGTGATGCATATTTTTTGTAATTTTTTTCCTAGTAAATAATTAATTATGATTTTGTATTAAAACTTTAAAAAAATATAAAAACGCATATGTTTGACCACCTTAACTTGGTCAAAACTTCATGAAATTCATTTTTATTTTTTTAATCCTATAGTATGCAAAGCATAGAATGTGACGCATGTTTCAAATTCAAAAAAGTGATATTGTTTGAAAGTTGTAGATGTTTTTCAATCAACCTATCAATAAGGACTTTAGTCTTAATTCAAATAGAAACTGAATAATAATAATTTATTAAATTCAAAGTAAAGCATAATTTATATTGGTGAAAAGTTGAGAATCTCCTTTAAAAACCATTTTCGTTTCATCAATTTTGGGTAGAAAAAAAACCATCAGCCACATGGGCCATCATATCACTTACATATCGCCACTTTTTGGCCCATCTTGATCTTGCACATACCCTGAGGATGATTCCTTGTCTACAAAGAAGCAACGAAATTAAAGAATAATAGAGCTACTATAGTGTTCTAAAGGTTGTTAATTTTAAACATAATACAAAGGTCTTTTCAAAAAATCTCAGTATTCCCACGAAACCTGAGCATTCAACTACAAACAGGTGCCAGGCTGGTATAGTTTCACTAGCTAATACTTAGAATGCCAGGTACATATAGAGCTATAGTGAAAGGATTTTAATTTATGATAACATAATGTTATAGCTCCTATTTTTAAGAAAGGAAATATTCTTAAATAAAAGGAGGTAAATATAGGATTATATCCAAAATATTAATCTTAATCTGCAACCCTCCTTCTAACACCAGATGTAAACACTAAATTCAACACAAGTTTGAAAGAATGACCAACATTAGTATTGTTAGTCCATTTAAAATAAGTAAATCTATTATTACTATGAGATATCCAAACATACTTAATAATGCAAATAATAAAAGATAAAAGAAACCAATTGAAAGCCTATAAAAATCATGCTTATACCTATCCCATAGTGGAAATGGTGCACCTTTCATGTGAAAAGGATGCCCTTTCCCACCCCCTTAATAAGATTCAAATGGTAATGGGAAAAATGTGATACAAAGATAAACTACAAGATCAAATAAAAGTTCCTATACTACAAATACTAAGATTATGGATGATATTGTGGATAAAAGTGGCTTTTATTTATAGACTGAAGGGTTGAATAATGAAGAGATGGGAGGAATGTAGGACTAAAGAGGATCCAACGATATTGTGACACCTATCACATGGCTAGTGGAGAATGTGCATAGTTAATGCATGTGCTTGAGGATTTGAGATGTGTAAGAGAGATTAATGCATGTGTAAGAGGCATGAAATGAATATTGTTGGAGAGTTTGGAGGGAAATTGTTTGGGGTAAAAAGTTAAATAAGTGGAGTAAATGAAGGAATATTCTAAAAGAATATGCCTTGGTGAGGGAAGATAAGGTATTCAGTTAATTAAAAGAATTGATTTTCATGTGCAAGTTGGTGGGTTAGTAAGAGGTTTAGGTTTGACACAGGTTGAGTCAAAACCTAGAGGATGGGTAATTAGCATTAGGGGTTAATCAATTTAGGATTAATTAACTTGGATGAAATTAGCTGATTTATGACATTTAATTGTTTGGGTCTATTTAAATAAGATGATGTTAGAAAATTAGGATTTTAATTAAATATATTGATTTATTGAATTAAAAAAGATGGAGTTAGTTAGTAGAAAGGTAATTAGTCAGATAAATTTAGTTGATTAATAGTAGAAATATTGTTAATTTGAGTAGAATTAGATGCATTATGTTAGTTGATTATTTGCATGACTACAATTGTAATCTCTTGTACACATTCACACTATTCTAGGACCCTTATCTAAGTAAAACATGCCTTAATTGGTCCTTTGCAAAGGTGTTATAAATTTTTGTAACATAGTGTCACACTTTAACACTTTTGTAGGACTTATTTGATTAATTAAGCCTAATTGGTCCCTTTTCAATAAAAAAGTACAAAATGTGTACCTTGTTTAAGTGTTGTAAAGTGTTTTAAAGAAATTTCACACTTATCTAGGTTGTCTTAAATTATTAAAATTAATTGGAGTTATTGATCCCATTTTAATTAAAATTTAGGTCTTGATTTTGACACCTCCCAAGGATCTTTCTCTCTAGTCATAAATTAAATATCAAATCATTTAATTTGGAAAAAATTGGTCCTGGTAAGCTGAGCGAGGCCCCATTCACCCTTAATGGTGAATGGGTCCTCCATTAATAGGAACCCCTTTTTTTTGGTGATCTGGAATGTGTTTTTGGCCTTCTTTCAGCTCCCAAAAGCTTTGTACTAGAAAATTAGTCAGGAACCATTCGCCATTGGTGGCGAATGGGTCCTCCCTTAATGAGAACTTAATTTTTTAATTTCATTCTGGAAATATATTAATTACCGTTCTTCCCAGATTTGGTGTCGGCCTTAATTCTTTTAATTTTGGGGTTAATCTCCTAATTTAATATAAATAAGGGGTTAATGCACATTGTTTTCTAGAAATTAAATCTAAGCATCATATAAACTTTGAGAGAGCATCCTTGTAACAAATTCAAGTTCACAAGAGCATTATAAGAGCACTCACTAGGCATTACAAGGTAGATTTTTAGAGTTTATTGTAGCAATTCAAGGTCAATTCATCATGTCAAGGGTTTTATGCATGCATGCATGTGGCTGAGCTAAGATAGTTAATGTTGTATTGAGGATCCATTTAGAACCATCATTTCACATCAAATATCTACATTCTTCATGGTCAGTACTTGATAGATTGCAAATTTGCATTACAAGACTTATTTCAAGGTATCAACACTTCATTACTTCATGTTTCATGCTTCAATTTCCTTATTCGATCATTTGGTTTAATTACCGAAAAGGGGTTTGGACAAGTAAAACCCCTATTCACTAACAAATAACAAGTGTTTATTCCTCTTGAGGGTGTGTTTGTAGATTGATAGGTTGGAGATCAAGTGGAACAAATTGAAATCAAAATTGTCAAAGTTTTCAAGTTGTAAAAGTTATCATCTACATTGCAAGATCATGGAAAGAGCTCTAAAAAAATAATTTTTGACTTTCGAGAGCTAAAAACCTAGGAATTGAGAGTGTAGAAATTGAAGTATACGATCCAAAAATCAGTTTTCCAAAACCCTAAAAGGACCTATTTGCCACTAAAGGTGAATGAGTCCTCAGTAGGGTTGAGGAAGTGAATATCAGGAATATGGAGTTACAAACTAAGAGGAACAAAACCTAGAAGGCACTTTACAAAAGCCCTAATAGGGACCCATTTGTCACTAAAGGCGAATGAGTCCTTAGCGGGCCCTAAAATAGAACTTTTCCAACAAGGTACACATAATTTTACCCTCTTAAAGCCTATCTTTTTGTTGGTATAATAATTAGGAATCATTTTTTATTGTTATTTGCATCTTTTAGCCCTTATAATTGAGTGTTTTAGTAAGAAAACAATCTAGTATTTTATCATATTGTTCATTTATGGTGGTAAACCCTGATTTTTCTAGCAAACAAAAACATTGTAGTAAGAACTTATTGAACCCAAATCCATAGATCCCTTATGTGTTCGGAGTTTTAGTTTTTGGGGCAACCCCTCTCTTTTTCCTTTTCATGACATATGTTTTTTTAGAAACATATGACTTGGCATAGGCCTTTCCATGTTAGCTATCATGTCTTCTTTATTGTTACTATTTATAATTTTCTACTTTAAAGTAATTTCTCATTATAGGATGTTTAACAATCTCTTTAAAGTTGGGGCATACATTAGCATTAATCGTTTGCATTTTTCCTTTTCATTTTTCATGGTGTAGTCTTCTTATTTCAAGTGATGTGTCTTTCGATTTTTGGTTGAAATTGGGCATGATGTCCCTCAAGATTGTGATCTCTCTTAGCATATTATATTCCTCTTGGTGGCTTGATGCGACACACTAGATCCCCTATGTGGAAAAAAAATTATTCTTTGATTGGTCCTCTCTTGGAGACATTAGGCACAATGATCCCTAAGTTTAAGACCTCACATGAACTAAGCAAGACTCCTTTGAACATTCTTTACATTTTGCATTTTCAAAATTTTGGTTATATGACCACCTTGCATAATACACCTTGCATGCTTGTGGAGCTATTTTGTTTGTTTAAGAGTTCCAAGCATACAAAGCTTTGTTGGCCTCATGAAGCTCAAATTTACTTGTTGTGTGGTTCCTTATCAAAGTTATTAGGAGGTATAACTTTGGTATGGTTTGTTGGGAATCCCATCTCAGGAATGAATTTCCATTAGCAACTCGCATGTGTGTGATCACATACCCGCCATGTGTGTATGTGTCTGATATTTTTGGATTACTCACCTAGTGGACAACATGAAGTTTCATTGCCTCAGAGTGAGCGTGAATTTTTTGGACAAAAAGCCTAGATCTGATCCACATCATGATTGAAAAATGGTCGAAGCTTGATCCACCCCTTTTTGTTTATATTTTCTCTTTATCTTTGATAGTATTTGTTTGTCCCTTGTTATTTCTCTTGAAATCATTTTCATGTGTTTTATTTTGTGCCTATGTTGGTGTGTCATAGGATCATGATCTTGGGGGCTTGACCATTCCTTTAGATCATTGTCATCATGTCTTACCAACATTGGTGCATTCAAATCCCTCTTGGTTCAAGTTTGTCTACTTTAGTATGAATTTGAAGCAACTTCCTCCTCTCACTAAAGTGGAGGCTAAATGTGGAAATGAAAAAAGTATCCCTTTACTTTTCCTTGCTTGTTTGGGCCCTCCTTGTTAAATTGTGCATTAGTGTTGCCTTGATTTAGTGTTGTAATGTGATTGACACATTCACATTAGGTCTTGCGCCCTTGTGAACAAAATAAACTTAATTGTACCTTTTTTAGAGTGTTGTAAAGTGTTGTAACACCCTTTCATACCTTTCTAGGGTTTTAATAACTAATTGGGATCCTTTATGGTGTAATTGGTCATATTTTTCATCCACAAGCCTCATTTAATGCATCTTTTTGAGAATTATGCTGACATAAATCAACATCCAATCATAATTTAGGTGTTTTTAGGTTGTGTGGCCTAGGTTTTGTGATCTAGGACTCATACACAACCTTGGGCATATGCGTCCCACCTAGATTTTTGGGTCCCAATCTAGATTTTACACCTTTCTAAGAATTTTTGAAAATTTTCCCATAATTAATGCCTAATGGGACTTATACACCACTTTTGGCGTATGAGTCCCATGTGGCCCAAAATTAAATTTAATTAAAATTATTGGAAAAAAAATTTCCTCCTAGATCTGATGTCAGCTTGTAGTGTTGTAATTTAAGGAAATTAAGCATAATCAAGTATAAATACAAGTTTTTTTCTCTCATTTTTACCCCAAGCATTCAAGTATTAATCCTAATAGAAAATTTGAGTTCACAAGAGCATTAAAGTTTTTACAAGAGCATTCAAGGGCTGATTATCAAGTGTTTTAGAGAATTATTCAAGAATCAAGCATTATGTCAAAGTCACCATGCATCATGTTTGTTTTTGATCTAACAATTGTGATGTAGGATTTTATGGTTCAAGCTAGAATTTAATTCAAGATCTATCACATTCAAGCAAGATTCAAGATCTACTTTCATTGGAGTCACTTCATACATGGTTGCAACACTTTATTACTAGGGTTTGGTGAGTTGTAACATTGCATGTTCTTCATTCATCATCATCTATTCTTATTTTATTTCATTTCAAGGTTTGATTACCAAAACAGGGTTTCACCAAGGCAAACCCATTTCTACTAAAAAAACAATATTTTCCCTCTCTTTAGTGTTGTGATTTGTAGATCTAAGTTGAGGACAAAATGAAGAGAAAGTTGGAAGAAAGTTGTCAAAATATTCAAAGTTGTCAAAGTTATCACCCTCTATTGGGGATCTTTGGAAGACTTCTATAGGTTGCAAATCAGGGCTTCGAATTCAAAAATCAATTAGAAAGAAAATAGAAGAAATTGAAGAGAAGATTCAAACCTTGAATTTCTAGAAACCCCTAACTAGATTGATACGCCAATTTTGGCGTATGAGCACCAAAATAGGTCAATTTCAATATTTTGTCATATTTAGAATCTACAATGCCAAAAACCTATTCTTATTCAAAAACCCAAATTTGGGACTAAATTTCCGAAGTCGGCATATGAGTCCAATTCAACATTAAAATAAGTGTTTTCAATATTCCAGAGCTTCATCTAGTCTTCTTCAAGTTCCAAGGTGCACACATATCATCTTGTAGTTTTTTATTCTAATTTACATGATTTTTCTAGGTCATTTAGTGAAAGATTGCATTACATTAGGTTGAAGCATCTTGATTTGCATTTCATTTTTCTTTTCAAGCCCTAGCTTGATGGTGAACCCATCTTTAGTTTATAATCAAACCCAGGGATAGCCCTATTGCAAGATCTCTCTCTCATTTGCATACTTTAGATTTAGATCTCTAGGATTTTCCTTCAATGAAATGATCGAGAAGTATGTTTTCTCTATGCCCTAAACCATAAGTAGAAAAATCCACATTCATTTTTTGTTGTTTCAATTTCTACCAAGCCCATTTTATTGGAAAATATTGTTGAGGTAGTTTGAGAGGGAAATATTATCTGTGGGGGGTGCAAGAGTTTTTCATGACCTGATATCACATGCAATGCCTCCTCTAGTTTAATTAAAACCGTTTGGAAGATGGTTTCATACCAATTGCACTATCAATTGGGGACTACAAATTTTCAACCAAAAATAATAATTGCATGTTCAAAGGGGTAGCCATTGCAATCTCCTCTATCTAAAACACTAGCATCTATAGGGAACCAAACAAAATCAACAAATATAGTGAAATATTACCAAAATTTAAATTTAATGGCATTTATTTGTGTGAAGTATAATTCCATATTTTTAGAGGCATCATCAACACATGGTAAATTCATTAAAAATGTTATTTTGATTGACATATGGCTTTACGTAGAGTACTTCGAAGCATTGGAAAGATATGAAATATACTGAGTATTTAAATGCAGTGAAGGGGGATATAATGGAATATTAGAAGTAAATGGATTCATTTATCTAATTCCTCATGTCATTTTGAAGATCAAATTGCAATAAATTTCACTAACTTTTTATTACAATGTATAAATTCACGAGGTGATTTAATCATTATCATTTAGTATTTCATATTTTCACTACCCACAGTATGAGTTTTCAAAAACCTTACTAGCACTTTCGCATACTAATTAATTTTATAGTTTTAAATATTTATATTTTGAAATCTCTAAACTTATTTTATTTTCTTGAATACAGGTTTGATTGACCAAAAAAAATATTTTATTGGTTTTCATACAAATTTAATTCACCAACAATTTTTTTTAAAATATAAGAATAATTTACCAATTCCATTATATTACTTGTTTCAATAGAAGTATAATTCGCCAAGATTTCTACAAAGTTTTAGATATTTAAAATAAATTTATGATAAAATTAATAATTTTTTAAAAAGGATTCACCAATATAACTAATATTTTTTCAAAAAATAATTCAAGATTGGCTAGGTTTTTATTTCTTTTCCTAGAGGGGGTTTCGTAAAGTTATCTTTGATCATGAGTTTCATAAGTAACTAAATATCTAAGATACATATAGATTAGTCATAAGGGCTATGTAATATCAATCAACTTTGGTGGATGCATATTTATTAATGTTAAATTTATGTAGAGGTGATAATAGATTACCCACTAATGAAAGATGAGAACATATATTAACTACAAATAATTTGTTCTATTATATTTACAATTATCAAATTAAATTACAAACTTGACTGTCCCGAAGTGTGCAACCTTAATTCTCATAATTATATTTAAAATTAGATTCTTGAACTATTAACATTATTTTAATGAAAAAAGGTATTATGTGTGAGAGGGAGTGAGGTTTTGAATTTTGTTTTGTCCTACAACGGGTGTTTGGTTTGAAGGTAGTTGGATCTTTGTTGGGGGTTTGACTTTTTGTGAATGCGGTAGGGGAGAATCCAAGTGAAGAGCATGGGGAGCGGACTCCATAGACTGGGGCACGAGGAATCAGGGGGACCTAGACGGTAAGGTGGACTCTGAAGGTAAGGTGTTTCTTGGCCCCTCTTCGAATGGCAGGGTTGGTGGGGCCGATTTTTTGGGGAAAGAGGATGCGACCAAGGACCCTATTTCCCAAGTTAGACTAGGGTCTCTAGATAATTTTTTGAGAGATATATGTTGAGATAAATAAAAAAGAAATTGGGCCTCGTTGTTTGGGACCAAGTGTATTGGTAAGTTGGTCTTTCCTCTAGTTAGCAACATTTTGGTCTCTTCAAGTGGGACTGTTCCTATTCTAGTTCTTGATCCAATGATTGACCATAATGTTTCGATGATGGGATCTTTGTTGGTGGGTAAATTCATGGGTCCAAGACCAGATATTGAAGTGGCTAGGGATTTTGTTCAGAAGAAATGGAAAACAAAAGGACAAGTTAAGGATGTGGCCCTACCTAAGGATTTCTTTTCCTTTTCTTTTTCCTGTGAAGGGGACAAACCTACAATACTGTGTGGTGGTCCATGGGTTCTTGGCAAGCAATCCTTGGCTCTTAAGAAGTGGTCTCAAAAAATGGACTTCTTGGATACATCTTTTGAAGTGGTGCCTATGTGGGTTCGGTTACGGGGTTTACCTTTGGAGTTTTGGAATGAGGATGTTTTCAGGGGAATCACAATCTCCTTTGGGGAGATATTATCTATAGATTCCATGACTTCGGTTAGGAAAGGACTGGTTTTTATGAGGATCTATGTGGGTATTACTCAGTCCACTTATTTTTTGTCCTCTATAGAAATTGTGTCAAAAATCGGCAAGTGGGTCCAGATGATTGAATTTGAGACTC
Source organism: Sequoiadendron giganteum (assembly GCA_007115665.2). Lineage (NCBI taxonomy): Eukaryota > Viridiplantae > Streptophyta > Pinopsida > Cupressales > Cupressaceae > Sequoiadendron > Sequoiadendron giganteum. The sequence continues at coordinate 110,719,601 of CM021101.1, forward strand.
TTCCTTTTGTGTGTTTCACTTGCAAAAAATATGGGTATTGGGCTAGGAAATGCCCAACCAAAGTGTCTAAGATTGAAGCCAAGTTGAAAGTCAAGGAGACCAAGATATGGAAGGTAAAAAATTTAGAGAACCCCTCAGCTGAAGTTTTCTCCTTGAACAATGGTGAGATAAACAATTCTAGGATTGTTCAGGAGAAGAACGAGGAGGAGCCTTTGAAAGGGAATGTCTCTACCAACCTTAAAGGTCCAAAAGTAGATGATAAGGTTCTAAAAAGTGAGCTACTTGAATCAAGTGCTAAGGGGTTCCAAGAAGAGGAGGAAAAGATAGATGGAGAGATTATTGGTAAGCCTAATGGGTAGAAGCACAAAGATGAGTCCACGAAATGTGGAAGATTTTGCCTTAGGAAGAAAAACAAAATCGTCTTGTAGAAAACAGGATCCGTTTTTAATAAACGGGATCCTGGTTTTAATAAACAAGATCCCGGTTTTAATAAATAGGATCCTGTTTAGGTTCGGGACCCCGAGGAAAAACCGGGATCTCGCTTTTTAAAAAATGGGATCCCATTTCATACGATTTTTTTTTTTTTATGAATTTAGGAAATGGGATCCTGGATTTCTTAAATTCATAAAAAATATTTTTTATGAAGCGGGATTCCATTTGCAAAACAAGATCCCATTTTTTAAAATTTTAATTTTTTGTCAGCTTTTTGCTTTGTTTTTTGGTTCGGGAAAAGGCTTGGGGACCCAAACCTAAGCTTTGGACTAGGTTTTGACCTGCAAGTTGAAGGTCCTAGCAATGTCACAAAAAAATAATGAGTTTGGGCATATGGCTGATGCCTTTTTTTGCAGAATTTTTCGATGAAATTAAAACCCATTTTGGATGAGACAATGTAGATTCCAAATATGTAATTTTTTTTACAATTCGATTAAATTTTCTATTTTTCAATTAATTTATGATGAAATTGGTCCGTAAACTTTAAAAATATGTGTTTTTTACTATTTTAATAACTTTTGATCAACATAACATTTTGACAAAAGGATTGCACAAGGGAAAACTTCAGAAAATTCATTTCAATTTTAAAAAAAAATGCAAAAAATGATAAATTTAGGTCATCTTATGTGTGTCATACATGACGATTTTTCTAAACGACAAACATGCCTGATAAAAAATTAAGAAAAAAAAAATATTCAATAAAAAATTACAAAAAAATATCTAGGGCACACTTAAGTGAGTCACAAATCTTTTCCTAAAAGGATTTAGAAAAATATGATAATTTAATTCAAAATATGGATGGTGTATAGTTGCATGGTATGGTAAAAAAAAATGACTTTTAAATAGTGGTTTTTACAAAAGTCTATTGAAACTCAATTTGTACAATGTGGGTATTGAAATAAATTACATATTTGGAAACTAGACTCCGAGTACTACAATTTATGATTAGTGCCTTGTTCAAATATTTCATCTTTAATTCCTTCAAATTTTAAGGTCAAATGTGTCAAACTCTAAAAATCAGGGAAAACACTTCCATTTTTTGGCCAAAAAGTGGACTCAACTTCTTGCCAACACCCTATCAATGGGAACATGAACTCTATAGAGAGGGTTCCTGAATCCTTTGGTGAGTGTTCAGAGGACACATCTCAGATTGGCCATAGGAAAGGAAGTAAAGAAATATTTGAGGAAGATTCTCTGGTTGAAGGGGTGAAGAGTCTTCCTTCTCCTACCTAGGAAGGATCTCAAAGCTCACCGAAGATTGTGAAATATACAGTAAGGGATTCTGTGGACACCTGCAAGGAGATGAATGACTTGGGGAATTTTTCAATTAAGAAGGTTGTTGTAGTTAATGATTTTATGGATGGAAAAGACTTCATGGTACTTGAGGATATGGATCTGGAAGGGGATAGTTCATACAAAAATTTTAAAGAAGAAGAGTAAAAAAGGGAACAACACTATGGGGGTTTCTACAAGAAATGGCACAAAAGCGGACTGTGGTAACTAGAGAAGTTTTGGAAGGAAACCAAAAAAGTGGTACATAGATCAAGAATGCCTCCAAAATATTGCTGATGGGGTTCAAAGAACCATCCTAGAGATTTTTGGAAGTAACACTCCATCAAAGAAATGAAGTTCATGCCATGGAATGTTTAGGGGCTAAACAACTCCCACAAACAAGATATTTTGCAAAATTTTGCTAGGGACCATAAGCCCGATATTTTACTTGTCGAAGAATCTAATCTGCCTAAGGAAAGAGTGGAAAGGATTAAGATTTTTAAGAATTGTGGTGTGCAAGGTAGGAGTTTGGAGGGAACCTCCAGAGGCTTAGTGACTTTTTTGAATCAAGACCATCTTATTGGTACTCTAGTTTGGGAAGATTATAACCATGTGGCTACCTGGTTTAGGCATATTAGAGATGACTTATATTGGATCTTTTCTAATATCTATGCCCCCAATAAAAAAACTATGAGAATGAATTCCTAGAAAATACTTGAGTCTTTTAGACTTACTTTCCCTAATGAGAATTGGATCATTATGAGAGATTTAAACATCTCATTGCTTGTGTCGAAAAAAAATGGAGGTTCTCAAATACAGATGGATAGTAAACTAGATTTGATTGATTTATGAACTCCTAAGGCATGCACGATGTGGATCTCAAGGGGGAAACCTATACCTAGTCTAACAGGTGGGTTGGAAATGATCTTATTCAAGTCAGACTTGATAGGGATTTAATATCGAATAAGTAGATGGTGGACTACTTTTTCTCTTTAACTACTCTCTCTAGGATTGGGTCGGATTAGTTCCCCATTAGTTTTGTGGTAGACTCTGTGTCAGGTAAGAGGAATTTTCCTCTTAGATTTGAAATAATTTGGCTATCTCATCCTCAAATCTTTAAATGCATTAAAGAATGGTGGAACATTAAGGTAAGTAGTATTGCTATGTTTCGGGTGGCCAAAATGCTTAATGAGGTCAAAACTAAGGTTAGACTATGGAATGAGGAAGTGTTTGAGGATATTTTTTCTATGAAGTCTTCCATCTAACTTGAGTTAAAGAATATTCAGGACATAATTCACAAAGATGGTTATGTGGAAGACTTCCTCTTGAGATGAAAAAATTTCTTACAAGCTATCATGATATTATCTCAAAAGAAAAAGAATTTTTGAAATAGAGATCAAGATCCGTGTGGCTTTCTTCAAGAGACAAGAACACCAGATTCTTCCACATGACAACTCTAAAACATAGGCCATCAAACCATATCACTCATATTATGAAGAATGACACCAAAATTGATAATGAGGATGAGATCAGGAGTGAGGCTACCTAGTTCTTTGCTAATATTTGAGCCATGGAAGAAAGGCTAGATGTGAATGCTCAACAAACTATCATTGATGCTATTCCCAACATTTTGAATGAGAATGAAAATAAGTCTTTGATTGCTATCCCCTCTATGGAAGAGGTAAGGAAGGCTATTTTTTCATTTGAAGGGAACAAAACCCCTAGTCCAGATCGATTTCTGATGTTCTTTCAATTTTTTTGGGAGATTGTGGCTAAGGATGTGGTTAGTGCGGTCAAATATTAATTTGGATGAAGAAAATTGTTGAAGGATCTTAATTCTACTTTCATTTCTCTTATCCCTAAGTTCCCTAGTGCTGATTTTTTTGAATCTTTTCACCCGATCAGGTTATGCAATTCCTTTTATAAAATTATCTCTAAATTTGTTACAACAAGGCTACTTGGTGTTCTTCTGCTCTTGATTTCTCCTTAGTAGAAAATATTTGTCCCTAGTAGATAGATCTTCGATTCTATTATCACTATTCATGATAACATTCACTCATTAGATGCATCAAAGAGCCAGGGTTTTTTTGCTAAAACTAGATATGTGCAAGGCCTATGATAGGGTGGACCGGGGGTTCTTGTTGAAGTTTTTAAGAGCTTTTGGTTTCTTAGAGAGATTTATTTAGCTGATATGGGAAATGATTTCTACTACCAACACTAATGTTATTATAAATGGTCCCCTTCCAAAATTTTCAAGGTTTCAAGAGGGGTGAGGTCCAAGGAGATCTTGTTTCTCCTATCCTCTTTAGTCTAATGGTGGAGAGCTCGGGAGAATTACTGCACAAAAAGGTGATGGATGGGAGTATAAAAGGGCTAGTTTTTGACTAATCTTGTTTGTTCTCATTAGTAACTCATCGATGACACTATTCTCATGGGAAGTTCAACAATTGGAGAAGCTATAAATTTGAAGTGTTCTCTATTGCTTTATAAAGAAGCTTCAGGGCAGAAAATCAATAGGATGAAAAGATCCCTTTTCTTTTTCAACACTCTTGAACCTAGGAGAAGGAAGATGACTGACATTCTTGGCTGTGTTGTTAACTCTCTTCCATCCACTTATCCGGGGCTTCCCTTGGGAACAAAATACCCTTATTATTTTGGGATTTCCCTAGTGGATCAATTTAACCAGAAGTTGGCAGCTTGGAAAGGGGTCCTCCTCAGTCAAGTGGGAAAATTTATGCTACTTAAGTCTTCCCTTAAAATTTTTCTTGTTTATGCACTAAGTTTGTTTAAGATCCCTTCAAAATTTGTAGAAATTATAGATAAGATTCATAAATGATTTCTCTCATTAGGGGTTGAGGAGAAAAAGAGAATCTTGCTGGTTGCTTGGGAGAATGTGTGCAAACCTAAGAAATATGGAGGTCTTGGTCTACGGAATATTAATCTTTAATAAAGCTCTCTTGATGAAGCAGGTTTGGATGACCTTTGGTGAAGCCCGTGAATGGAATGGTATTGGCACAAAATATATTTATGTGATGTCCTTTCTTTCAAGGAATCTCTTATTTCTCATAATCCCTCTCATGGCTCTACTCTTTGGAATAATGTCATTAAGGCTAGGTATTTAGCTCTAAAAGTTGCGTTCTAGAAACTCAGAGATGGCAAAAATATTTTGTTCTAGTAAGATAAATGAATTGGTAATGAGTCTCTTTGTGATCATACTATCTTCAAGCTTGATATGGAGGACTATAAAAACATATTTGGTACTTTAGTAAGGGATTACTATAGAAATGACTACTGAGTTCATATTTCTACAATCAGTCTAGACCTTAGTGCCCTACAGTCTCTTCTAAATTGTGTTGTTTTGAACTCGCGAGGACAAAAGGATATAGTGGTTTGGAAAATTTTATCAAAAGGGGCCTTCTATGTTTCCTCAACAATGGCCTCATGCTATCATTTCTCCCCCTCCCATTTGTAGGCAAAGGCTTGGGTGCATAACCTTATACCCAAATTCAACATTTTTTCTTGGATCCTCCTTCAGAACAAAATTTTGACTAATGACAATCTCTGTAAGCATGGAATTTCTCTTCCTAATAGAGGTTATCTTTGTTGTGCGGAGGTTGAGACCGTGTCACATATTTTTCTCCTTTTTCCTTTTTCCTATGACATTTGGTGTCGGGTATTGTAGTTGTGGAACCTCAATTGGGTTTTTCTTGGATCTATCTTGGACTTTTATTGCCAGTGGAAATATCCCTCAAACATTCAGGTGCTATATTTTCTTTGAAGGTACATCTTCCTGCACCTTGTGTGGGGTGTTTGGAAAGAATGTAACAATAGGATCTTTAGGGATTCTACTCTTTAAGAGGAAATTGTTTTTGGTAAAATTATCTAAGCTATGGGAGAGAACTTAAATGGGCTAAGTTACAAAACTAAGGTAAAAGTAAAGGTTAGGTGTCAAGATTATGATTTTAGAGTTTTTGATGCTTAGAAGATTAATTTTTATTTCCCTTATCCACTTAAGCCTACTAAGGGACCTAGAGATGGTATCCATTGGAATTTTCCTCATCCTGGTTGGGTCAAAATTAACTTTGATGGGGTAGCTTAAGGTAATACTGGGTGTGCTAGATGTGGGGGAGTGACAAGGGATGAGAATGACATTTTTATATCAGTGATGGCACTCCCCTTGGGCACTCAGACCAACCACCTTGCTAAAGCCATAGGGGAATTCAAATCTTTAAATCTTGCCCGTTAGTTGAAATTCAATTATGTTTGGTTAGAAGGGGACTCTAATAATATCATCCAATGTATCAAGGGCCTTCAAAATACTTCATAGACTATAGAAATTTTGATTAATCTATCTAAAAGGATTATAAGATCTTTTGAAAAATGCTTCATTTCCCATGCATACCAGGAAATTAATATGGTGGTAGACTTTTTTTCCAACAAGGGTGTTCAAGTAAATGAAAAAACTATGTGGCATAGGGGTGACAAGCTAGAGGTTGATCTCATAGCCTTACTAAATTACAACATAATCCATGGGAATGCTACTAATATCCCTATCAACTACTAATTATGGATGGAGAGTATCAAGTCATGCAATCTTGGAACTATTGTTTAATAATTCCATATTGGAGGTGGTAGTACCAAAGTCTTAATTGCAATTCTGAGATCTTATGCCTCACATGATTTCTAGGTATTTTATCTAGTAGGTTGTGTGGCTTTCTAGAGTCTTTTGAATAGTTTTGTTATTTTTCTAAAATGGGTGGTGATAGTCGCCATGTGGAATCAATGGGCTCGGAGGAGTTGAGGAAAAATGATAAGGTGTGGCCACTATTGGAGAAGGGAGGGCTCACCCCTTATATTGAAAACTTCATGGCTACGACTTAGAGGTAACAAGGTACTTTTCTAGGGAATGGAACAATGGTAAAACTAATCTATTTGGGAGAAAGATTGCCATCGATGAGAAACTTATAGCTGAGGTTGTTGGGCTTTCTATGGAGGGTCTTAAATTTTATAAGTATATAAAACTCTCAGACCTGGCAATGAAAAAGTTTTCGAAGATGAAGAAGGAAAGAGAGGACCTTCATAGGGTCTCTAAAAGAAACTATGACTCCAAGAACATTAAGTTGCTTTGGCAGGAGGTTTTAAAGGTGATCATGGAATACATTACTCTGGATGGAAGTTACGGGTGAAGCCACAATAGTGGTTTACAATTTTATGGAGGAAGGAAAACAGAGAAAAAATGACCCCATGGCAAAAAAATTGGTTTTATGGGTTTGAATGAACCTACAAGTTCGACCAAACCAGAAAGGGGTTTGAACGAACTAAGGTTCGAGTGAACCCATTAATTATTGGGCCCACATTTACCGCACAAAAAACAAAAGAAAAATGAATATTGAAGGGGGTTTGAATAAACCCTAGTTCACTCGAACCTCTGGGGGTTCGCTAGAACCCTCTTGGTTCTAACGAACGCCCCTTCTCCCACCTCCCTACTCTCTAGCACAGAAAAAACCCGAATTTTTTTCCCTTCGAAGCTCTGGTTGAGGATGAAAATGGAGGAGACTTCACGAACTCAACTGGAATCAGGTAGTCCTCAGAGTGAGCTATCCAACAAATATAATTTTAATATGTTTTGATTTTACTATGTATTTGTTTTTAAGTTTTATTAAACATAGGTTTTTCATCAAAAATGGAAGTCTTTGTTCTCCACATGTGGAAAAATAGCAGATTATAAAAAAAAAAATTGAAAAATATGAGTGCACCAGATATTGAAGTCCTTGATCAAACAAAAGAAAGAAAAATTGAATTTTGATATATACAAAAGAAAAATGCATTATATGGTCGTGTTATGTCTGAAATGTAATTGGTTTGACTTCAAAACTTCATTAAAGAAAAAATATTCAATAAAATAATATCTAACCAAGTGGAAGCACTAGATATCGAAGTTACAAATCTAAATTTGTAAAAATTATAATTTTATCCTTCATTGTAAAAATATTTTGAGTTCTACGGTGTGCATCACTTTTGAAAAATGTTGTTTTCTGAAAAAACTAGTTTTCATGGGAGATGGAAAAAGAAGTGCAATTTGATTCCAAAAATTTTGAAATTTTTTTTTTTAGAATCTACAAAAAAAAAATGATGGGACTCTAGTTTGCATCATCTTCAAATTCCTCATGGTTTAGCTGCTATATATTCTTGAATGTGAAGATTTAGTTTAAAAAATAATTTAAGTGTCAAGTTTGGCCAAAAATTGTAAACCACTATTGTGGGAACATCCTTACACTAGGGTCTTTGGCTGCCACTTCATGTTCCTCAACCACTTCCAGCATCAGGTGAGGGTTTATTTCCCTTTCTAGCTCCTTACCTCTTTGAACGCCAGCCTTAATGACAATAGAATGAACCCTGTTAGACACCCTATTCTTCCTGAAGGCTTTCTTGTCTTAATTTTTTAGCATTTTAAAGCCATGTTGGCCCTGCCACAATTTTCCCCTTCTCCCCACTTGTCTGTTTCTATTGGAGATATATTGGCAACAAGTTACATGGAAAAGGATGAATGGGAAATAGATTTGGAGGATGAGGTTGGCCCGTCCTTGAAGGATTTGGAGAAGGGCAATAATAGAGGCAAGACGAAATCTAGTGCCCCCTCTACACCTGGTTCTTTGTCCCCTAAAGGTAGAGTCAAATTTTTTCCTTGGTTCTAATGATTCCAAATCTAAGGCGAAAGGAAAATCTATTGTCTCCCTCCAAAAGAAGGTTAAAAGAAAGGATTTAGTGGAAAATAACCCTTCCTGTGATTCTAAACATGAGGAGTCTTAGTTGGCCCCATTGTTAGAGGATTCAAGCTATCCTGCCACTGATAGAGAGGATAGGCATCCTTTTCCTAGAGACCTTAATGCATATGACCATTACTTCAAAGTTGAACACAATTTCCCTAATGAAATCCTCCCCATTGCTCGCAATGGGGCTATGGATTTTTTGAGATTAAGGAAATTAAGCTGAAACAAAGAGCTTTGAGCAGCAAGCTGGAAGGGCCTGAGTTGATTCACCACACAATCAGAGACAAAGATAGGGCCACTAACTTATGGATAGAGGAAAAAATTAAATACATGGTGGACTGCCTAAAGAAAACTATGGAGGATCTCCAAAAATTTAAGAAAAATCATAAGGAAAAGCTCTCTTCTATTGAGGAAAATCTTAAGAATATAAAAGAGTCAATCTAAATGGTGATGAATATGAGCCACAAGGTATTAAAAACCACTATGGATACAATGAACATCATGGTTAGAAATCTAGAATATGTTTATCAGGAAAAGATTGTTGTGGAACTAGATGCTAAAAAATAGAAAGGCTAGAGGAGTCTGTTAGTTCAAGCAAAATAACTAGAGCGATTCTAAAGAGAAAGGAAAACAAGGCCCTTGTTAAAATTTAGGAGCTAAAGAAAGTGGTGCTCAACATGAACTAATTGGAGCAGGATGTGGCAAACATCCTGAAGAATATGGCCTAGTGGCTGGCTTGTTGCTAGGATTTTGGTGGCTTTTCTATGGTGTTTCCTCCATGCTAGCTTTTATAGGTCTTCTTTTCTGGCAGCTTTTTATTTTCTGATTTCAACTTGGTCATGTTATACATGCCTCTTCTTTTCTATTAAAGGGTTTTGGAGCCCCTTCAAAACTTTTTTTTCCTTAATAAAAAGCATATTTTTTTAAACTATCCAAATATAAATTATAAAAGATTTATTTTTCCATCTATATTAAATGTCCTATAAACATAAAGGTTATTGAATACATCAATTTTTATAAAGAGAAGTTTTTGTATTTCTAAAATAATTTAGCAACAATTGAAATTGAGAAATAGCATCAATGTCCTTTTGAACATAATGAAATTTAAAGCCTCTTTTAAGAATGGACAGATATAAAATACTATATTATTGTTAAACTATAGTTGCATCACAAAATTGACACTCTAATAACAAATGATATATAATGAAGCTATAAATAGTGCAGGAACTTAATGTTTAGAACCTTACAAATAAATAATTTTTTTTTATGCACATGAAGTTTTCTTACAACCTTTCACCATGAGTACACACATGTCGACCATGTGTAATTCAAACCCATAATTTAATTAATGATGAAACTTAAAAAAATTATATGGGGAATAACTTTGGGAACCTCATGCATTGTACTAACTCCTTTTAATAGAATAGAAATTCCCTCAAATGCAAGATTGTTGTACACACATAATGTGGACAACATTTTATTAAAAAGAGATAACTACTAGCAATTGCATGCACAGGCATGGAACAATCAACTGATAGGGTGCACCACAAATGGCTATTGAAGGGGCAGAGTGCAATATGCATTTTTTTTAGTGCAACGAGAGATAAAAATAACCTATAATATTCTCAATTGTTTGATTGGTGCAAGGAAGGGAAAACTTTCTAATAAGGAAATGTGAAATAACTGAACAACTTTTTTTTAGTTCATAGTAGGAGGCGAATCTTAATAATTTGACTTTACGTAGAATTCAAAGTTAAATTTGAATAACCTAACCTAAACATATTATAAATCATATAATTTTGACAAAGAGATTATTTCTTACATATTCATTTAATATGAGCATTGTAAAGCATTATAAACCTGATGTTATAGTCCACTTGTCTGTTCTTATAATGTGACATTAAGAACCATTTACATAAAAATGGGAAAATGGTCTTTGTGTTTCGTAATGGAAATTTATCAGTTCAAAATTGACTATGAAATTATAGAATACAACCATACGTCATGTTGAACGAATGTTATTATTTGTAATCTATCCATTAATTTTAATTTGAGGTAATTAATCATCAATAACTTTTTTTTAATTAATATGTAATATTTAATAATTTTAGGTAGAATAGTTGTTTAAAATTCACTTTCATGAATAATTTTAGGTATGAAAATATTTTTTTCCTTATTAAAAAGAGAATTGAAAAATTAACTAAAAATTAATTTTTTAATAATTAATTTGTTAAATAATAATAATCTGTTCAAATTTTTTGACACAATATAATTTTAGCTCTGTCTTAGTTTTACATTTACTAGACCTAGATGCACATCTATATTTGACATTTTTGTGTAGGTTAATCAATGAATTGATTGATTATTATTTAATTATCTTAAGATACATATCCTTACAAATACATGGTAGAGTTAAAGTTGTGGATTAAACAATATCTTGGAAAATTATAGAACATTAAAGGATTGTCCTTTTGTAAATATTTATTAGTCACGTATTTTATTACTAACGTTGAATAGAAAAGTATTCTTTAAACAAACTCGTTCCATTAGTATAGTCATCACTTTTATTACTAACATTGAATAAAAAAGTAATCTTTTAAAAAGTCATTTTTTATTTGAATATTAGTTAAAGTGGTCATCACAAATGAATTTTTCAAACAATAAAGATGTTATAAGTAGTATCTACTCCATAATTTTGGAAATAAAACCATTTTTCCGTTGGTGATTTGTGGGTTAGAAGAAGAATGCAATGAAATGATACACATATTTTCCATTGTTAGAATAATTGAATTAGAAGGTATGCCTTATTTTGAGGCAACATGAGAGACATATTTTTGCTTCCCTACAACTTTCTATGACATGGAAAACATGTTATTATAGAGTATGTCAAAGATAAATTTATACAAGGATTTGTGTACACGTAAATCTATGTAACAACAAATATATGGCATTAAAAGTAAAACCACAAAACCCATGCTCATTTTCCTCTGTACCATATTGGCATCATGATGCCCCATGGAATCTAGCCAAACCTTTGAGAAACAAAAGGATGGAACACCCATGAGAAATTTTATGAAGTTTCATCATACATTACACAATAAAAAACTTGGGGAAACTCTGGTGTTTTCATATGTAATATATGATATTGCTGTGTTTTCTTTGATGTGGCAACTTTAAGGGAAAAAGGTATCCTAGTTTTTGAATCCTTTTGCACACTTAAACCTAGTTCGTGCAAAATGAAATACAAGGGTAAAATAGTGCACAAGCAAGAAAAATAAAAAAGGAATGATAAAAAGCGAGTAAGTATATGGGTAAAATTAATATATACAATGTGAAGCTATAAATAATCAATAAATTTTACAATTAGTTAACCAAATCTATCTATTGACAATGTGAAAGTTTTGTACTTACTTACAATGTTTATTGTGGTTAACAAGGATGAGCTGCATTGGATTGAGTAGTAGGAGCATGAAGGAATTTGAAATAAACAATGTACAATACACTAATTTTGTTGAATGCCTATTATATCTGTGTAGCAATATAAAATAAATAATATACATATACAATAACATGGGTACATATAACAACAAATAACCAGAAAGGAAAAATATGTAGTCATGTACAAAAAGAAAACCAAGCCAAGCATGACATTGTAAATGGTTTAGTTGAATGGAGCAACATACACCATTCATATTCTTCTGGGGAAAAACAATGTGATGAAATCAACAAATTGTTTGTCCTCTTAGAAGCACATGAAAATAGTGTTTGGTTGCCATCTATAATTACATGAAGCCACGCTTGTTTTCCTCCCTACCATATTGGCATCATGAAGCCTCGTGGGCTCTAGCCAAATCCCCGAGCAAAAAAAGAAGTTAAGGTCTATGGAAAATCTCATGCAATCTTATCGTATACCACATAATAACAAACTTGGGGAATCATAGGTGTTTTGAAACAAGTTTTTTAATATTGGAGTGTCTTTTTTTGGTCTGACAAGTTGACAAAAATAATATATCCTGGTAAAGAACTAGCATAATGGGGTTTGAAGATGACTAGAAGAAGATGTATAGATGGAATATATAGAAAAAAATACAATAAGTAGAAAGGTCCATCTAACCTCGCAATGCGAGTTTAAATCTACCTGTATTAAAAACACAACTACAATCTAAGGAAGAATATAGTTAAAATGGTCATCAAATTGATAGGCCAATTGTTACATAGATTTCCTACTGACACATAATGAACATTTTTCTTTGGGGGACTGGAGAAAAAGAATATCATAAAAGATATTGATACAAAACAAGAAATCTATGTAATAGTTTGCTTCTCAATTCAAAATTCAAGGTATTAGATAAAATAGAGAAATTGTAAAATAACTATTAGGAAAAAACTTTAAGAATTAGAGATAAATGACAGATGATCAAAACCCACATGAAACATATTGGTACAAGACAACCATTCTATGTAATATTTTTCTTTTCTAATAAAAATTTCTCGCACGGGAAAACACTTTCCTTTTGCATCCACATATCGAGGCAACCAATTGTACCACTGCCAACATATATAGGTAGGAAGCTTTGTGGCTGTCATAAGAAGCATTGAGTAATTTTTTCTAGGGACCTTGAAACATATGAGGAAAAATGAATATCATGAAAATATTGATATAAGATTCGAGCTACATTGTTTGGTAGTAGAAATTGAAGACAAATAGAGGAATTGTATAATAAGTATTAGAATAACACTTGTTTGCTACTAAATATTATAAGCAAAAATAATTTTTTTATTGAGTTTCGTGAAATATAGATAGATACATATGCACATAAATATATGTATTCAATTCCTTGATTTATATATAAAAATATACATATAGGTAGATATACATATCCATATATACATAAAAAGAGCACTATGGCTCATTTGATAATGCAACAAAAATGTATATATATATATATATATGTAGATCTAAACAAATCTGTATACTATGTTTATTTGTATTTATGCAGAGTGTGATTTTATATAGAGTTTAAAATAGCATGCATAAGTATTTTCTACACTGTGAGAGAAAAATCGCTACAATATAGTTGTAGAATTGAATGATATAGCATTGAGATGTTGTTAAGAACAAAGAATTTATTCATTCAATATGTGTATAATATTAATAGTGACACAATGGCTCTTCTGACAATGCAACTGAATCTATATATTTTTTCTTGCATATTTTGGAATATACTTTCCCACACTACAACATTGAATATTGCATTTAATTTTTGTTGCGCCATCGCACCACAATGCCAGGATGATATATATTTATGTACATATATATGTACATACATATATATACATATATATACATACATATATATACATATATACACACATATATGTACATATATACATGCATATATTTTAAATTTGAGCTCCATTATTTGGCACTAAATATTATAGAGAAATAGGTAAATTGTAAAAGAAAGTTATTAGAAAAACACTGAAGAAAAAAATACATCTGATTCTTAAGTATTATCCTAATACCTCTTACAAATATTACATAGATTATTCGTCTTGTACCAATATGTTGCATGATATTCTTTTTCCCTTGGCTGTTTGAAGCTCCTTATAACAAACTGGTAATTGTCACTATTTTTTTGTTTGTATGCAAAGGAAATATATTGATTAAGTTGCGTTGTCAAAAGAGCCATTGTGGTGTTGGTTTGGTATTAGAATTTTTTAATAATCATCGCCCTCAGGTCTATTCTATAGCAGATTTGAGGGTTTTAAAACTATTGTGCTCTAGAATTTGTAAGTCGTTTTACATGGGTATTTTGCATAAATGATTTCTCCATAATATTGAATACCAAGTAATGTAGCTTGAATTTCCAATTAATTTTGTGGTGTTATACGCATTTTGGATTGATTATTGCATGATATAATTTTTGCCATAACATAGAGAAAATAGGCATGGACATAAAGAACAAGGTTTAGATAATTGATTTGGCAAGTTGAAAGGAAATTTGTATAAGCGTGGAGAAATGTAGCCAAAAAAATAGAGTATATTTTGTATTTTTAGTAGTCAATATATGATGATGCAAGGAAAAAGAAGAAATCCCATGCTCGTTCTCCTCCCTGCCATATTTGCATGATAAAGCCACATGGGCTCTAGCCAAACCCCCAGTCAAGGAAAAGTATGAAAAACCCATCACAAATAAATGGAGTGATATCATATATCAGGCAATGCAGATGTAGGGAAAATTTCAATGTTTTCATATATGATTTCTTCTATTGTGAATTTTTTTTTGGTGTAACCACTTTAAAAAGTTAGGATGGTGGAAAAAAGGTGCCTGTAGATAATTTTTAATTATGTGGGTTGGTGGTGGTGGAGTTGCTATACTCAATACGCGAAAGATGAATGGTAAGTGTTTTCTCACGAGAGTGTTAATGAATTGTGTCATTGCTGTACAATGGGGGAAGATGAAGTAAATGTGAGTGGATGGAGTAAATGCAATATTGAGTGTTGCAGTGTGGGAAAGTATACTTTAATTAAGTTGTATTATCGAAACAACCATCGTCTAAGAATTTTCTTGAAGTTTCCACCAAAATTTTTGCTAGCCCATACATGAATTGGATTTACCGGTGGTGAAGATGCCTCAATATTGATGGAACTCTAAGGGTTCAAATCGCTCAACTGGAGGCATACTTCACAATAATTGTTCTTCATCATGAGACTACTCCATTTGAACATGACTAAACAAGGTTATAGATCACCAAATTGATATTAACTCTCCAAATTCTTCAACTATCATTAAAAAAATTTAGGCTACAACACAACCAAACCACTAATGACCCCAATATCTCAAACTTCATAAGATATATACTTTCTTTTATTCTACCCCAAACTATCTATTTTCCACTTTCACAAAATACAAACAACAAAAGGGTTCTAGGGTTCAAAGAGACTTAACCAAAACTTGGAAAATATTCCACAGAGTTAAAAGAACATGACAAACACTACTAGACCTCACATGGAATCAAAATTTACCAAATTTCAAGTTCTCTCTAACAACCACTCATAACCAAAGTGCGTCCCCAATAATAGACAGTCCTTCATAAGTTTCAAGGTAGTCCACCAATTAATACTATGATAGGATATTTAAATAAACTCTTGGGATTTCTAAGAAAAAAAAAATCAATATAGGTTCCTTTGAAACAAATGACTCAAAAATTAACTGTCTCGAGTTCCTAATAAGCATAATTAGGCATATTCTCATGAGGGTTTATTTGTTCCTATAGTTCTAGGGCCCCAAATCTATTCACTATAACTTCAAACACTCCTATTATGACCTTCTTATGTTTTCCCATCCAAATCCCATGCTTCTCTAATGGATTTTCATCAACTCCTAGCCTTTATGCTCTTTATTTTCTCATAAAACATGGTTTGATAGCCTAGGGCATCATTGTAATTCGCCAAATCCTTATCCTCAAACCTTGTAAATTAGATGTACATTATAATAAATGTATATCCCTTGATACACCACTTTTTAGGAATTTTCAATTGTGAGAAATGGAGCAATACAATTTTAATTGCTTATTGTGACCCTAGATCAGGGTTTTAACCTGCATGGAGTAATTTCTCAATATTTTTCACAAAACTAAATGGATTTTCATAAAACCAATTCCATAAAAAAATATATTTGGATTGATTTAACCTACAATGGAGGAGAAGTGGGATCAACATATTGCATGGCCATACAATGGCCTAAAATCAAAGAAAAAATTGGAACTTGACAAAAAACTGCATTTTTCATTGAATTTTCTTACTCCTACATCATTCCCCTTCCTTAAATTTTGAGAGGCTAAAAAATGCCTTTATAAACCAAATCCAATGACTAAAACTGACTCCCTAACTACTTGACTCTTCCCATTCCTCTATTTGGCATTTTTTTGCATTTTTACAATATTGCTTGACTTGTCAATTTTTGCAACTTTTTCATTATATGCCAAAATTAACCAAAATTAACTATTTGGGACCTATTACAAGCTTAATTAGGAAATTTAGAGATTATTACATCATCAAATTATCAATTCTAAATAAAAAACCTAAAATTGCATCATAGAGGCATGTTCCTACTAGAGTGCTCCTCCACCATACTCCCAGCAAAATGAAAACTCCAAGTCCTCTGTGGTTGAATGTAGTAACAAGCCTTCAAAATTAAATGCTCCTTCGTTTAGTATTCCATGCCCTATTTCTTGAAACAAATTTCATCTTTACCTTTCACTTTAGTTGGTCTATGCCAACTTGCTTCCACCTTGTCTTGTCTCCTTGAATCTTCTCCTTCATGCTTTGATGTGTCACAATATCTGTCTCAACTCTTTGTCCTTATTATTCCATCTATTGCATCTTTTCCATCAGTTTATTCCCCATGAAGAATATTATCACAACAGTGGAGTGGTATATTGTCTCTACAACATGTATCTTCAACTCTTTTTGTGTCTTCAAGAGGAATTAATCATTTCCCTCCAGAATCAATTCATGCTTTACCTCTGTTTTCTTCATGCCTTCAGACTCTGATATGGCTGAAATATCTGAGTGCTCTTCTTCTACCTCCATGAATTCTAATGGAACTCCAATTCTTCTCTTTCTATAGCTTGTGCCAGTTCTACTATCTCTATCTCTATTTGCCTCATCACTTTTCTCTTCCTCTCTTTTTCCTCTCTTTAAATTTATTGTTTCCTCTTTGATGAACCCTCTACCTACAACAAATCCATCCATCTATTTTCTCTATCAAGTCTCTCCTTGCTTCTAAATTGTCTTCTTTGCCTCACCTAGGTCTCTTCTCTTTTCCTCTACCTAGTATTTGGGCAACCGGGTTTTCTCTTCAACTTGCACAAACAAAAACACACAAACACGAAACTCTCTTTCCTAAACCTTTTGAGCTCTGATATTGATTGATGCAATGTTAAGGGTTCAAATCACTCAACTGGAGGGATACTTCACAATAATGGTTCTTCATCATGAGACTACTCCTTTTGAACATGGCTCAACAAGGTTGTAGGTCACCAGATTTACTTTAACTCTCCAAATTATTCAACCAACCTTAAAACACTTTAGGCTACAACACAACCAAACTGCTAATAGCTCCAATATCTCAAACTTCACAAGATATAGACTTTCTTTTATTTTTTGCCAAACTACCCATTTTGCACTTTCTAGGAATACAAACACCAAAAGGGTTCCAAGGTTCAAAAATACTTAACCAACACTTGGAAAATCTTCCACAGAGTCAAAAGAACATGAAAATCACTACTAGACCTCACAAGGAATCAGACTTTACCAATTCTCAAGTTTTCTCTAACAACCATTCTTAACCCAAGTAGGTCTCCAACATTAGATAGTCCTTCACAAATTTCAAGGAATTCCACCAATTAATACTATGGTAGGATATTTAAATATCCTTTTGGTCTTTCTAATACATATAAGAAATTCAATATAGGGTCCATTGAAACAAATGACTCAAAAAGTGTCTGTCTTGGGTTCCTAATAAGCCTAATTAGGCCTACACTCATGATGGTTTATTGGTTCCTATGGTTCCAGGCCCCAAATATACTCACTATCACTTCAAACACTCCTATTATGACCTAATTATTCTTTCCCAACTAACTCCCATGCTTCTCTAATGGATTTTTATGAACTCCTAGCCTTTATCTCCTTATTTGCTCACAAAACACTATTTGACAACCTAGGGTATCATTGTAAATGGCCAAAAACTTATCCTTGGACCTTATAACTTAGAGATCTATTAGAATAAATATATATCCCTCCATACACCACTTTTTATGAGTTTTCAATAGTGGTAAATGGAGTAATACAATTTTAATTGCTTATTGTGACCGCAAATCACAGTTTTAACCTACTTCGTGCAATTTGCCAATATTTTTCAAAAAACTAAATGGATTTTCATAAAACCAATTCCATAAAAAATTAGATTCATAAGGATTTAACCTAAAATGGAGGATAAGTGGTATCAACATAGTACATGGTCTTACAATGGCCTAAAATCAAAGAAAAAATAGGAAATTAACCAAAAAGTGAGTTTTTCATTGAATTTTCTTATTCCTAAATTATTCCCCTTCATTCCTCAAAGTTTGAGAGGCTTAAAAATTCCTTTCTAAACCAAATCCATTGAATAAAACTAAATCTCTTGCTAATTGACTCTTCACATTCCTCTATTTGGCATTTTTTTGCATGTTTACAATATTGCTTGACAATATTTTGTCAATTTTTGCAAAATTTGCATTATATGCCCAAATTAACCATCTAGTACCTATTAGAAACTTAATGTGGTCATTTAGAACTTATTACATCATGAAATTAACAATTCTAAATCAAAAACCTAAAATTGCCTCATGGAGGCATGTTCTTGCTAGCCTGGTGCTCCTCCACCAGATACGTGGAAGCTGAATGGTAAGTGTTTGCTCGTGGGAGTGTTAATGCGCTATTTTATTGTTGTATGATGGGGGAAGATGAATTAAATGTTGGTTGATGAAGTAAATGAAATATTTAGTGTTGCAATGTGGGAAAGTATACTTATTAAGTTATATTGTCGAAACAACCATTGTCTAAGAATTTTCTTGAAGTTTCCACCAGGATTTTTGTCAGCCTGGTTGTGAATTGGATTTTCTAGCATTGGAGATGCCTTGGATGGTGGGGACTTGACTGGGTTTTTTTGTGGTGACATGGAGCTTGGTAATTACATGGGTTTGTGGTGGTGGAGTTGGTGTCCTCGACATGTGGAAGCTAAATGGTTGTATATAGTATTTAGTTAAAAATAAGTGTTATTCTAATAAATCTCATATAATCACTTTGTTTGTCTTCAATATATATATGCATATATGTATCTCTCTATGTTTTGAACCATTTATTTTCACATATAGCTCACATTGTATGTATATATTATAGTATTTCAGTGAAAAGAAAAAGCGCAAATCACATGGTTTCTATCATCCCCACCACATCGACATCAGGAAGCCTCATGGGCTCATGGAAAAATATCAACCAAGTAAAGCATGAAACACTGATGAGAAATTTCATGCAGTTCCATCGTATATCACATGATGAAAAAGTTGCAAAAAAATTTCATGTTCCAATATATGGATTCCTTTTCCTAGTTTTTTTGGCTGCAATAATTTTTTTAGAAAGAGAATGCTAATAAAGAACCATGAAAGATGGAATTTTTCTATAATGTTGATAAATATAGGAAAATGGGAATATATAGAAGGTCTTCTTTCAAAGAAGAATGAATTTTGTAGATGAAATACACAAATATCATTAAAAGGAAGACATCAAAGAAATAGAAAATGTTTTTCTTCAAAGAATACAATGTATACAAATAACTTTATAAACACATAGGTAATTTTGGTATGTACTAGAATGTATCTAGCCATGCAAAAAGTAAAGGGGTGAATAAATATAACTTTGGTATGTACTAGAGGATATCTAGCCCTACAAAAATAAATGGGTGAATTTATAAGTTAGTAAAATATAAATTTATAAAAAAACCTTGATTATGGTTATAGCTATGGGAATCTTTTAGGCATGAATTTTTAAATAGATGGGATTCACATCTCCTTCTCCATCTATGCTTGCAACAAGGCGAACATCATATTATTGCAAAGCAACATTATATTTCAATCTATCAAAATATATATCAATGGTTAGACATGTCTATGGAATGGTTAAAAAGAGAGCGGGAAAAAAAATTATAGCAACAATAGGGAGACAAGACAATGTAGATTGTAGAACAAAACACTTGTTAAACCATCCAATCTACCAACTAGTGGAGGTGCATGTCATGTTTTTACCATTATATACCTGTTGAGCAAGGCAATCAACTCCACTACCACCAACCCATGTGGTCAAAAACCTCCATCGTTCTTGTGAATGGGCTCGAGCAAGGCCTCACAAATTGCATAGAGTGTTATATATATTAAGCAAAGAATGCAATGTATAGAAGACTATATTTTTGAAAGAAATATAGAAGACTAGCGAAACAGTAAAATTCTCAGAAGAGAACTCTATAGATCAACATTATACATATACATATACATACACATACATATACATATACATATACATATACATACACATACATATACATATACATATACATATACATACATATACATATAGATATACATAAAATTATAGATATACATATACATATACATATATACATACACATACATACACATACACATTTACATATACATATACATATATATATACATACACATGTAATTTTCTTGTAGTTATTTATGTGCATTGTTGGCATTATACTCATTATCATATGAGAAATTGCAGTTAAATATTCTTTCTCCATGTACTTGGCACTAAATATTATAGAGAAATAGAGAAGATTTGTCTAGGATTTTTAGTGACGATCTGGAGCTTACCTCTTCAACAAAGGATGTTCTTAAATGTTGCTCCTTGGTCAATAAGGATTGCAAAAAAATTATGAATTTAGAATTGACAAGGCAACTGTTACATAGTGAATATTTTTTTAATAGCTCTTTTACAATTTCCCTATTTGTCTATAATATTTAGTGACAAATAATGTATATTGAATTCTGAATTGACAAGAGAACTGTTATACAGATTGGTTTAGGTACAATATAATTTTACCTCTATCTTATTTTAATATTTATTTGACCTAGATGCACATCTATATTTGACCTTTTTCTGTAGGCTACTCAATCAATTGGTAGATTATTATTTAATTATTTTAAAATAAATATGCATAGAAATACATCATAGACTTGAAGTTAAGGATTATATAATATTTATGGAAAATATGGAAGATTAAAGGATTGTCCTCTTTTAAAGAGCTATTATTCATATCTTTAATTACTAATATTTAATAAAAAAAGTATTCTTTAAAAAAACATTAGTCCATAACTTTAGGTCTGGCATACTTTTCCCAATGCTTATGTGGCAGTAGATAATTTATTACTTTGATGTTATTCATTTTCATTTTTTTATTTGAATATTAGTTATGATGTTCAAATTAATTACACACAAACATATAAAAAAATATTTATGAATCCATGTGGACATAAATTTATATCTATGGATGATCACAAGAGGAAAAACATGGTTTCAACATTGCAATATATAAAAATATATATACAAGTATTTTATAGATTTTTTCGTTAACCATTTTTAGTATTTGATTATTGTTATATGTTTTCCATTGAAGATAATAGTTCTATTCAATGATTATAAATGGAAGAAGAGAATTTAGAATACACATAGAAGAACTAAAAACTCCTCCAGATAATAGGAATCAAGAATCATAGTAACAATGCAAAGTAAATACAATCTCAGAACCATATTAAAATCAAAAGGATGGGAGCTCAATGAATGTGGAAATATATATATATATATGCAAACATAGGAATTAATTATGTTCATATTTGTAAAACATAAGTCTTAACATCCCATAGTGAGCATTAAAAGGAAAGAGTAGGAGAAATATTGGAGAGTGCAAAAGATTAGTCAAAGTTTAGGCTCGCTAGTAGAGCCTTTCTATGGAGCAGGGGTAGATATATTTACTATGTCTGAAACCAAAAATTTACACTCTGCTTCGAAATCAACTTTTGTCTCTTTCACAATAATTGTTTTAAGCCGGTCCTCACAATTGTAAGTATTTGTTCTGATGAAGACATGAAATATGTATGGTTTAAAAACAAGGCCTTTAATAAAAACAACAAGATCTATTGTAGACTCAGAGATGTCTTACAAAATGTAGAGGTATTTTTCTATAATTTGCAGTAAACTAGTGGCAGCTTCATCAAAATCAATACACCAAAACTTGTTTGAATAGTCTTACAACTTTAACTGTAGAAGATAGCGATAGTTGCATTCCTCAATTTCCATCTAGAAATGATCACAAAACCAAACATTAGCATAGGGGTGTGTGCATTTTATTTTGCATTATTTCTCATTAACCAACAATGGGCAAGCAGGATAAGAAAAAGACTCAGTTTTTGCAATTTCAATGGTTTCTTTAAAAATGGCTTAAATAGTTTCTAGAAAGCCAAGGCAGTTGTTCAAGATGAATTCATTAGTAACTCTATCATTTGAAGGATGCACCCTATGAGATGGTTGAGAAGATGAAACCATTTTTTCTACTTTGATTGGGCCCTTGGATCTAAGATTTTTTTCCTTAGGAATAGAAGGGTTAATGTCAAGGAATGTTGTTGATGTGTTGATAGATTTACCATTAAAGTAGCCTACATGGCCACCCCACACAAAAACTATGACTATATCACCAAAAACATACATCCACTCCAAGGCATCACCTTTTTCTTTCCAACTTGGGCACCACAAATTAACATCAATGAAAGAAGCAGAGATATCATATAGTTTAATAGTTTTCTAGATTATTTTGGATTCATTTTTCCAATGAATAGTTGACATGTACCCAACATGTACTACAATTCCAATAATATCAACAAAGCTATTATCACTATAATTTCTTATGTCACTAACTGACAGAAATGCAAAGGTTTTTTTGGCACAAAAATCTCATCTGCACACCATTTTATTGTTGATTTTTCATCCAGAACAATTTCAAGGTTACTATTTAATTTATTTAATTTTTTATTTGCTTCCTTCACTAATCCTCTTGATATTAAATTAGTTGCACCAACCTCAACTCGGCTGTAAAGCAATTAAACAATATCATCAAAACAAGTAACACGTATTTTTTTCCCCTCCATATGTATAATGCAAAAACTAAAAATTTGTCCTTCACCTCATTGTTTGTGGAAATGGTACATCTCTCTAATATGTGTTACATGCCCTTTCACTATCCAAACATTTTGATAAATTTTCAAAGCTTTAATAGGGATGACATTTGGAGAGTTGTTTTTTTTTTAGGGGACAACTATAGACCAAATTTAGGGGTCTCTTTAGAAGGAGAAGGTGAGTATGGCCCCAACATTTTCTCATCTTGTTGCTTGAACAAATACCTAGGGGTCCCAATGATTTGACAATCAAACTTAATCACAACTAGGATGAATATGATTAAATCCCTAGACAATAAATAAAAAAATTTATTGGACACGTTATATTAGGCACATACGAAGGTGAAAGAGAATTTTAAAAAATAGACAAGAAACAACGCAACCAACCTTCAATCTTAGACATTCCTATAGATGTAGTGTTTTAAACATACAAGGGACCCTATTTTCAAGTCACCTGAAAACAACAAATCATTGCATTTGGAAAGCAAGGTTCCAATTTTCATATGGTGTTGATAGGCTATCATTAGGTCCTAATACTTTAGAATATAGAATGTCAATTATTCTACCAAGTAGTGTCCAAGGCAGTTTGCAAAAGAAAATTATTCAGATAACTCATCTTAGATTTTTTTTTCTTTAAACTACTGAAACCAATGTTAGTCTAAGGCCATTTAACTTCTTATCTGGAAAACAATTTATTCTAGGAAAAATGGAAATACTTAAACTAGAAAGCATAAGATAAGTAATTTAGAAAGCATCATAACTAAACTAGAAAGCATAAGATAAGAAAACCAAATAATTGATAAACTACAGAAGTGGAAAAGTATGTAAACAAACTATAAAAAATTTTATTAAATAGTAAAAGATTCTAACAACTACGAAGAATAAGTCATATTAAAAATAATGGTACTTCAGAAATTCAGACTCAACTCTTATCAGACTTAATACTTCCTATTGAACAATTATTTATGTAACAACTAAAACAACATAATAGTAAGTACTTGTCTATTTAAACTAACTCCCCTCAAGTGGCCAGCTCACGAGTCAACACTTCGATCTCAAATCACATAAACTAGAGGTTCTTGAATCCTCCCATTATAAACAGTTATCATCAATAGTTCAACAACTTTGCAATTGATAGAATAAAGTTCTCTCATTCATCAATATTCAGAAATCATATCAACCTCATAATGTTACTATTCAGTCTTATTCATCCATTTTGAAATTACATTCTTATAGAAAAAATTATAACTAAATCCTAGATTCTAGATGGCGTGGATAGCCATTGAAAAATTCTTTTAACAACTTTAACTAACTTCCATGTCTTTAAAACTCATAAATGTAGAGAACGATCGAGACGAGCCATGAAGTTTTTTGTAACAAAAATTAAATAGATGGTAACTAAATCTTTGGTTCATCAGCTTGAGATTCAAGAGGAGGTTCACAGTATCTATCTTTCATCATACTTAAGGCATGTGTTGGATTAATGTTTTGTAACATCTTCTAGATGACTGATTATTCCCTACAAAAACACTCAAGTCAACCCATTAAACCTACATATTGAAAAATTTCCTCAATTGATCATAAGAAATAAAGTTTGCATAATTTTACTTAAAGATAAGCAATTATTTCTCCTAAATTTTAATAAATTGGCACAAACTTAGGATTGAATTTGTAAGAATAATATTTTTTGATTTTATTATGATGAGGTTATTTTTACCTCATCATTTCCTCCCCCACCTAATTCTTGGCAAGTCCTCCTGCTCCATAGTTATAACCTTGAGTTTTATTCCACTCCTCATATATGGCACTGAGATAATGTTCCTCTATTATTGTTGCATCAAAAGCTACAAGGTCATGGATGAACCCTCTGTGAAGTATCACATTCTCTCTCCATTAATTAAAAAGTCTATCATTTTGATCAATTGAAATATTGAAAGCAGGAGGTGGATTAAGTAGCAAAGGAGGCCTATATCTCATTCCCATCCAATTTGTGTTAAGGGTTCTCAGGATTTTGACTAAAGCATCAACTCTTCTAAAAAACCACCTGATACTAAGAGGGGAAATGACCTCTCTTTTCTTGAGGTAAGAAGGTAATGGAGTGAACCTCTCTTCACAAGTGTGCCATGCTTTCCCAATCAATTTATGCCCATGATTCATAAAATTATTGTAACACTACTTGAGGCTGTCGTCATACTTTTCTTTCATTTTTTCATTAATCAGGAGAAATTGAAAGGTGTCTTTGAAACATCCAGGCCTGGAATTTGGTGACCTTATTTGGAGACCTATAGTCTTTTCTTCATGTGCAAATTCTTTTTTATGCTCCTACCAATAAATCTGGTTTCTCATGGTAGAAAATAGGGCTCTTAATTCTACTTCTCCAACAAACAGGTTGATAAAGAGATCAATGTGATTCTATAATAATAAATGATGCAAAAATAATTGAAAAATCAAATCTTGATCCTCAAGGGTTGACTCTACAAATATGGGTATGTGCAAGATCATCATGGAAAAAACAGGCCCTGAAGTGGCAATAAAATTAAGAAAAATCAAAGTTAGACAATTTGACGTAAAAATTTGAATAAGTTATCTATATTCTTTCAAAAATATGTAAGAATAGAATTTGTAGAAAATTGAATTTAGTTTATAAACTACTAGGTTTATTTAAAAAAAAGAAAAATCTAATTGGTGAAAATTTTAAATTTCAATGCAGTAGTACTTAAATTTCAGGGGAAAAATAAGAAGTAGGTGTCTGTCTGACCACCCTAACCACAATAAAATGATAATATATTTTTATAATATTTTAGATATAAGTAGAGGACTCATGTCCCCATGTGATGCATATTTTTTTGTAATTTTATTCCAAGTAAATAATTAATTATGAATTTTTTATTACAACTTTTAAAAAATATAAAAACTCGTATGTCTGACCACCTTAACTTGGTCAAAACTTTATGAAATTCATTTTTTTTTTAATCCCATAGTATGTGAAACATAGAATGTGACACATGTTTTGGATTGAAAAAATGTGATACCATTTGAAAGTTATAGATGTCTTTCAATAAACCTATCAATAAGGACTTTAGTCTTAATTCAAATAGAAAATGAATAATAATTATTTATTAAATTCAAAGTAAAGAATAATTTATATTGGTGGAAAGCTAAGAATCTCCTTTAAAAACCCTTTTTATTTCATCAATTTTGGGTAAAAAAAAATTCGTGAGCCACATGGGGCATCATATATATTGTCACTTTTTGGCCCATCATGATCCTGCACATACCCGTATCTTAATAAATTATTTGTCATTCGGTTCATAAGGCTGATCATTGTAGATTCTTAATAATTTCCATCTTATCCACTATTTGTTTAAAAACATGAAATATAATCTAGATGGACCTCTATAGGATAATAGACAATCAATTAATTTACATGCATCTTGTTTTCCTCTTTATGCCTTGTGAAATGACTCCTTCAGAAGTACCAATTCCTTCTTCAGCTTGTAATTCTCAGTTTGAACATTTCATAAGAAATAACACTTTTCCATAAATTTCATTAGTAGTGGGGGAATGCGAACCTAGAACCAATCAGTTATAATCGGCTCAATTTGAATTTCTTTTCATTCCATCTTTGGTTTCACAGTGCATTGTGCCAAGTCTTGTTCCATCTCTACAACTCTGCTGATGGAAGAATTTAATTCTTCAATTCTTATTTTCTTGTCTTCTTCAAAGGCTGTGAGCATAAGCACAAAGTTTTTCTTTATCCTTTCAATTTCTGTATTCTTTTCTGTAATGACAACATTATAACTTTTATCCTTATGACTCAATTCTTGTATTTTCTCTTTCAAATTATAAATCATTGTGTCCTTTTCCTATAACTGTAGTTTTAAACCCTGTATTTCTTGATTCCTTTTATTTATTACAACAATATGCACCATCAATTCTTCTTTTTGCAATTCAAATAGTTCATTATTTTTGTACAATTGTTTCTTTAGATTATCAATTTCTATTTTACATGTTTCTATTTTTGTAGTGACATCATTCATTTCAACTATCTAAATAATTCTATTAGAAATAGGGAAAAAATTACATGGAAAACCATCATCTCCTTCCTATTCTCTTCCCTGAATTTCTTTAGTGAAGACTTCCTCCAAATATGAAGAGTGGGAAGATTTTTCCTTTACTAAATCTTCTTTTTCTAGAGGTATTTCCTCTACATTGGTAAGCTCTAAAATATCTATAGGCTCAGATGGTTGCTTGGAATTTTTCATTTTTTAACTTCCCTCCATACCCTACGTTGAGCTTTCAGAGAATTCAGAGGCTAGGTGCTTACTTCTTCTTAATGGATGAAGACCTTGGAAGGTGATGGGTGTCCTATTTTCCCCTTTAATTTTTCTTTTTCTTTTGGGGTTACTCAAATGAGAATAAACAAGATTAAATTTCTTTGGGAAATTAGGGGTTTTGAATTTATTATTCAAAATTTTTGGCACTTCCTCACTAGGGGTGGTGGGATTAGGAGCTTCTGGAGCTGGAGAGCCCTAAGGGGAAATTTCTCCCAATGGTGAAGTAATTTAGTGAGATGATTCCCATGGTTCTATTATCCTTTTGATTGAAAGCTTCTCAATTTTCTTTAAAAAAAATTCACATTTTCCCTCGGATTTCTTGCGAAAATGGTATTTACAAATCAATTAAATTAATCCATGGTGTTTCAGTGGCTCTAACCCTATTTTATATCTTTCTATGGAAGAGTTTAGAGAGTCACATAAAAATTAAGGAAAATTTACCCTAAGAGCAGGGTTCTCTTTCCCATGACGAAAATGGATCAACATTCAGAAAGAAGGTCCTACTATAATAGATAGTTGACCTTCACAAGTAAAATATTTTATGATCCAAGCAATGACAGTACCCCAGGTCTCTAGTATGGAGGTCGTTTGGAACCCTTTATTTTGTCCTCTGGTGCTAATTACTACCATAGGGTGAGGGTCTCCCTCTCTAACAAATAATTCAAACAATTTTTGGTACATTGTCTAAGAGGTTTCTTTTATCTTAATAATTGAATTTTCTAACCCAGAAAAATGGGAAATGATTTTTAGACTCACCTTGAAATTATTTCCATGAAGTACCACTTCACTATTTGAGTAGCTTTTAGCAAATGAGCTCACCATCTTTTCATCATATCCTTCAAATTTTCTGATAAAATCCAACCACCCTGCCTCTTCGAACAGCCTAGAGATATTGCTTAATCCCAACAATTTTTTGGCTGAATTTGGCTATGACTTCTTTTTACCACTCCCCATTCTCATAGTTCCCCTCTTTGCAAAATATTTGAGTCATGGATCAAAGCTTTCACACAACACTTTTGAAAATATTGCCTCTGAAATCACTTATTTGTCTTGTTTATAGCTTACTATGCAATGATTTTCAATCTGCATGGAGGCATGCGAAAGGATTTGAAGTACAAGTAGTTTATTGCTGAGTGGCACAAATAGCTAAATTTGGAGTGAAGTTTGTGCTAATTAATTATTCTTTATTCAAAAATAATTACCTACTTAAGGAAAAAATTAATAGTTACTTGCATTCTATGATCATTCGAAGATCTCATACCTTACAGATTTGATAGGATGACAAAAGGTATTGGATGAGGGGACAGGGGATTTATTGCAGCATGAATGCAGAATTTTATGGATGACGGAGCCATCAATGAGGACTATGGTACTTGGAGGCTTTATTTATGATAAGAAAAATAGATAGAACAACATGTGTATAAGATATGATCATGGAAGTGTGGCAAAGTTTTGAAATTATGAAAAAGGTGGCAGAATGAGAATGAATAAGTTTTGGAGCATGTAATTGTCATTGTCATCGAAACTAGTGCAAGAGGTTTGTATTTACGATGGAGAAGGCAAACAATTTCTTGAGGATCAGTGAAAGATGCAACTTGGATGATAGTGAAATGAAACTTTTGGGGCATTTGTGAAAGATGCAATCGAAGAAGCAAGGAAATGAAGGTTCTAGAGCATTGTCAAAAGATGCAGCCAGAGCAGCAACATAATGAAGGTTCCAGAGCATCACCGAAAGATGCAGCTGGAGCAACAACAAAAGGATTAAAAATTTTAGACTTGGGGAGCTTTGAACCTTAGTGCAGGAGTGCCTTTTTGACATGATGAGTTTTGTACAAGTTCTGGAGCATCGGGCGTAAGGACCATCAACTTTAGGAGTATCTGATATCAAGATCATAACATTCTGAAGCATCTTTGGAGGGTTCTCCTAAAGTTATTTTCTATCTTGAGGAAGTCCTCCAAAATGGAACAAAAATTAGCTAAGTCCAAAAGAATAAAAACTAATGAAGAGAAATATCTTTGCATATATGATTTTTTATTACACATTTTTGAAATATATATATATATATTTATTATTTTTTAAAATTTTTTACTAGCATCATTTTAGCATTTTTACCAAACAGACTCTACCTTGACAGAGGAAACACATTGGACCTTGCCCTGCATTTCCACCATTCTTGAGAATTATTCCCTATTGAGCGGCTTATGGTAGACATGTAAGCGGTGACCATTAACTAAGAGGGTTTATATGTCACCATCAATTGGTTTCAACCGAACAGTTCCATTCGAGAAGACTTCCGAAATATCATAAGGTCCCAACCAATGAGTTCTGAGCTTTCCCCTATGATCTTTGTACCTTGAATCGTATAGTAAGGCCTAGTCTCCATTATGGAACTCCATCTCCTTAATATGTTTGTCGTGCCACTATTTCCATTGATGTTGAATTAGTTCAGTTTGATGGAAAAAATCTAGACGAAGCTCATCAAATTCACTTATTTGGATAACTCATTCAACTTGGGCTCATTTTAAATCCAAACCTAGTTTCATAGTTGTTCGTAGATTTTGTAGTTCAAACTCAATGGGAAGAAGAGGTTTATTTCCAAAAAAGAGCTCATAGGGACTAAATCCAGTCATGGATTTCCAGGTTGTGTTGTATGCCCAAACAACTTCAAGAATTTTCCTGGTCCAATCTTTTCTTCCTGAAGAAACTATTCTTGTTAATATGTTTCAAGCTCTCTATTAGTTACTTCCACCTACCCGTTTGTTGGAGGGTGGTAAGGGGAGGAATTCCTATGGCTTAGCTAAAAATGGTAGGTAAATTCCAAGTGCACTTTGGACATAAATTGGGGTCCCTGATCAGTATTGATATTTCGTGGGGCTCAAAATCTAAGAAATATTTTATCATAGAGGAATTTTGTGACTTTCTCTTCCCTAGCTACTCATAAGGCTTGAACTTCAGCCCATTTCATCAAGTAGTTAGTGAAAACCAATATGTACTCTTTCCCTTGAGAGGAAGGATCTATGGGTCCGATAAAATCTAAGCCCCATTTCTCGAATGGTTCAAGCACTACCTATAGTAGTAAAGGAGCTTTCAAAGAAGAAGTTGGTCTTCCTAATCTTTAAAATTCATCACAATGATGAAAATCATTCTTAATATCCTTATGCATTGAGGGCCAATAGTATCTAACGCCTAGTATTTTATGGGACATTCTCTTCGCAAAGTAGTTCCCTCCTGAAGGATCATCATGAAAGGCCCTTAGAATGTTGTAGGTTTCATCTGCTCTCACACATCTTCTTAAGATCATATCAATTCCACAATGAAATAACATTTCATTTATCCATTTGAATGGGGAACTTTACTTGATAAGTCACTTCTTTTTCTTAGTCGTGAATCCCGGGGGTATCTCAGAAGCAGCTAAATAGTTAGTGATATCTGTGAACCAAGGTGATTTTATAGAAACTACAAATAGACTCTCATTTGGAAATTCATCCTGTACAAGAGTACTGTCACTCTTCTCATGTTTTATTCATGATAGAAAATATGCTAGTAGGTTATATTTCCCTGGTTTGTCAAGAATTGTAGCATTAAACTCCTGAAGGAGTAGTAACCATCTCAAAATTTGACCATTAACTATTTGTTTTTTCATGAGGTATTTAACATCTGAATGGTCAGTATAAACTATAAAATTATATCCTATAATATAGTGGAAAATTTTCTTAATGGCATGAACAACAACTAGGAATTCCTTTTCTATTGTTGTATAGTTTATTTCTACAGAAGTAAGATTTTTATTGATAAAATATATGGCATATTTACCCCCATTCTCATCTTCTTGTCCCAGAACTACACCAATAGTATCATCAAAAGCATCTACATAAATATGGAAGGGAATACTCCAATTTGGTCCTCACAGAATGGGAGAAGAGACAAAAATTTCCTTAATGGTTTCGAATGATAGCTGACACTTAGGCATCCAAACAAACTCTACTTCTTTCTATAAAAGAAAGAACATAGGAGCTACTATTTTACTGAAGCCTTCTATGAACCTTTTGTAGTAGCTAGCATGTCCAAGAAAACTTCAAACATCTATTTGTGTTTGAGGGATAGTCAACTATTGGATGACCTCAATTTTCTTGGGGTTGACCTTTATTCCCTCAAAGGAAATGTGATTTCCCAAGACTATTTGTTGTTCTACCATTATTAAAAGAAATTCATGGCTAAGGGATAGTCTATTTTCCTGACAAACTTGTAGAACTCGGTCAAAGTTCTGAAGAGATTCATCATATGTTGACCCATAGACTATAAATTCATCCATATAGAACTCTACAGAGTCATTAATGAGCGTAGAAAATATAGCAAGAACGACTCTCTAAAAAAGTCACTAGAGCATTACAAATTCCAAAGGGAAGCACTTTGTATGCAAATGTGACCCAAGGGAAGGTAAACGTGGTCTTTTCTTGGTATTCTGGGGCAACCTGTATTTGATTGTAACCACTAAATCCATCTAGAAAGGAGAAATATTTCGTTCCAACCAAGTTGTCCATAACCTAGTCAACAAATGGTAGGGGAAAATAATCTCGATGAGTGGCTTTATTGAGTTCTTTATAGTCTAAAAAGATTCTCCAATTCCCATTTTTATTTGGCACAACCACCATAGGTGATACCCACTTACTATCAAAGATAGGATAAATAAATCCTGCACAGAGGAGTTTCTCAATTTCAATTTTTACCAAATCCTTTAATGCAGGATTGAGTCTCCTCTTAGGCTGGCAAACATGCCTTATACTGGTGTCAATATAGATGTGATAGGTACAAACACTTGGGTGAATTCCCCTAATTTCAGTATAATCCCAAGAAAAAGATTTAGACCTTTTTAAAAACATTGAATAACTTATCCTCTTGTCTTTCTATCAACCAGCTATTGATGTTCAATTTTTTTCCTGGTAATAGCATGATCAATTTTGTTCTAGGATTGACCGAATTGACAGTATAAATTGGTCGTAACAAGGTATGAGGTAATGAGGGATAGATGACTTGGAGAAAACTAATATCATAGACCTCGACATCACAATTGACAACCCTGACAACATAACTATTGGAACCCTCACTACCATTGACCCTAGTCAATTTGATGACTTTTTAACCTTAGTACATCCTGAACTTATTGATTGGGAACCAAGTGAACCAATCAATGTACACATCTTTGTGAATGATGTTGCTATCATAAATTTTATTTGTTTTGATGACCCTAACATGATTTCTAATCATAAATATCATAATGACATGTTCAACTAGGAGGGTGTCAAATCTTCTAGTTGCAAAATTGAAAACAAGGATAATGGATCTAATGGTGAAAACCATTTAATGGTAGCATTAGATCTCAAAAAAGTAAAAATAAAGAACACATGTGATGGTGAAAATCTCTTTTAGGCACTAAAAGATGGGGTATTTTACACCCTTCCAAAGAATTATCATGAAATATCATCAATACTAGTGGAGCCTACACAATCTATAAATATTGGCATAGAAGAAAAATCAAAGACTTTACACCTAGCAACATCGATGATAGAACAAGAAAAGCCAAAAAATTTCAAGTTCTTTGAGAAAAGAAGCATTAAATTTTCTTCATCATACTCTGATATACTAGGTCTAAATCCAAATCTCATAATGCATCATTTATCTCTACCATCTGGGATAAAACCTCTGAAAGAAAAACTAAGAAAAATGCATCCACATATCGCCTTGATGGTAAAGGGTGAGCTTGAACAGTTGTTAGATGCAGGATTCATCAGGTCTATCGATTATGCAGGATGGATATCCAATATTGTACATGTATCTAAACTAGATAATAGCATCAAAATATGTACTGACTTTAGAGATCTCAATAATCCATGTCGAAAGGATGATTTTCCTTTACCGAACATTGACATTATTGTGGACTTAATAGCATGACATGTCATGCTATCAATAATGGATGGCTTCTTGGGTTACAATCAAATCAAGATAGCACCAGATGATTAGGGGAAAATTGCATTCACTTGCCCATGGGGAAATTTTTTTTGGAACGTCATACCCTTTGGGTTGAAAAATGCAAGGGCCAATGAGCAATGACCACCATCTTCCATGAAGTGATGCATACCTTTATGGAGGATTACATGGATGATGTCTTAGTAAAGTCACATACCAGAGAAGGTCATCTAGAGATCCTAGACAAAATCTTTACAAGGCTGGAGAAGTTCAAAGTCTAATTAAATCCTAAGAAATGTCTCTTTGGTGTTACATCAACAAAACTCCTAGGATACATAGTGTCAAAGAAGGGTATCAAAGTTGATCCTACCAAGGTCAAGGCTATAATGGAAATTCCATTATTGAAGAATATCAGTCAGCTAAGGTCTCTACAAGGCAGGCTACAATTAATTAGGAGATTTATCTCCCAATTAGTAGACAAAAGTCATCCATTCAATCACTTGGTACATAAGAATGTCTTGTTCAAATGGGATCAAGGGTGTGAAACAAATTTCAATCAAATAAAATAATATCTCATGTCAATACCCATAATCATGCCACCTACAGATGAGAGACCATTATTACTATACATTACAACAACAAACATTTCTTTAGGAGCAATATTAGCATAGGAAGATCCTGAAGGAAAGGAACAAGTTGTTTATTATATCAGTAGGACTCTGAATGGCTATGAGATAGCTTACACCTTCATCAAAAAATCTTGTTTAGAAGTTGTATTTTCTACCCAATAGTTGTGACATTACATGTTGACTCACATAGTAACGCTCATAGCAAAGATTGATCCATTAAAATATCTATTGAGCAAGGTTGCTTTAATAGGGAGACTATCCAAGTGGCTCATGATGTTAATTGAATTTTATATCTAGTATGTGGATAGGAGAGCCATCAAAGGTCAAGTGATTTCTGATCATTTAGCTGAAGCTTTATTAACCAATGATCATCCTATGACAATTGAGTTTCCTGATGCAAACATTCTTACTGTGACAACACAATAATGGAGGCTTTATTTTGATGGGTCATACACACAATGGTGGTCTGGTATGAGAATATTATTTGTTGCACCTCAAGGACACACCATCCCAAGATCCTATAGACTCGTGTTTCCATGTACAAATAATGTAGCTGAGTAGATGAGGCACTAATCATTAACATCAAGGTAGAAATTGAATGGAAAATCATAGAGATACACGTATATGGAGATTCACAACTAGTCATTTACCAAGTAAATGATGAATATCAAATGAAAGATGAGAATTTGATTGATGATCTCAAAAATTACTTTTTGGATATCAAGTTTGAATAAATTCCAAGGGCATAAGATAAAGTTGTAGATGATATGGCAACAGTTGCTTCTGTCTTGGAGTTACCAAAAAAACATGGTTGTTATGAGTTTATGGTAGAAAAAGTTTCCAATCCTACTTATGATAGTCCTGAATCTCAAACTATATGCCATTTAGATGATGTTGAATCCTCCATCTATGGAAAGACCTATGGTTATCTAAAACAAAATATCCTTCCTCCCGATCTTTCTAGGAACTAGAAATGCAAGTTCATCCACCAAACCGCATGACATACCTTAATAGCAAACATACTTTATCGTCGAGGTCTAGATGGTACTCTTCTCCGGTGTCTAGAACATAATGAATCTAAGACAACCTTACATGAGGTCCATGAAGGTATTTGTGGAACTCATTCAAGTGGGATAACTCTAGCCAAGAAACTCCTTTGTTTGGTATATTACTGGCCAAACATGGAGAAGGAGTCTTATCAGTTTGTTAAGAATTTCCAAAAGTTCTAGATACATGGAAACCTAATCCATGTACTAGCACAAGAATTGCAACCATTTACTTCAACATGGACCTTTTTTCAGTGGGAACTAGACTTGGTAGGAAATATTGATCTGTCTTCATCCAATGGACACAAGTTTATGATCATAGTCACATAATATTTTACAAAGTCAATAAAAGTGGTGCCTTTAACAACAATCACTGGGAAGAACATTTCTTCCTCCATACTAAATTACCTCATCTGTCGGTATGGCATACCTCAGTCCATTGTCATAGACAATGGTAAACATTTTAAAAATTAGGATGTCCAAGAACTATGTGAAAGGTTTCACATCCAACACCATTTTTCAACACTATAATATCCTTAGGGAAATGGCCAAGCAGAGGCCTCTAACAAAACAATTCTAAAAATCCTAATTAAATAGTCAATGATGTTGGACATGATTGGCACAATCAACTAAAACCTACTCTATGGGCATACCAAACTAGCATCAGAACACCTATAGAAGCTACACCATATTCCTTGGTATATGGATCAAAGGCCATACTACCCATTGAGGTTGAGATTCCATCACTTTGTGTGTCACTAAAGGGTATAATTCTAGATTAATATTATAGGGTATCTAGACTACAAGAATTATAATTATAGGATGAACATTATCAACAAGTTGTCAATCATTTAAATGAATACCAACAAAGAATGTCTAGAAGCTACAATCACAGGGTAAATCTTAGAGTCTTTTAGGTTGGAGACCTTGTCCTAAAGGAAAACCCTAGAAATCAACAAGACAAAGAAAATAAATGAAAATTTGAACCTAATTGGCTAGGTCCTTTTGTTGTCATATCAGTCTATGGATCTGGAGCGTATCAGCTATTAACACCTGAAGGGGATCTATTTTATGAACCTATCAACAATATCCATCTCATAAATTTCTACACCTGAATCACCTAGTGCACAGTTCAATTCATGGAAATATAGTTTACTTAATGAAAACCTGGCAAACAATTGTCTTGGTGACAAAAAAATGCAAAATAAAAATCAGAAAAAGGGAAAATTTACAAAAAAATCATAAATTCTAAAAAAGTGCAATAAAAACATGTAGCAAAAACCTAGAAATAGACACTACTTGTGATTTAAACTAGCAGTTCCATCTATTAGAAACATGTCATGGTCATTCACTTTCGCCATCATTTCCATTTAATATCATATCATTGCAAACATGGTCCTATCCCACCCTAGCTTGGGGGCAAAATCCTAAACTCACTGGGGGAAATAAAAATGATCTTAAGAAAAAAGGCAAATAACAGTATGACAAACGCGAAAAACACAATGATCACAGTGGAACACAATGTTGAACATACTTTCAACATCAAAACATTTCAAGAAATCAACCATCCATATCAAACAATTGAAATGTGAATCAAATTGAGAAATTTTTTTGAGGGGGTGATATTTCTTTGAAATTATGATTGTATCACTATATGCTTGAATGCTCAACATGTTGTACTTTGATTATTGTTATCATTTCTTTGGAGTAGCTCGATGATGTATTGAACTAGCGAAATTAGGAAGGAGAATGCTATTTTTATCTATCCATTGTCTGTAAATTCATCATTTATTGTGTGAGTTATCATGAGACATGATCTATAAAATATCACCAATGAAATTTAAAATTTCCAACGTATAATGATTCAATTCTTGTCTGTTTATGCAAGAAATGCTCAAGTCATCTTGGTTTAATTACACCTAGATGCTTGTGTTCACTTGCAATAGAAAAAATCATGAAAGTAGTACTCAAGTCATCATGGTCTAACTCATACCATCGATGTTTGTACTCACTTTTAACATTTTAAAGGCTCAATGACGATCAGAAGCATGATAAAAGACCATTAATGTGATAATGTTTGCATAAGTAATTTTTCATGATTACATTAGGTTACATCCATGATAGATATGCATCTATAGAGTATTTTGTTCCAAAGACAAATAATAAATTCCTAAAAGATGTTAAATTTCCTTAATAACATATTGATAATACTTGACATTAACAAAAAAATCATCATATAATTGAATTATCACTTCCAAATGCATACATTAAAGAAAATTATGATAGAATTTCATCATTCATACATTCCATCATATATATTTTTCATTATATCATATTTTTCAAATCATTAGATCTTAAAACTCCATGAGAAAACTATCAAAAAAAAATCTCTATGTAGTTGCATATTGATTCATCCATTGGTCATATCATAAAATATAGAACCATTATTATTATCATCATTCATTCATCCATTTATCATATCATAGATATGCATTATTCATCTATCATTAAAACATCACATTCATTATCCTGAATATGGTTACATTATCAGGTAATTTAGATATACAAATCATCATAAATATGTCGATCCATGTAAATAACTAGATACATCATGCATCCATACATCATCATTATTCACATAATCACTATTGTTAAACATCATAGATAAAACATCATTAATCATATCATATCACATTATTATTAAATGAATCCATAACGTATCACATTGATCATCACTTAACATATAGAAAAGAGAAATTTAAATGCATCCATCATAGAACCATATAGACCACATATAGATCAATCAATCAATCACATATCATATAGATCTCAAAATCATAATGTCAAGTATACAATGATGTTTTAAATAAAAAGAGATACAACATCAAAAATGGTTATGAATCAAAATTCAAGGTATACATCATGTCTCAAAAATCAAGAAATCACAAAATGCAGCTATGTGGTGATACCTCCTAAAGGTGTAGGCATATCTGGACTAGTCCCTCTACCACTAGATGTATTGGGGTCTCTTAGATCTCTCCGTAGAGGTTGAGTCACTCCTGCACTAACAGTCTTGGAATGAGTCCTACTAGATTGAGACTCTGCATAACTAACTCTCTGCTCAAAGGGAAAAACATCATGGTATCGGCCTCTATAAAACTTTTCCTCTTTTCCAACATGGAGAACCTCTCGCATGTAATCACCCACGCTGGTACCATCTTCTGATCTCTATAACCTCTCTATGCTATTCTGTGCCTGCTTGACAATGTGTCAGGTTGCATCTCCCTTTGTTGTCAAAGTGGTAATTTGTGCTTGTGCAACTGCCAACTATCCCTATACCTACACAAGAGCCTATGCATGAGCTTGGGTTGGGGCCTACATCTGAGTTTGAGTTTGAACTAATAAACCCTGTTCTTGTACCAAATTCCCATGTAAAGACTGTACCTACACTTGTAGACTTGCAATATGAGTTTTTTGATGTTGGTATGGTGCACCAATATGCACACGCTGCTTAGAGGGAGCTACCAGTTATCACCTCTTATGAGGCACCATAAACTCTCGCACATCAACACCTCCACCCGATTCACCACCACTATCATCATCTCCACCACTGTCCTCCCCCTCCTCCTCATCACTATCATCTCCCTTATCATCATTATCATCACTTCCTCCTTCATCATCACCTCCATCGTCATCGCCAGCATCACCATCCCCCTCCTCATCATCACTATGTTCCTCCTCTAAAGGTAAGGGCATTGGCTCATCCAGAATAGTAATCCATGGAAAGGGGTGAAGGGCTAGATACTCTGCATAGTCTAATATAATAGGTGCCTCAGTAATATTTGAATGAATGTCCCAAAATAAAGGTTGTAGAGCCCGATACTCCTATATGACAACATCATAAGAGAGATAGGGTCCCCAATCTACAACATCTATCTAGTGTTGATCGTAATGTGCAACACCCCGGGGTATTCCCTGCACGATAAAATACTACCTAAGTACTCTTCTGTATAGAAACAACTCCAACAACTAATGAGTCCGACCAATAAGTAGAAATGACTTAGAGAGATACAACAACTGAATCACATCATCATCCCATTGCTTGCAGTCAAGATAGGTCACTATGTGACAACCTCAACATCATCCAATGCTTTAGCTTACCCAGTCTAGGCTGAGTAAGGCAATCTACATAAATATGCACATATGGCCTCATGGCTAGCCTCTGTCTCACCATCATTAGATGTGTAACAGCTATGTGTTCCCATGCCCAGACCTATAATAATGTAACACCTGTCGACAAACTGTGACCTTAGAGGTAGATAACCGAATGTAAATCATGATAAAGATGGGAAAGCATACACATGCCCCATGTGTATCTAGTATCGTACACAATAATACTCTCTAATGCATGACCCTAACCAGCATAAAGTCACTTTGACCTACGATCAGGACAAAGGAACCCTCCAATGAAACCAACAAGTACTGAAGGTAGAGTGGCATAGGTATCCGCCATATCACACAATGGAATCTCACATCCACATATGTGATTATCCTGAAATACTTTGTGGAGAGAATCAGTCCCACCCTGCTTTGTAGAATCATATAGCACAAGGTTACCCACAACAGGAGGGTATGGGGAGGATCATGATGGGCCAAAAAGTGGCAATATGATGGGTATGTGGTTGACGACTATTTTTTTACCCAAAGTTCATGAAATGAAAAGTTTTTTTAAAGGAGATTCTTAGCTTTCCATCAATATAAATTATGCTTTAATTTGAATTTAATAAATAATTATTATTCATTTTCTATTGAATTACGACTAAAGTCTTGATTTTTAGGCTGATTGAAAAACATCTATAGCTTTCAAACGCTATCATATTTTTTGAATCCAAAACACGATTCACATTCTATGCTTTGCATAATATAAAATTTAAAAAAAAAAATGAATTTGATGAAGTTTTGACCAAGTTAATGTGGTGAGACATATGAGTCTTTATAATTTTTAAAAGTTGTCATAAAAAAATTATAATTAATTATTTACTTGGAAAAAAATTACAAAAAAATATGTATCACATCGAGAAATGATTCCTCTACTTGTATCTAAAATCTTATAAAAAAATATTATCATTTTAATGTTGTTAGAGTGGTCAGACAGACACCTACTTATTATTTTTTCCCTGAAATTTAAGTACAACTATATTGAAATAATCCTAGTAATTTAAAAACTAAATTCAATTTTCTACAAATTCTATTCTTACATATTTTTGAAATAATAAAGATAACTTATTCAAATTTTAATGTCAAGTTGCCTAACTGTGATTTTTCTGAATGTTTTGCCACTTAAGGGCCTATTTTTTCCATGATTATTCCGCACATAGCTAGGAATCCTTAGAATCCACCATAC
This sequence comes from Sequoiadendron giganteum, assembly GCA_007115665.2. Classification (NCBI taxonomy): domain Eukaryota; kingdom Viridiplantae; phylum Streptophyta; class Pinopsida; order Cupressales; family Cupressaceae; genus Sequoiadendron; species Sequoiadendron giganteum. The sequence goes on from CM021101.1 coordinate 110,760,312, forward strand.
ATCGCCAGGAGTGACAGTAATCTCGCCAGTAGGAAGGTGGTAGGTATTATGCATGCTATGCCACCTCTCTTATAAGGCTATCAGGAGACCCTGCTTAATCCTAATCTGGGGCATATATAAGAGAGACGTGAAACTACATGATGTAATCATAGTTGTCTCAAGCTACACTAGCTGAGGTATCAAATTGAAATTCCTAGGAAACCAGTCACGAACTTGGATGTTCATCAATGCCTCCTATCATCACAAATTTTTTGAAAGATGAATCTTTTGTCAAATCAATCAAATATCAATCAACCTATCCAATCTAAATAGCTCTAGTGAGACTTTGGTAAAATCTCATGAGCAATCATCAAATCAACCTCACCTACCATGAGATCAATCATCATCTTAACAATTGCACCTCACCTATCATGAGGTTAATTAATCACCTATAATGAGGTAGATCAATCAGACTATAATTATTCCTCACCTATCATGAGGTCAATCATCATCTTCACAATTGTACCTCACCTATCATGAGGTTAATTAATCAAATCAACCTCACCTATCATGAGGTAGATCAATCAAACTATAATTATTCCTCACCTATCATGAGGTTAATTATTGTCAATCAATAATCAAACCTCGCCAATCATCAGGTTAAACATCATCTATTCTACTGAGATCATCAATCATATCGAACAAACAACTGACATGATCAAAATTGACAAAATCAGGGACAAAATTGAAAAAAAGCATCATTCTAACTGGAATACGCTAAAACAATGTTTTGAAGCACCAAAACATTCAATGCGCCATTAAAATAATTCAAAGAGCTAAAACAGTGTTTTGAAGAGCCAAAAGATTCAATGCGCTATTTCATTTGACCTGTGTGCCAAAACATGTGGTTCAAGTGCTATAAAAATTCAATGAGCTATTTTATCTTACCTACATGCCAAAATAGGTGGTTAATGCACCATAT
>CM021101.1:110763130-110952425 GCA_007115665.2 Sequoiadendron giganteum
GAGAGCAATATGACACTCTAAGGAGTTTTATTGTTTCAATTAGATTAAAATTATATTAATTCTCTTGATATAATGTCTTATTAAGAAGTGTTTAATTTTTAATTTATTTACTTATTCCACACTTACACATATGTGTATATACATATGAATATGCATATGCATATGTACATTCAACCTAATTAGATGTATGCTTTGTTTGTTCATTAATTAAATTTTGTCTAGATTAGTTTAATGGCTCCTAAATATTATTGTCATCTATGTTATACAACTACTCTATTTTTTTTCAATATATATGTGTGTATATATATCTGTGTATGTTTCAAAGTATTGATTTCCACATACTATTCACAATATACACCATGCTCTTTGTAAGGATTTGAAGTTAAATCAATTAGAAAGCTACCAAGGAAATAACTATACAAAATGTGTATAATGCCAAAGATGCACAAAGTATATATATGTCTATATATTTGTATATATTTATATATATGTATATATGTATGTATATATATGTATATGTATATATGTAGATGTATATAAATATGTATTGGAAAGCATGCTCTGAAATGTGCAAGAAAATATATTTATTAAGTGGCATTGTCGAAAGAGGCATTGTCGTGTTGGTTTGATAGCAGAGTACTGTACGAATTGCTTGCTTCACATCTATTTTATAGCAGATTGGAGGGTTTTAAAACTATTTTTCTCAGGAATTTTTGAGTTGTGTAGATATATACATATATATACATGTATATATACATATATATGTATGTATACGTAAATATATATATATGAATATATGTGTGTGTGTATGCGTATATGTATATAATAAAGTACATATATGTATGTATGTATGTATGTATGTTTTTGTAACAGTTTCTCTAATTATCTATAATATTTAGTGCCAGATAATGTGGCTCCAATTTAGAATTGATAAGCCAACTGTTACATAAATTGCTTGTGTTGTATCAATATTTTTTATGATATTCTTTATTTATGTTTAAAATTTCTATTTAATGTTGGGTTTCGATCATCTCTTTTTTTCCTGTGGTTCATTAGTATTTTCCTAATAGCTCTTTTACAATTTACCTATTTGTGTATAATATTTAGTGTCAAATAATGGAGCTCAAATTTAGAATGTATGTATGTTTATGTATATATATATGAATATATATATGTATGTATAAATATGTGTGTGTATGTATATATATGTGTTTGTATATGTATATGTATGTATGTATATGTATATATGTATATATATGTATACATATGTATATATATGTATACATATTTATACATATGTTTATATACATATATAATGTGTGAGAAAATATATTTATTAGGCTGCATTTTCAAAAGAGCCATTATGGTTTTGGTTTGATAGCAGACTATTGTAAAAAATGTTGCTTGTGCCTCTCTTTCAAGTACCCCATAGAAAACTATTCTTCATGATACTCTTTTTCTGGTTCCCCATGGCAAACTGTTCATTATCATATTTTGTATAAGAATAAGAGGTTAATGATAGATAAATTAGAACCCACATTAAACATATTAATACAAGTGAAGCAGCGTATGTGAGAGTTGGCTTATGAATTGAATATTTGAGCTAAATTATTTGGGAGTAAAACCACATTAAATAGAACTTCGAAATGCAATGGGTACCAATAATTTGGGAAAAATGGCTATAAGGCCACAGAGTTAATTGGGAATTCAAGCTAAATTACTTGGCACTAAATATTATAGAGAAATAAAGAAGACTTGTCTAGGGTTTTTAATGGTGACATGGAGCTTACCTCTTCAAAAAAGGATGTTCCTAAATATTGCTCATTGGTCACTAAAGATTGCAAAAAACTTATGAATTTAGAATTGACAAGGCAATTGTTACATAGATCGATTGTATTGTATCAATATGTTTCATGATATTATTTTTACCTCGTCAGTTTGAGTATCAATATGTTTCATGATATTATTTTCCACTCATATGTTTGAAGCTTCCTGTAATAGATTATTATTGTTCTTGTAACAAGGATTGTTTTCAATTTTTTAAATTTTGACATTTTTGTTGTGGTTATTTTGTTTGGATGAAACATGTTATGTGTCTTGTATCAATATGTTTCATGATGTTCTTTTTCACTCAACTTTTTGAAGTTTTTGATAACAAAGTGTTCTTCATGATATTGTTTTTCTCAGTTCCCCATATCAAGTTGATCATTGTCGTAGTTTGCCTTTTTCTACACTCCATGTTTCAAAGTTAAATTTTTCATCATCTATTATTTTCCTATTCATACAAGTCAAGCAATGTATGTAAGAGTTGGCTTGTGAATTGAATATTTGAGCTACATTCTTTGGCATTAAAACCACATTAAATAGAAATTGTAAATGCAGTGGGTACCAATAATCTGTGAAAAATGGTTGTATGGCCATAGTGTTGATTGGGAATTCAAGTATCATTACTTGGCACTAAAAATTATAGAGAAATAGAGAAGACTTGCTTGAGGTTTTTAATGACAGTGTGGAGCTTACCTCTTCAACAAAGGATGTTCCTAAATGTTTCTCATTGGCCAATAAGGATTGCAAAAAAATTATGAATTTAAAATTGACAAGGCAAATCTTACATAGATTGGTTGTCTTGTATAAATATTTTTCATGATATTATTTTTCCCTCATATGTAATAGATTATCCCACTGTTCTTGTAACAAGGATTGTTTTCAATTTTTAAAATTTTTTTAAAAAATTGTGGTTTATATTGTTTGGATGGAACATGTTATATGTCTTATATCAATATGTTTCATGATGTTAATTTTTACTCAACTGTTTGAAGTTCGTGATAACAAAGTGTTCTTCATGATATTATTTTTCTTAGTTCCCCATAGCAAGTTGTTCATTATTATGGTTTTCCTTTTCTATACTCCATATTTTAAAGTTGAATTTTTCGTCATCTATTATTTTCTTGTGGTTCTTACGTATATTCCTTATAGTTCTTTTACAATTTACCTTTCTATCTATAGTGTTTAGTGCCAAATAATGTAGATTATATTTAGAATTGAGAAGCTAACTCTCACATAGATTGTTTGTCTTGTATCAATATGTTTCATTATATTTTTTTTACCTTGTCTATTTCAAGCTCCTTGTAACAAAGTGTTCATTGTCGTTGTTTAGCTCTTGTAAATTCTAAAATTTTGTAGACTACTAGAAATTGCAACCATGGCATTGATATGTACCTTTGAGCTGATTGCAACTTTTACATAGATACATATACGCATATATATATATATAATTCCCCGTTTCATATTTAAAAATGTACATATAGGCAAATTTATCTGTCCATGTATACATACCAAGACTAGTGTGGCTTGTTTGACAATCCAACAGTAATTTATATATACACATGTATATCGAAACAAATAAGTATGGTATGTTTATTTATATTTATGTAGACTTTGATTTGGAACTAGTTAAAAATACCAAAGGTCCACAATTCCTCTTTCAACAATGCAACTTAATTGCTATATTTTCTCACATTTTGGAGTATACTTTCCCATACTGCAACATTGAATATTGCATTTACTTCCTCCAGTGCCATGGTGTAGTAGCGCTACGATACATTAACCCTCATGTGAGCAAACACTTACCATTATCCTTCCATGTATTGAGGCAACCAACTCCACCATTGTCAAACCACATAATTAGCAAACTGTGTGTTCTTATAAATAGCCCCTAGATACCCCCCAATCGGAAGTACATATGGATATATATATCTGGTTATATTTTTAATGTGTTGATGAAGTGAAAATTAAATGCATATATGTACTTAAGAATTTTTATTCTTGTTGTTGTATATTCTATTGTTTGCATTAAAAAAGATGAAGGCAACAATAAAAGCTATTAGAAAAACACTTAAGAATCATACATAAATCATAGATGATCGAAAACTCACACTAAACATATTCATACAAGACAAGAAGGTTGTGTAAGATTTGGATTGTCAATTCAAAATATGAGCTACAATATTTGAAACCAAACCCACATTAAATAGAAATTGTAAAGCCAACAAGTAGCAATAACCTGTACTCAACTCTATGGTCGGTTTTATAGAAGATTGGAGGGTTTTAAAACCGTTGTTCTCCATATTTTGTGAGTAATTTTAAATGGGTGTTTTGCAAAAAATATTTATTTATTACTTATGTTAAAACAGTTTTTCTACGGAATTTGTAAGTCATTTTACATGGCTGTTGTAGTTCAAAATAGTAAAATGGTTGGTAGATTATCAATATTTCTAAATTGTATACTAGTTGGCATTGTATGTTGTAATACAGTAATATTTTATTTTTATTGTGAAATAGAGGTTCCAATCAATCAACTATAATTGCAACATTTCCTCCCTCTAAAAGGCCCCAGAACCATGTCTATGGAATCGAACTTTATGGATGGGTCTCCAGAGCCCCCCAAAATTGATTTGGTGATTGATGTTGTGACACCTCCCATAGGTCCTGTTATGGAATTTGGATCTGAGGGTGCCATCCACCAACCTCTAGATCTTGATTCCATAGGTTTGTATTTCCTTTTCCCTATACCTACTATAAATTTGTTGTTATTGTTTCCTTCCTTTCTTGTAATAAACTTGAACATTGCCTTTCAGTTCATTTAATTTTAGGATTCTCAAATACAAAAAGATACACCACATACTCTTTACTATTTATGTTTCTAATTGTATTGGCCTTTAGGTGTATACGTGCATGTTTGGACCTAGTAAATCATATAGATGTGGAAGTACATATGCATTGATCTACACATAAAAATATCTCTTTGCAACCTTTTCTTTCCTTACTCATTTTATCCATTTGGTGTGATGATGTGCATTTTCCTTGATTGAACTTATCTTTCTAGGCTGCAAAGAAACAACCAACTTTGACTTCATTTACAATTTGTTCCATCAATGCTCAAGATGTTGTTCCCTCTCTGGCCCTTCAACTTTTGTCCTTCAAAAAAATTGGCAGTAATGAAGGGAGGTTGAGTGATACAATGTTGTCTTGTTTGATGGACATTGATGAGGTAAAAATAATCTCATCATAATAAAATCAGATAATCTTATTCTTATAAATTCAATCCTAACTTTGTGCCAATTTATTAAACTCTAGGAGAAATAATTTCATATCTTTAAGGAAAAATATGCAAACTTTATTTCTTATGATCAATTGAGGAAATTTGCCAGTACAGGTTTAATGGGTTGACTTGAGTGTTTTTGTAGGGAATGATCTATCATCTAGCAGTTGTTACACAATGTTGATCAAGTACGTTCCTTAAGTATGATGAAAGATAGATGTTGTGAACCTCCTCCCGAATCTCAGGCTGATGAACCAAGGATTTAGTTACTGTCTATTTAATTTATGTTACCAAAAACTTCATGGCTCATCTTGATCCTTCTCTACGTTTATGAGTTTTAAAGACATGGAAGTTAGTTAAAGTTGTTAAAAGACTTTTCCAATGGCTCTCCACACCATCTGAAATCTACGATTTAGTTATGATTTTTTCTACAAGAATTTAATTTCAAAATGGATGAGTAAGACTGAATAGTAATGTTATGTTGTTTATATGATTTCTGAATACTGATGAATGAGAGAAATTTCTTTTGTCAATTGCTAGGTTGTTGAACTATCATGGATGATAACTGTTTATAATGGAAGGACTCCAGAACCTATAGTTTATGTGATTTGAGAATGAAGTGTTGACCCACAAGCTAGCCACTCGAGTGGAGTTAGTTTAAATAGATAAGTACTTACGATTATGTTGTTTTAGTTGTTACATAAATAATTGTTCAGTAGGAAGTATTTAAGTCTGTTAAGAGTTGAGTCTAAAGTTCTGGAGCACCATTATTTTTAGTATGAGCTATTCTTCATATTTCTTAGAATATTTTACTATTTAAGAAAAAAATTTATAGTCTGTTTACTTACTTTTCAACTTCCGTAGTTTATCAGTTATTCGGTTTTCTTATCTTATGCTTTATAGTTTATTTATGATGCTTTCTAAATTAGTTATATTATGCTTTCTAGTTTAATTATTTAAAGTTTTCCTAGAATAAATTATTTTCCAGATAAGAAGTTAAATGGCCTTAGACTAAAATTGATTTCACTAGTTTAAAGAAAAACAAAAAATCTAAGATGAGTTATCTGAATTATCTTCTTTTGCAAACTGCCTTGGACACTGCTTGGTTGACTAATTCACATTCTATATTCTAAATTAGTAGGATCTAACGACAACCTCTCACTTTTTGGTGCCATTTTCGGGGAACTAAAATAGCCTTTGTGCTTAAGTGTTACTAGGAGATGGTTTTTGATACCTCATTTTATGTCGAAATTTCTTTCATCAGCTTCCTATTTTGCATGGTCAAGAAAAGAGGCCCTCGCGGATGATTTATACCAAAGACCCCCCCAAAATATGTACCAATCATACCTAGGGAAGCCCAAGGCTGAGACGACCACACTTCTAAAGAATTATTTGAGCCTATTCCAACTAAGGCTTTCCACTATTTACCTATTGAGCAACTAGAAAAACAACCAGTTATAGAGGAAATTGTCTTTGAGGAACAAACTTCTTTGAACATCATGGGAGATCGTAGAGTTGAACCTAACCACAATGAACCTCAATGCCCTCGTAGAACGCTTACTTATCATATGAAATTGGATGCAGATGATGATACTACAATGAAGAACATTTCCCTAGCTTTCCTTCCAACCTTCCATGGCTTGTCCTTGGAAGACCTAGACCAATTTCTCTTTGAATTTAAGGTCCTATGTGAAAACTATGAAACTAAAAATGATAACTAGAAGCTGAATCTTTTTCATTCTAATCTAAAGGATTCATCGATGTGCTTGCTTATGGGATTAGGTTTTGGTAGTATAACATCCTAGGGGGAAATGCAAAATGTTTTTTTACAAAAATACCAAAGTTACTGTAGGGTGAGTGACCAAAAGGAAGAGTTGTTTAAACTGAGACAAAATGAGGATGAGAGTTTAGAGGATTATCTTGATAGGTTCCTTTTCATCTCTAAAAGATGTGGAGAAGAGTCCATTAACGTCGAGACTCTCAAAGCAATTTTTTTAAGGGACTGGACGATGATGCTAGAAGAAGTCTTGATCTAATGGGGAAGGGTGACATGTCTCAACTGGCCCTTGATGAAATATGTGAGTTATGTCAAAATTTCTCCTGTACTCGGGGAGGAATCTGTAAAACTAATCTTTTTAAAGGGTCTAATGAGATAGGTAAGCTCCTTGAAGAAATAGAAAAAATGAAAACTGGCATTCTCATTCAGTTAAACACTACTTTAGATGGAATACAAGCTAAAACTGGAAACCTAGAGACCTTGTCAATCTATTATCCCTAGTGTCGAAACAAACACCTATTGTGAGAGTATCCTTTAGAAAAAGTCAATATTTTTCAACTCTCTGAGCAAAAAAATCCTACAAAATAGTGTGAGGTTCTCTTTGATATTAAGAATACCAAGGAAAAAACTATTCAGGTTGAAGAGGAGACAAACAAGTTAAACCAACATCAAGGAGGTAACTTCTCTTATGGATAAAATTCCAATCCTGCATGGAGACCAAAAAATAAATGGGTTCATAATCAATGGACCCGATCTTGGAATCAATCATCTCCTGCACAACCTAACTCGAGAACTCCTTATTGGGGGTCCCCCAAATGGGGAAATCATCAGTGGTTGAACCAACCACAACAACAATGGTACCAACAACATGTTACCTCTCAATGGAATTAGGGACAAAATCAATTTTATACTGCACCTAGGAGGAATCAACAACAAAATTTGTTACCTTTGGCTCAAAACCTTCCTCAAAATGAGCAAGTGAACCAACCTCAGCTTCCAGTGCAACTACTCCCCAATCCTAAGAATAATCACCAGAATATGCCAGTCTACTCTACTAAACATGAAAGTGTTACATGATTGAATACGATACATTTCAGAAATGTACAATTGTGCTCTGGTAGAACTCTTCAACCCCCAACTATTGAAGAAATAGTAGAGGAACCTAAGCCTAAAATCCCACTGAGAGACAAGTCACCTAATTAGGACTCTTCCACCAAGGATAAAGAGCCTTTTTTATTAGTGGGAGTTGCTGATTTGTCTCGGGAGGAGGAAGGTTAGCCCTTGAGTCAATATAAGGAGGAGTCTGTTCTAAAAGAGAAAACAATGGCACCATATCCAGAGTTCTTAAATTAATGACTCCGGAAGTGACTATGGCTTCTGAAACTCCATTAATTTAAGAGATTAAGGAATTGCAAATTGAGGTTCCTCTATCGCAAGCAATAAAGGAAATGCCTGAGTTAAACCAGTTAATCAAACAAGTATCTATTAAAATGCCAAGTAGGAAGCCAAAAAAGATAAATATCGTTCATATTGATAGTTATTTAGCTTATTTTCTATCTAGAAAGACTATTTGTCCAAAATACAATGATCCTAGGAGTCCACTTATCACTGTTATAATCAACGAGGTAGCAATACCAAACGCACTAGTGAATCTTGGGGCAGCTATTAACGTGATGAATGTGCATGTAATGGAAAAGTTAGGACTAACTGATTTATGTCCTACAACCACAATCTTACAAATGGAAAATCAATCTATAGCCATCCCAAAGGGCGTCATTAAAAACATCCTCGTCAAATTTGATGGATGGGAATATCTAGTCGACTTGCAAGTAATCTAGTCACTTAGACCTAGAGATAGTTATCCAATCATTCTTGGGAGACCATGGTTGGCCACGGTTTCTGCTAAGATTGATTGCAGGGAAGGGGGAATGACCATTTTGCATGGTCAAGATAGTAAACATTCGTTATTATATCCCCTTGCTAAACCAACTGAGCACAAAAAGGTCTGGGTTGATGAACCAGAATAATCTAGTGGTCAAGACACTTTGGCCTCGCTAGCCATGGTAGTAATTAAACAACATAGAGAAGAATTAGAGGAAGAGCTACTAAGTGATGTAGCAAACCTTCCTATAACCCGAAATGATGGATGCTCCAAGAATTTCTAGGCAACTAATTGATATAAGCGGGATGGAGCAAAGCTATGCTACAATGGGAATGCCTTGTCCCTTAGCAAACATCGATATCTATCCAACCTCACTTGAGTCATCGATATTTGTGATTCAAATACAAGTGGTCTAGTTCCTGAGCTTTGTCCCTCCTCACATGTGGGTGCATACTCTTTGATCGCATCAATTTCTATGTTGTTGTATGATACATCAGATACTAGGTCCCACTCATACTCATTGGAATTCACTTCAGAACTATCTCTCATTTGAAGGATTCTTTCAACAACTTTTTGAGTCATTTCTTGTTTTGCTTCCTCCGTATAACCCAGTCTTGTTTTATCCTTTGATTGAAGTATAAGGGTTTGAATGGGTTCTATGATGCCTTCCTTTTTTTTTCCTATAGTTCCTTGTCCTTCATATCCCATTTCTCTAAGATAGCTTTTACTTTTCCATATTGATCTTTCCTTATGTTGATATTTGTTGATGTTGATGCTTCTTTGTCTTTGTAGATCCAATTGAGGATGGCCTTATCTTCTTATTCGTCTTCTAGAGTACTCAATTTACAAACCTTTCATCCAGAATTGTGGTAGTTTGTCATGATTTTTGTGTTGTTGTTGATGGTTTCCCATATGATTTTGGAGATGGCAGCAACTCTAAAAGACATAGTGATTGCCAAATGGAATATTCTCCCATGCCTTTGTCAGTTAACTGGAACTTTTCTTGAAATTATTGTGATAGAGTATTCAAGTGACCCTCATTGTCTAATAAAGTGGAATCAACAACACTTGTGTCTTTTGATTGGCCATTTTTCTCAACCCATTTAGATACAACGTTTAGTTTCTTTTCACTATTTGATGATGTAGAAGTGTTTGCTTCTCTATTATGGGGCACAAAAGTGCCTTGAGCTATTTTAAGCGTGTTACAATACTAGGGATTGTTTTAGTTTGTTGGTATAGTCTCTTCTTGTCCATTGAATAGGAATTTTAAACACTGATGATAAGTTGAAGGAACTGCTTGCATTTCATGAATCCATGGATGCCCCAAGAGTATATTATAGGCTAGATCTTTTTCTAACATTTGGAAAACTATAATCTTCACAATTGGTCCTACTTGAATAGGCAATACAATCAATCCCTTGGAGGATCTCTCTTCTTCATCATAGTCTTTTATTGTTATTTTCCTTCAGTTATCGATAGCATCATCAAAATAACCTAGTGCATGGATCAATTTTAAAGTGCAAATGCTTAAACCAGCTCCACCATCTATTATGACATGTTTAACATGGTATTTATGGATTAAAAATTTGATCTGTAGTGTTGCATTATATGGATGGTTAAGTGATACATCATCCTATTCGAAGAATGATAGAAAATGAGGTGTGGTTAAATGTCCCACCATAGCTTGAAATTGCCAGACATACAGATTATTGGGTATTGTGATGGCCACAAGAGCTTGTTCGAAAACCTCCTTATGGGATGGTGTGATTTTAAGAAGTTCTAAAATTGATATTTGTGCTGGTATTTTCTACAGTTGATCGACAATGTTGTATTGACTTGAAGGGGGACTAGTGGTTTTATATGCAATTACTTTCAATATTATCTTGGATTCCCCCCTTGAACTATTACATTGACCAGTTGGTAGTCTTGATTTTCTCTGATTTTTATGACATTTATTTGATTGTTGAATGTGTCTATGTTTGGGGTCAGATCTAATGGTATAATTTCATTGGTTCCAATGTTATCAACTTGATTGTTAGTGACAACATCATTCTTATCCACATAAATACAAAATATTGTGCCATCATAAACGTAGTTTACATTTTTACCTTTATTGTTTGTGGAAGAATATTCCCCCTTTTCATAATTTGGTAAAGGATTCTTAAATATAGTATGACCATTTTTGGTTAAATTCCTTTCTATGAATACCTTTTTAATATCAATCAAATCTTGGATTAGATTTTTTAACTACATACAGTCATTTGTCTTATGTCCTTTGTTTTTGTGAAAGTTACAATAGTCTGTGTCATTCCAACAAGATGGCTTCACTTTTGGTTCCCAATTTCTTGCTTCAGGTAAGGTTATAAGTCTATTTGCAATAAGTTCTCTAATTTATGATTCTAGTGTCTATCCCAATGGTGTGAATCTTCATTTGTTTGATGATATTTGATATGATTGCAATTTAGGTTCTCCATTGCTCGGATTTTTCTTTTGATTGACACTTTGGTTGATGTTTTAGTCATTATTTTGATTGGTCTTTGGTGTAGATGTTGTCAAATTAAATACTGGTTTTGCATTTTCTGTGTCATTTGTTCCACCATTATTTCCAGTATTTCTATTCTTTTCCCTAAACTTTGGTTTATCATTGCTACCATAGTGATTTGAGGAATTTTTATTGTTTGACCCTTCATTGCAATGTTTTATCACCCCTCCTTTTAGAAAATATACTTTGATCTTGAAACCATTTTCAATTACTTTCTCAAATTTGGGAGGACATTGTAGTTCAAGACTATAGCTCATGTCTTCAGTTAGATTGTCAATGAATAATTCCATCTTTTCTTCTTTAGGTATAGCACGTGGATATCTAGCAAAAAACCTTCACCATTGTTGTAGAAATGAGAGGAATGCTTCCCCTTTCTTTTGTTTCATGTTGTAAAGGTCTTTTATTGTCACCTCATCTTGAGTATTAAAGGACAATTATCAGATAAACTTGTTGACTATTTCTTCAAAATTTTGAATCCCTTGTTGTAGTTTAGAGAACCATTCCATACATTGACCTCCTAAGCTCCTTGGAAATAACCTCATTAGATAGGTATCTTCTTGTGCAAATTCTAAACTCGTGGTTTTGAATTCCCTCACATGGTCAATTGGATTTGTTTTACTTTTGTACTTGTCATATTTCAAGAGTTTGCAAGGTCTAGGAAATGGTATCATGTGTACACTTGGATCAAAAGGATAGGGACAAATGTCTTGTAATGAGTAACTTTTAGTGTTTTCCTTTTGCATATCTTGAAGTTTTTGTTGAAATTTTTGCATTTGATGTGTTAGGGAAACCACTTGATCTATGTTGTGTGTGTTTTGTGTTTTGGTTTTGGTTTCTCTAGGTGTCTCTTTAATCGATTGATATCAAAGTCTTTTGGAAGTTTTGCACCTAGTTGGCTAGCATCAAAAGGTATTTTTCCATATCTTATTCTCAAAATTTCTCCACAAATTAATGGAAATTTGGATCTTGTTGTGCTGTTTGGATGTCCTCTTGGGTTATTTCATTGGTGTCATTTTGGTGGAGTCTCCTCCAAGGATTTTCTTCAGCCATTGTGTTTTTTGCTTCAATTTCCTTTTCTCTAATTTTTTTTCTTTGTAACCTCGTCAAAATTGGCATACAAGTGTTTGTTCTTCTCACTAAAATTTGATCTTTTTGTTTGGATGAGTGTCAAGGTATTAACTTAAGTTGAATAGAATTAAAAATTATATTGATGAGACTAAGCTAAAAATCTAATTATTTTATTTTGTTTCTTGATTGTGGGATGACAAAATCTTGATAAAGAAATTTGATGTAATAATCCAAAATTTGTGTGATAGTTTAGACACCTTAAGGTTGCAATATCTTGGTTTAGTTTGATAAATTTTGACCTATAAGTCCTATCTTTCCAAGTTTAAAACACTATTGAGCTGAGGAAATGTTTTTTCTTTTTCAAAAATCTTGGGTTTTAATGTTATCAGTTTGATACGAGTTTCAAATAGCTCTTTGTTTTCTTGTTTTGTGGATGTGTTATAATATATAATCAATGCGCTAAAATAAACTATGTACATGCTAGAAGATATTGTGTATGCCGTATCAAATAAGGTATATGCGATAAGATAGATTGTGGATGTGCTAAGATACTAGTGAATAATGATGATAGACTATGTAGATACGCTATAAGATATGATCTATACGCTGAAACAATGGTTGCACATGCTAAAACAGATTGTGGATGCGCTATAACAAGTGGTCAAAGCGCTAAAATAGACTATGCATGTGCTAAAATATTGGGTGTATGTGCTAAATTGGAAGTTGTCCAGATTTTCACAGTTTTGTCTATTTGTTTTGGTTTTTCATAGTATGATGATTAAGTCCAGGGTGTAATTTTAGTAGTGAAGATAGTAGATAAGTGTTATTTTTGTAGATCTTATATTTTGATAGTCTATTGGAATTATACCTTCAAAAATGACTTCACATAATACAACCAGATTATAAACAATTTGTTTAAAATTCTATGCCTTAAGCATGTAGTGAGTTTTCTAGAATCTGGACTAATTCTTTCATTTCCACAAGTTTGACACAAAAAAAAATAGTTCGAGCACTTTTCTATCTCAAGTAGGTCACTTAGAATATCACATCCCACACCTTGGAACTATGTTAGCTCACACAACCTTTTCACCCCCTAGAGGGTGCCTATGTTTTTTCCTTTCTCGAGTCTTAACCAAAGTCGAATCCTCCACTTTTGGCCAAGGTCTTTGATAGTTATATGGTGAGTGTCTTGGGGGTACATTCTTCCCTCCCCTTGCACCATGATATAATAAGTGTTCAGAAGCTAAAATAGTTGGATTCTACACTAAAGTTCATAGATAGGGTACCCGTTCAGTCTAACAATTGATAAAATCCCTCAAGAGACCTACAAATCTTTAGAACAAATATTTTGAGGATGGTTATCTTGCACACTTTCATTGAATTGTGGGTTTCCCCAAATTCACTTTTGATTATAGTGGGTTGGAAAACCTAGCTTTGGTTGTTCTCACTTAGGTCATTCCCATAGGGTGAGTACTTTTTCCAACTATGACAGGCCTTCTAAAGGATTTAAATAAAAGTGTAAATCAGAAGTTTAGCATTTTGATCACCTAGTTAAGGGGAGAGCATAGGCCTATTGCTTTCGAGACACAAAAAACATGGGGTTCAAACTATTTCTTTAATTAATGTAGATGCACTATTTTAACCAAGGAAAAATGAAATAAAAAACATAGATCCCTACAAACATCATTAGTTTTTTTTTTTATCGGCATATTTTTCCAGAAATTGTCTTTGACAAGCTTAATTTGTAGCTGGAACAAAATAAACAATGATTAGATTTAGGGTTTTTAAATTTCTCCAAAGATATTCAGATGCACCACAACAGTGGTTAGATGTTCCAAAAAAAATTTAAATTCATTAAACTGGAAGTCCCATGCACTATATAAATTAATGTATCCACTAAAATAGTAGGTCTATGCATCGAAAGAAAAACCCCTTGGCTAGTGACAAAAAAAATTGATTTGCCGAAACAATCGTTGAAAGTGCTAGAATATTTTGTTGATCGTCGGAATAGGTGTTGAACATGCTATTGTATCTATAATATGCATCCTAAGATCTCTTGATCATGCTACAACAATCATGTCTGAATCCTATGAAAATACTTTTCAGAAATAAATGTTAAAAATGGGGTTTGGGCCCCAGGGTGAGCACCAAAATGTAAGTGTGGAATAAGTAAATAAATAAACAATTAAACACTTCTTAATAAGACATTATATCAAGAGAATTAATAAAATTTTAATCTAATCAAAAAAATAAAAATCCTGAAAGCATGATATTGCTCTCTATGTCCAAAGATTTATTAAATCACATGGCTCTACAATTTTGTAAGCATTGCGACTGTTAAAATGCCAATCTAGAAAATGAGATGCTTCTTAAATGCAATAATCTAATCCTATATGATGACTGCTAAATGATATGGTGATGATACTATAACTAAATTGACATGAAAATGATAAAAGAAAGTATTGTAAACTAAGATGCAACTAAATTAAAAGCCATGGTTATGATTTCTACTCTAAAATGATTTTCTATTGCTACTGCTCAAATTCTTGATTGATATTAGGCTATTTCTGTAGAGTAAGATTACACAAAATTGGGATCTTTTTCTTATAGTACGGGGTTGTATTTATAGATTCCCGAAAACAGATTTGTGAAGGTGCAGCAAAGCAGAGGTCCAGATTTGATATGAAGAATTCAATTGTTAAGGATGAAGGAATTTGATCTGATTATGGAGATTGTTCCTCCCCGCAAAAACATTTAGCTAGAGGATTGGAAAAATCCATGGAAGAAGATGAAGGAGTTGGCCTAAAAATTTGTCTCAAATTTGTCTCCAAATTTGCCCATGAAGTTTGAGATGAATTAATTAGACATATCATATCTAATTTGGTAGGTAAATATGATTAGTTATAGAATTGAATATTTAGATTTAATTGAAGTTTGGATTTATTCAATTTAGGAAAGAGGATATTTAATTTAATAAAAAAAATTTAAAAATCAATGTTTATTTAATAAATATAGAAGAAATATGATAGTTGATAGAAGAAAATAAATAAGGATAATTAAATATTAAAAAAGTATTAAATTTGTTTATTTAATTAAAAAGAAATAAAATAATAAAGATATGAAGAATTAAAAGAGAACTATATAAATCGATATTTCTATTTATTTATTAGTAGAAGAATAAAAGGTCAATTAATCAAATAAATCGTATTTAATTAATTAGATTATCTAGATGATTTTTAGGTGTATACAATATGCATATCTATATGTAAATGTATCGATGCATATGCAATGCATTTTTGGTGGAGATTGTAATGAATGGAAGGTATCTTCCATTTTTTCATTTCCCAGAGAGTAATGTTGTTGTTGCGTCTTATGCATATGCATCATTCCTTCCTTCATTGCACCTTCCATCTAAAAGAGCTTCACTTTTTTTTATTGCATATGCATATATACATATACATATACATATACATATACATATACATATACATATGCACATGTTTATACATATGAATATGCATATATGTATATATATATGTATATGCATATGTATATACATATATGGATAGACATATCAAACAATGCTTCAAAGTGTAACAAAAAAATTCACAGATCTAAGATTCAGTGTAATTGATGAAAAAAGTAACCATGCATCCAACAATGGACAATTACAATTTCCCGCGGTGAAAAGGAAACAAGAAACATACCTATGAGGCTAGTGCTTGAGGGTTGTCCAGTAGCTTTGGGAGAGCTAGATCCCATTATTAGAAATTAAAAAAAAGAATATCATGAAGAATAGTTTGTTATGGCGAACTTCAAATAGATATAGAACTACGAATATCATGAAACATATTGATATAAGACATATAACATGTTCCATACAAACATAATAACCAAAACAATTAACACTTTATTATAAGTAGCTTCAAACAGATTAGGGAAGGAGAAATCCACAAAACATATTGGTTGAAGACAAGCACTCTGTGAAATAGTTGTAAGGGGTGTTAGAAAAACACTTAAGAAGTATCTACATAACTAAAAGATGAACATAAAAAGAATATCATGAAAAAAACATGGAGAATAGAAGAGGGAAATAACCTATAGAAAATGCTATGAAATGAACACCACAATGTTTGTTTGAACAATGCAACTTAATCAAAGTATACTTTCCCACACTACAAAATTCAATATTCTATTTACTTCGGTCACTCACACTTAATTCACCCACCCCAATCATACAACAATGGCAGAATGCATTAACCCTTGTGTGATAAAATACTTACCATTGAGATTTTGCATATCAAGGACACCAAATCCACCACTACCAACTCATGTAATTATCAAGCTCCACGTTGCCCACCCAAAAACCTGGTAAATTTTCCACCTGCCAACACATCTATGATGCCAAAAAATCCAATTCACGGTTGGGATAATTGAAATCCTGATGAAAACTTCAAGTAAATAGCTTGCCGATTGAGACATATTTGGTGCTACCTATAATTCTTAAGTGTGTTTCTAATAGTTGTTTTACAATTTCCCTAATTTTTCTATAATATTTTGTGGGAAATAATGTAGCTTGAATTTTGAATTGACAAACCAACTATTACATAGAATTTGTTGTTACACCGTGTCTAGACAGTGATAGAGTTTTTGGTAAGTAGGAATATGCTGCAAACTGAAATCTATACATACATTTCACTAACTAAACACTTAACAATCAGAGGAGAATGAGAGATGTTTCAAAACCAACAGAGAATAGAATAGGCAGAGTACGACAATGAATAGTTTGGTATGGGGAACTGAAAAAAAAAGAATATCATGAAGAATATTTTGTTATGGGGAAGTTCAAACAGTTGAAATAAAAAAAATACCATGAAACATATTGATAGAAGAGGAAAAGAAAAAATGGAAAAGACCTATTAGGAAAACACTTAAGAATTAGAGGAAAATAAAACATGTTCTCAAACCCACATTAAATAGGACTTTAAGATATTGAGAATAGAAGAGGAAAACTACAATTATGAATAGTTTATTATAGGGAACTGAAAAGAAGAATATAATGAAGAACAATTTGTTGTGGGGAACTTGAAATAGATGAAGGAAAAAATATATATTCAAACATATTCATATAAGACACTGCCATCGCACGTAACTAGCAAGCTCCACCACCTACATAAATAGACCTGGCCAGTTTGTTCAAGGGACCTTCAAGCGGATCTGAGGAAAAACAAATATCATGAAACATATTGATACAAGGTTCAAGCTATGTTCTTTGTTAATAAATATTGAACAAAAGTACAAATTTTTTGTAAGAGGTGTTAGGATAACAATTATTTTCTACAAGTAATTTTACATGGGTATTTTGTACAAATGATTTGTCTATAATATTTAATGCCAAGCAATGTAGCTCAAATATACAATTAAGTTTGTGGTGTTATACGTATTTTGCACAGATTATTGCATCATATAATCATTGTCATAACTTAAAGAAAATATCATGAATAAAATGTGAAGAATAGAAGAGGAAAACTATGACAATCAATAGTTTGTTATGGGTAATTGGGAAAAATAATCTCATGAAGAACAACTTGTCATGGGGAACTTCAAAGACATAAGAAAAAAAGAATATCATGAAACATATTGATAGAAGATAGATAAATGGAAAGCCACATTAAATAGAACTCTTAAAGCCAATAGGTAGGAATAATCTATGCAAAATAAGTGTCACCCCATAGGCTTTATTGAAAATTCAACCTATTACCTGACACTAAATATTATAGACAAAAAGAGAAATTGTAAAAGAGTTATTAGATTAACACTTAGCATCCACTAAACTAATTTTATCTCCAATATGCCTATGCTTTTATACTAACCCTTTGCATATATATATATATATATATATATATATGTAACTAATCCTATTTTAATCTACAATCGGTCCTATGTTAATGGGTATAATGCCAAATATGCAAGGGGATAACTAAAACAATAAACCAAGGGTGATAAATTTACTAACCATAACCATATTTTTTCACAAAAGAAAGAAGATTTAACTACAAATTCTCCTACGATAATAGGTATAAGGCCAAAGATGCACAAAGATAACTACAAACAATAAACGAGGGACACAAAAATTACTAACCATAACCATATTTTTTTGATGAAAAAAAGAAGATTTAACTGCAATTTCTCCACCCGTAAAGAGTGATAATCTCTTTGAAGTCTCCAAAGTGGGTATAATGCCAAAGATAAAAACATATATAAAGAATACATTAACAATAAATTAATCGTTTATGGAAAACACCCATGTAAAATGACTTACAGATTCCAGAGAACAATAATTTTTCAATTTGCTTATCACGATGTGGACCTTACATCTTGAACAAAGAATTTTCCTAAACATCACTCATTGGTCAATAAGGATCGAGAAAAAATTATGAATTTTCCTCCGAACAGATCAGGAAACAAGAATATCATGAATAAAATATGCATAATAGAACACACAAACTATGACAATCAATAGCTTGTTATGAGCAATTGGAAAAAAGAATATCATGAAGAACAGTTTGTTATGGGGAGCTTCAAACATGTGAGGAAAAAATAATATCATGAAACATATTCATACAACACAGATGAATGTAAAGCCACATTAAATAGAACTCCTAAAGCCAATAGGTAGTAATAATCTGTGCAAAATGAGTATAACCCCACAAACTTGATTGAAAGTTCAAAATGCATCACCCAACACTAAATATTATAAATAAATAGAGAAATTGTAAAAGAGCTATTAGAATAACATTGAACAACCAAAAATTACTAACCCTAACCATATTTTTTGATGAAAGAAAGAAGATTTAACTCGAATTTCTCCACCCGTAAAGAGAGATAATCTCTTTGAAGTCTCCAAAATGGGTATAATGCCAAAGATAGAAACATATAACAAGAAGACATGAACAATTAATTAATCATCTGTGCAAAATACCCATGTAGAAGGACTTACAAATTTCAGAGAACAACAGTTTTCAATCTAGCATAAAACAGTTCAAAAGCCATCAATTTTTGGAATAGTCTACTATCAAACCAACCATGGAGCCGAAGACGCTGATTTTTATAATAGTCTACTATGAAACCAACACCACAATGGTTGTTTCGACAATACAACTTAACAAAGTATACTTTCCCACACTGCAACACTCAATATTGAATTTACTTCGTCCACCCCCGTCGTACAACAACGACATAATGCATTAACACTCTCGTGAGCAAACACTTAAGATTTAGCTTCCGTGTATTGAGGACACCAACTCCACCACTGCCAACCCACATAATTACGAAGCTCCACATCGCCACAAAAATATGTGGTCAAGTTGCTATCGGCTGGCACATCTTCGGCGCCGGCAAATCAAATTTACGATTGAACTGACAAAAATCCTGACAGAAACTTCAAACAAAATAACTTATCGACTAATTAACCAGCTAACAACATTAAATAGTTTATTTCAACTCTTGATATAAATCTGTGAATAATAACCGAGAGAATGACAAGTCAAATGAATTTCAAAAGGAAATTAGTGAGACGTTAACATGCCCAGCTACATGACAAATTCATTTTGTTAGTATGACATGTGCGCGTCTCTCCACACCCCATGAAATTATTGAACACAGGTGCTCCACCATCGAACCCTCTTGAGACCCTTTGTCCCACCAACACAATTGGAATCTTCCAGAGATAATTCCTACACGCTCAGACCATATTATCTATTTTCTAGAAAATTTCTATGTTTATAATGAATGTGTTCTCCATTTAGATATATCCCCCTTCTACCAGATTCTCTGTAACACAGACATAATAATCATGGGCGCACTAGCGCTCGCTACAAGGCGGCGTCAATGAATAGTGGACTCCAATTTGCTTGAACGTGAGCACAAGACAGCTTGTGTCGTCCACTCTCTCAATGGCTTAGTTTTACAGCTTGCAATAAACAAAATAATAGCTTGAAACGAAACGGAAGTTTGATATTGTTAAGCTATAGTACTACGCTATCTAGAAGCATTTTTATTCTATATATATTTATTATAATAAGAATGTTGTAAGCCATAACCCAACTTCCTTTCCCCTCTCACTTTCAAACGGTTATTATAAAAAATATATAGATTCTATCCTCATCCCAACTAGTTAAATTTTTTAACATTTCTTTACAAAGTGCAGAAGAATGTGATCTGTAAAGCTGTCACAAGCACTATCAATTATTGTCGTAGACTGTGGAAATATTGTTTGTTGTTGCTTTCTATTATTTTAAATTGCTGAAACCGAACATGCCTCGAAATTTAAGTGAATCTTCAAGGAAGCCAACAATACTGAATATTCTAGGATTCTAATCTTATGCTATTTGGAATCCAACTGGCTGAATTTTATTCCAATGTGAATTTCATTTCGTGTGCTGCGGGCCGGCTATATATTTTATGCCTTTTCTAATTCATCTGAGACAGCAGTGGTATTATTGAAGAAAGAAGTGAGCTGCGTCTAAAAATAGTTGATAATAAGACAACCTTAGCTGTATAGAAACAGAAATAATGGAAACCCATTTGGAAATAACGGCTACTTCCAGAAATGAGATTGCAATCATGGAGGAATTAGCAGATACTTCTTCTGTGCCTCAACATGATGTAGAAGAGAATCATGGCCGTAATGATGAAGAAAATCGGATTCAACGTGAAAAATATGTCCTCCAAATAAAAGAAGCTGTGAAGAACAAGTGGAAGTACGTGAAATGCTCACTGGGATTGATGGCCGTCTCTCTCACTTTTTTCGGCTCTGATATTCAGTCACGTAGTCAGCTAAGTCCATTATTAGTTGAGATTTGGTTATTGAGTGTCTCTATGATTTTAGGAGTGCTGTTTTATATGATATATACCGAGATTGTGCAGGAACAAAGACTTAGGCTGGAATACAATGAGCCCACAGTATTTGCAGTTAATCCATACCAAATATTGCTTTTGGCTTTATCAATATGCGTGGCAAGCGTAGTACTTATCTCCATTGCCATCGACGCATTGAGAAAAACATAATACGGTCTAAAACATTTAGACCTATCAAGTTTTGTGCAATTTTTTTTTTTTTTTATATAGCTTACAACATCTGTATGGGTTCTCTTTTCTAAAAAGGTTTCTATTATGATCTATGTTCCATCAACTGTTCATTCATATGTTAATTAAACGTTCACTAATTTTTTTTGAAATGTATCAATAATTGTCTATGTGGGCTTCTTTGAAATGAACCAATAGTTGTCCACTTTATACATAGTAGTTAAAAATATATATTTAATTAAAAGAGTTGTGCATCTTTGTTAGTACTAATAGTGCACAATTATTTGGCATTTGTGCATATGTATTGGATCAATTGTGCAAGTTTTGTGGTGATCAAAGCAAATGGTTATTAGGGTAATATAGAATATGTATCAAAGGTCACTTCAATTGATCACCTTTTTATCTTTGTGTACATAACGAATCCTCCTGAGTTCATCGTAACTACCCAAAAGCTGCAACAATAGCTATAAGCTCTTACATCACATACAAAGAAACCCTCCAAAAAATTGTTGAAATCTAACATACCATTTAGAAGTTTAGAGTGCATGAAGTTAGGTATAATGGCTACTGGTACCCTTCCCCTAATTACAAATGTCCTGAACGAATTACAAAGTTTCAATTCTCTACGTTAATTATATACAAAGTATGGTGACTTTATTATTTTAAATCTTTAGGTAATGGATGTTTGAAAATTTATTTGTATATTATTGCTCACTATAATCAAATTAGGTTAAGGGGATTGTAAAAGTATATTTTTGTAAAGTAAATAAATTATAGTGAATTTGTTTGTGTCAAACTGAATTTTAGAGATATAACAAAACAAAAAATTATAGAATATATATTTTTGTTGGGTTATCTTTATTTAAAAAAGAATTATATATATGTAATTTTTGTAATAGATAAGATTATATGTAGAATTGTAATTTTCTTTGAAAAACATTAAAATTTATCATGAATCTCATAATATACTAGATATTTAAATATAAAATATTTTTATGATTCTGAATTATTGAACTATATTTGGATAATCTACTCTAACTTCAGAGAAAAGCTATAGTAACCCTATAAAAATCTCAAACCAAAAGTAAATCTAATATCTTAAAAAAATAATGCATAATATTTAAATAATTTTAATAATCAAAAATTAATTGTACTGATTCAGTTTTTATGTAAAAAAGAAAGAAAAACTGGTCAAATTAATTTCCAAGATGATAATATACTGATTTGTTTATTTTACGATTGAAATGATAATTTTCTATTATGCAACAGTAGTTCAAAATGCTCCATGATGATAGTGGACCCTCTTAATTAGACCTACAGTTTAAAAGTGAACACGTTTATTTGTTATATTGGGGAGAGAAAAACACGTTTATTTGTATACCGTAGATAGAAAAAAATTGACCTCCAGGCCAACAAATAACAGATCAGCCGTTTAAGCTTTTAATAAGAAATCAGTATACTAATGAAAATCATATTACATTTTCTGAATTATCAGATCAGGCCGCCAGAGAAATGGTAAAATAACAACTAAAATAACAGGAGTCAGACCATCGTTTTCGTGCCGTTGTGCATGCCATAGTTTAATATTAATAAGCAGAATATTAAAGTTTTGTTCTAGATTCAGTAACAGTGTCTGGCTATCCCCACATTTTGTGGCTTCCTTATTTATTCAATTCAAATCTTAGTTTAAAGCTGGCAATGGGAAGTGACGAGAAGGTGAGGTATACTAATAGAATATTATAGAAGGCTTGGACATTGTCTTAAATAAGGAATATGAATTCAAAATATCATGTTGACGAGAAATATAAAAAAATTTAATATAAGTTATAATATAATATAATATAATGAGGATTTTTAAAATATAAAATATTAAAATTATGTTACAAATAATTATAAAATAAAATATATTAGAAAAATTAGTAATTTATATTTTTTATTATTTTAATAATAGCATTCAAAGCTGGTTGTAATAAAAATAGTTTTGAGAGATAAATTTTCACATTATATATAAAATTAAATAATTAATTATTTTATTTCTTATAAGATAAATTACAATTATTTAAATTATATTTTATTAGTAAAGAAAATAATATTCAATGATATGTATATAAATATAAGTTATATTAGATGAAATATAGGTAGTTCAACATTTATATTATAATGATCTCTATCAATAATCAAATGTTGGAAATATGAATAGAAATAAAGTTATTAGTTTTATAATTCATGAGATGCACTATTTTGATATGGATTTGAATCCAATATTCTTTGAGGTTAGGAGTAACAAATGATAGATTGATCATCACCTCAAAATCAAAATATATTATTGATTCTATGTAGGGACAAGTCTAGTTATTGGGGACAAACACATGAATGCAGATATATTTGAATGGTGAACCATGTTAAATCATTGTGTTGTCTTCTAGTTGTCCATTTTATTTCCGTGTATTAAATATGTTGTGCATTCATATTAAATCTACATTTAATTGGTAGGAATCTACCTATAATCTCTAACAAGTGGTATCAGAGTGGGTTGTGTTTAGTTATCCTCTATAGGAAGGTCTCATGGTTGAGTGAGAATAATGACATACAAGAGTAAATTAAAGGTTGGCAAGTTCAATGGGTAGAACTATCAATTATGAAAGATTTATGATGGTCATTGGAAGGGAAAGCCATGAAACCCTCAACAATGTCTAATGAGGATTGGGATATTCTGGACAAAAAGGAACTTGGCAGTATTCGATTGTACTTGGCCCTATCAGTGGCATTTAATATTTCAAAAACAAAGACAACAACAAAGTTGATGCAGACCTTGATGAAACTATATGAAATATCTTCAGCTTCGAATAAGGTATTTTTTATGAAGTGTTAATTAAATACGAAAATGGTTGAAAGTGGGTCAGTAGATGATCATTTAAATTAATTCAATATGATAACCAATCAATTAACTTCTATAAATGTAAATTTTGATGAAGAAGTTAGAGTTATTTTGATTATATGTTCTTTTCTTGAAAGTTGGAATAGCTTTCTAATGGCAGTAATTATTTTTTTGGTTCAAATGTGTTGAGGTTTGATGATGTTGTTGGTGTGATTTTGAGTGAGGAAATTCATAGGAAAAAATCAAGTGGAACATCCACATCAGGAAGTGTTTTAAATGAAAAAGGTTGGGGCAAAACAAAGGAGAGATGGAAGAATTCTAGAGATCATGAGAAGTCACAAGGAGAATCAAAGGACAAGAAGCCCAAATCCGGGGAAAAGAATGATTGATAGTATTGTTGTAAGCCTAGTCATTTAAAGAAAGATTGTTGGTCTCAGAAGAACACAAAAGGAGACAAAAATGAAAGCAATAAGGAGGAAAATGTGGTAATTAATAAATCCTATGATGATGTTTTAATTTTACTCCTTGTCAATGTTGATGACTCTTGGGTGCTAGATTCGAGGGCATTATGTCATGCTACACCCCATAGAAGTTATTTTCTTAATTATGTCCAAGGGGATTTTGGGTTGATTTATTAGGGAGATAACAAACCATGTCAAATTGGTGGAAAGGGATGAATTATCATTAAGTTGTAGAATGGTGATCATTAGTTATTGTAAGAGATAAGGCATGTTCCAAGGCTAAGTAGAAATTTAATTTCAGTAGGGTAGCTAGGTGATGAAGGCTATGTTGTTACTTTTTGAAATGTAGAAAAAGTGGTACAGTGCTAGCATATGGTTTTAGGACATAGATCACACTCACTTTCCAATTTTATTCAAGGATAACCCTAGAGATCTCAATGAAAAGGAGACAAAGATCTTGCAATAGGATTGTCCCAGGGGCTAATTGTAAGCTAATAAGGGGTTGACCACCAAGTAAGAACTTGGAAAGACAAATGTAATGCAAGATGAAATAAAAAACCCTAGTATGATACAAAGATTCACTAAATGACTTAGAAATACAAATGAAATAGAATAGAAATCTACATAATGGAACATATGCACCTAGAAATTTGGAGATGACTGCTTGAAACTTTAAAATGTTGAAAAATCTAACTTTTCAAAAATACTGGGAATCCTTCATCAACCTAGGAAAATCAATCCTAGATCTGGATTTTTGCACAAGCACCAGTTTCGGGGAAAAGGGTATCTAAATCTGCAAACAATTTTGGAAAACACCTATAGTGGGACTCATTGGCCACTTCTAGCAAATCAATCTTGTTCCACCTTTTTGGAAATTCAAAGTTTAGATATATGCTCTAATATTTGTCCTTCCCTTCAAAACTAATTTTCGGATCCGAATATTTGAAAATACATGCAAAACAAAATATAGACTTGATTTTCTTATGGGGGTTTCACCTCGGCCAAACCCCTAGTTTGGTAATTAAACCTTTATGGAAATAATGAAACTTGAATATAAATGTGAACATAAACCATAGCCTTAAGTACGTCTAGGACTAGGAAATCTCAAACACAATGCAGGCCTATTCTGATGTGCAAGAATATGATGCATAAATGGGAACATGAAGATGAATGACTTACTTTGAGAGACCACTAATCACCCAAATGACCCCTAATGATGCTTGTACCTTCCCTAGTCTGAATGTAGAGTGATAATGAAGGATGAAATCACTTAGAAAACAAGTCCTTACACTTGGCTTGATGGATAGTTGAATCTCGCTAACCTAGAATCCATCATGATTCACCATAGAAAATCATGATCAACCCTAGAAAAAACTAGATATTGAATGAAAGTGAGCTTGAATACCTACAAAAAAAATTTAATGTTGCTCCAAGACTTCAACTTTGCTTGCTTTTGAAACTTGAATGCTCTTGTGAAGAATAATTGAATATTCTTGATGCTTTTCTCTTGAATTTTCTCTTGAAAATGCTTGCTTCGATTAGAAAAATTATTTAAAAGCTTTCTTATATAGGAATTAACACCTAATTTACTATTATTTAGATTTTGAAGGTCGACATCAACCAAAACATTGAATTAAAAAGGTGTTTTTCTTGGTCAAAACTTGAAAAGGCCCTAAATGGGACTCATTCGCCCAAAGTGGCAAATGGGTCCCACCTAGGGGGACTCATTCGCCCAAGGTGGTGAATGGGTCCCACCTAGGGGGAATCATTCACCCAAGGTTATGAATGAGTCCCACCCTAGATTTTTTATGTGGGATTTTTAGGATTTTTGATGTTTTAAATGATTTTGTTAGGTTTTTAGTTGAAATAATCCTTGATATCCAAACTAATGGGATTTAGGGGCCTGTTAATGATAATTTAAAGGGGTAGTTAATGCAAGGGTAATAAAATAGGTCTAGATGAAATGAGAAATTTCCCTATCTCCAAGAAGGGAGTCAATTTTTGTCATTACATCTAGCTCCCACTTTCACACTCATAGATCATGACTCTACGTGCATATGCAATCTAAAGGAATTCAAGTAGTACACTTTGTTTCACAAAAGATTACTCATATAGGTTCATTCACAACATGGGAGAATAAAGCCCCCACTATAGCTATTTGAAAAACCACAATGTTAGGAACCGCATCCTGCAACACAACTTATTAGTTGTCCAAAGTCCTCTTATCTAACTTCTTTTAGAAATCAAAATACAGGGTAGATGTATGCCCCCCCTTGATTTTTCTTGCTTTAGAGAGGTGGAATCAAGGTAGTAGTGGTCTAACCACATCAAATAAGGTCAGCCATATCATAGGGTATTTCTAGGTACCATACTAGATAATGATAAACATTTGACAAGGATGGGAGTGGAATCACGATTCCAATACAACAAAGGATGTTGAAAACATAGCTCTCTATCTATACTTATGTTGAACTGGATGAATGGAACATTTTAACCCTAATATAGTAAAAACCCTAATTTTAAGTTATAGTAAAAAGTGAAGTAAATTATAACTATTTTGTCATTTACCTTCTTGTAGCTTGAGTGTGGTGAAGAGCGATTGAAGATTCTAAGCCGAAAATATTATGTGCCCACTAGACTAGATGTCCTATGAGATCAGGTGACCTATGACGAGCATTATCATCAGGTGAGTTGATTTTCCGGCCTTAGCTTTGTCCTTATGCATTTATTTTATGATTTGTATGCATTTCTAGATTAATATAGGTCCTTGGAAGAAAAGTTTTCAAAGTGTTCCTTTTTTTTTACAAAGTGTCCCCTTCTTTCGTAAAGTGTCCCTTTTTTTCACGAAGTTTCCCTTTTCTTTCATGAAGTGTCCTAAAAAGGGTCTAAAGTGATTAGGACTCTTACAAGAGTAGAATAGAAAAACTTTAGTACACTTCTTTGATTTTTGATATAAATATTTAAGATTTTAGAATGCTTATATGATATATTTTTACTTTTTAGTTAGATTCCTACCCGTTCATGGTAGTGTCTAGGTAGTAGACAAATTAGTCACCTCCGAGACCTAGGCACCACTCATTTAGTAGAGGAAACAAATATTTTATAGACTATAGGATTATATTGGGCATACCTCATGCCCCCCATCAGTTACCATGATCCTATGTTGATGGCACTAGCAGAGCGGTGGAGCACAGACACATTCACATTTCATCTTCCTACTAGTGAGACATGACCAATGTTGCAAGAATGGAAAGAGGAATGAAATTTTTGTCAACATCAATCGGTCATCTAGTTATCTAGTAGTTGATGTTGACTATATATGTTGAGGATATTGTGAAAATTGTATTAAAAGAAGATTATAGGTATTCAACTATTGAGGATGTTGATCGAGTACTTGTGAACTATTTTTTTCTATTTTCTTGCTAAGGTCCAAGAGAATTGTTGCTGGTTTGGATTTATCTTTGTTGAAGTCTTATGACTTGTGGTTCTAGATTTATGTTTACCAAGTTCTATTGAAGATGGTTTCAACATTTGGAAGTACTAATCTTAATTGATCTATGTGTTTTACACTAGTTTGGCCGACCATGTGTCAAGCGCTATGTTTGAATTTGATGAAGTGTGTTGGATATATTATGGGTCTCGGTGAAGTGTGTGTTTGGGTCGCCCTCATTCTAATTCCACCCTATGATTTTTGGATTTGACCGAAGTTGAATTTGAAGTTGGATAGCTGACTTTGTATGTTTTTAAAATTGGAGATGGTATAAATATAGAATGTGCTAGCAAATAAAATTGTACATAAGAAAATAAGGAAGATAAGTGAAAGAGAAGATGTGACTTTGATGCTATTCTGAAAGTGTGTGATTTATGTGTGTGGTTGATTAGTGTGAAGCTTAACACTGAGTTTCTGGATGCAGTGAGCTGAAGGCGAACTCTATCATTCATGCAAGTTGATTATTGATTATGGTGGAATCCTTTGTTGCATTGGGATTGTTGTCTCTTTGTAACAAGTCTTCTTTGTATCTATTTGATAATGGGCTGTCCAGGTTGTAGCCCTGTGGACAGTGAGTCCTTATTATAGGTAGTGGGCCTTATCTCTGATAGTGAGCCTCATTTCAAGTAGTGAGCCTTTTTATAATCGGTTCTTATATTCTCTATAGTTTGTGTTAATCCTCACCATGTGGTTTTTCCATCATTGTTTTTTCAATGTAAATCCGGTGTTATTATGTTTGTGCATTGGCATTTGATGGTTAATCACTTAATCGGTTTGTGTTAGTTCTGGTAATTGAATTTAAGGTTATATTCTGTGACAAATGATTCACCCCCCCCATCTCATTTGTCCTATCCAATAATTGGTATCAAATATTGGTTCCTTGGTGAAGAGCTTAACCACTTGAGGAAGGTTTAGGTTGGCTAGTAAAATGGTCTTTGATTATCCGAGGTTTGATGGAACTAATTATGGTATCTAAAAAGTATTGATGGAAGAATATCTCGAGTATTGTGGATGTGATGTAGAGAAATCTTATAAGAAACCCTACACTCCTCCTATTAATGGTCCAAGTACACTTGAATAAATTAGAGCACATTAAGTGAATAATAAGGAAAAGTTCATCTTGAATAATATTTTGGTACATTATGAGTTGATTAAGGTTTAGAATTTTAAGACAACTAAGGAAGGATGAGATGCTTTAGAAAGAGCACACAATGATGATGAGAGGGTCAAAGAGGAAAAATTATAGAATTTAGAAACATAGTTTGATCTTATACATATGACCGAAGATGAGAATGTTAAAGCCTATGTATAGAGATTGGATGAGGTAGAGGCTAGAATGCCATCCCTTGGTGCTACTATAGATGAAACCATAATTGTAAAGAAGATTCTCAAAACTCTTCTTGATGCTTACAGTGAAAAAGTAAGTGTTATTGAGCATACTATAGATTATAAGACTTGTACTAAGGATATGCTGCTAGGATTTTTGACATCTTATGAGATGAAGAAGTTGAATCTAAGAAGAGGAGGTAAAACAAAGACTGCTTTTAAAGCTACAAAAACTGAAGATCTGGATGAAGAAAACTTTGATGAAATCGAAGTAAACTGTATAAAAAGAATGAGAAAAGGCTCTGGCAAGTATGAAGGTAAATTTCCCTTTAAGTGATTTAGTTGTGGAGAAATTAGACACTATGCTGTAAAGTGTCGAGAAAGAGATAAAAAAAATAAAGATATGAGAAAAAAAAGAAAGGAAAGAATATTAACACAACTTACTATGTTAATGACAATGCCAGTATTTTAGATGAAGATTCAGAATATTAAGATCTTGATGACAATGAATGCTTGTTCTTGGAAATTAAGGATTCAAACCTACTTATACTAATTCAAAAAAATAGTCAAAGGAAATTCCTTTGGAGAAGGAGAAGGAGAAAGATAAAAATGAAGGTACAACTTTATCTCTTCCCTACATGCTAAACAGGAAAATAATTTTTGTGTAGTTGATAGTGGTTTCTCACATCACATGACTAGTGACAAGAGTAAGTTTGTGAAACTTGAAAAATATGATGGAGGTCTAGTTATCATTGGAGATGATACTAGTGCTAAAATTTGTTGAATAGGTTCAATAAGTTTTGATGGAAAGCAACATATTCATGATGTTTACTATGTTAAGGTTTGAAGGCATAATCTATTAAGTGTTGGTCAGATGTGCAGAAAAGAATATGATCTTATGTTTAAGGATGAGAAATATGAGATCTGGAAAGGATCTAGAACATTGATTTCTACAGGAAAGAAATATGAAGGGAATATTTATCAACTTAAAGGTGCTAGTGGACGATGTTTTATGACTTAGATAAATGGCACTTGGTTATGGTACAGGAGAATGTGTCACATGAATTTTGATAACTTAGCAAGGATCAGTTATGTTCAGGCCATGAGAGATCTAATGAGAATTAGAAAGCCTGTAAATGCTATCTGCACGAATTTCCAGTTTGAGAAGCAAACAAGAAATCATTATAGATCAAGAGATTAATCCACTACTAGATTACTAGATTTGGGTCATATAGATCTTTGTGGTCCCATGAGAGTGTGAAGTCTACTTGGTGAAAGGTACTTTATGAATTTAACTGATTATTATTCTAGATATACATGGGTTACATTTCTAAGAGAGAAATAAAATGTATTAGATAAATTCAAGGCATTCAAGGTTGCGATTGAAAATGAAGTAAATCTCAAGATAAAATTGTTGAGATTTGACAGAGGTGGAAAATTCACCATCGATGAGTTCAATATGTTTTGTGAAGTGCATGGAATAAAGAGACAACTATCTACTCTAAGAACTCTTTAGTAAAATGAAGTTGTTGAAAGGAAAAATAGAAGAGTTGAAGAAGCTTCTAGGTCAATGACCACTAAAGCCAAATTACTAGAAGTTTACTAGAAAGAAGCTATTCACAGTGTTGTATATGTATTCAATAGAGTTTAGGCAAGAAAAAATAGTACAACGCCTCCCTATGAGCTATGGCACGAAAGAATTCCTACAGTTAAATATTTCAAGGTATTCAAAAGCAAATGCTATATCAGAATAGATGACGAGAGTTTGGGTAAGTTTGATGCAAGAAGTGATGAAGGAATATTTCTTAGATACTCTACTAAAATCAAGGCATATAGATGTTTCAACAAAATATTGAGGAAAATTGTAGAAATCTCGACTGTGAAGGTTGATGAAATAGTGAAGAATTCTATTGATATTGATGGGCATGTGTCTGATGAACATGATTGTGCAAGGACATAAGAAATTATGGAAGAACATGATAAATATGAGCAAGATAAGTAGAATGAACATAATGAAAGTGAAGAAGATGCTCCACTTATGCCCCCTAGGACACCAAAATATGCACAGAGGAATAATTCAGAAAGTCATATTATTGGAGACAAGACAAAAGGTGTGTTAACAAGAAGCAAAGTTGCTACTGAAGTAAATTTGTGCTTATTCTTTGAGATTGAGTCAAAGGCAGTAAGTGAAGCCTCTAAGGATGAAAATTTGAAGGAAGCAATGAAAGAACTTTTGTAGATTGAGAAGAATCTAAAATGAAGAAAATAGTTGGTCTCTTTTCGCTTCTAGGGTTTTTGAACCTAAAAGGAGAGAGGCTAGTTTCCACCTTTCACTCAAGAACAACCGTTGAGATTCCAATGGAAAGGAGATTGGAATTTGAAAAAGGGTATGTTCTAGGGGATTAAATGATGTAAATAATAGGTTCACCAGCAAGTGTAAACTTGGAAAAGACAAAATGTTTGAAAACACAATGTGATATGCAAAATGGCCTATAAAATGACTTAGAAATGCAAATAAAGCAAAACAAAAAGCTATGAAATAGAAAATGTGCACTTGGAAAGGTACTGGAGATTGGAAACAACTCTAAAATTCTAGAAATTCTGATTTTTAAGCCTAGTGGGATTCATTTGCCATTTTGGGTGAATAAGTCCTAGTTCTACAAAATTGTACCAAAGCAAGTTCATCCCAATTGGTATCCAAATCTACAAATATCTTTGAAAAACACCTAAAGTGGGACTCATTTTCCACTAATGGAAAATGATTCTACTTTGAATTTTCTAGAAGCCAAGAAGTGGAATCTATAGATCTCATTTTGCTCAATTTGTACCTCTAGGTGTCTAGATCTGAAACCCTAATTTTTAGGGTTGTAAGTGACTTTTTGTGAAGATATTGGAATTTTAGGTAGAGATATGACTCCAACAAGTTTGAAACCTATTCTTCAATGTTCTCCAAGCTCCAAGATACCTAGATCAGCAATTACAAAATGAAAGAGAGAAAACGTTGATTGTTAGGGAATAGGGGTTTGCCTTGGTGAAACCCCATTTAGGTAATTAGACCAAATGATAAAATAATGGAATGAAGGCATGAAGCATTAAACAAAGAACATGAATCATGGACAATAATACCTTAAATGATGTCTTATAAATCTGCAACTCAACATGAAATGGCCATGAAGGATGTAGATCTTGATCTTTGACAATATGTGTAGAATAATGCTTGATCTTGGATCTTCAATGCTACATCACAACACTAGCTCACTAACTTTATTGATTCTTGATATGATTTATATGATGTTGGGTTGAATTTTTGGAGCATTTGATGAAGAAATATTCCCCTTGAATGATCTTGAAAGATATCCTGATGACCTTAGAATGCTCAACTCTTGAATGTTTGATGTTGCTTTGATTTCTTAGCTTGTTTAGGATTACTTCGATCAAATAATTATTTGGAAGCTTTTTTATATAGGCAAGGCACTCAAATGACCATTAATTTGATCCCTAAGGCCGACATTAAAGAAATTTGATCTTAAAACCCAAATTTTTCACTCAAACATCAAAAATAGCTCAAATGGAACTCATTCACCATCCTGGATGAATGAGTCCCACTTGGATGGGAATCATTCACCCAAAGTGGTGAATGGGTCCCACAAGGGCTATTTTAGGGTCTAAAGTGTTGGGGAATGCATAAATTAAGCTTTTGTGTTTATTTTGTCAGGTTTTTGACCAAAATAAGCTTTGGGATACATAATATGAGGTCATAGGAGCCTATTAATGATGATATAAAGGTTATAAATGTAATAGTTCCTAAAATCCAATGTGAAAGTGTAAATAAATACCCTTTACAACACTAAATTAAGGAAAAATTGGGTGTATTTATATTAGAAGGTTCCTAAATCCCATGTGAATGTGAAAGACACATTACAACATTAGATTAGGTCCATTTTTCTTACAAGCCTCCCAAATTTAATGTGAAGATGTAAATAAATACATTTTACAACATTAAATTAGGGAAAAGTTTAGTGAATTTAGCTTAAAAAGGGCCCAAGACCTAATGTGGATGTGTAAAACACCTCACAACACTAGATCAAGGAGACATTAAGTCCAAAATCTGCAAGAAGGAGCTAAACAAGCATGAAAAAGCCTAAGGGCCCTTTTTTCTACATTACAAAATCAAACTTGGGAATTGGTCCAAAGATTAGCAAACAAAAATATCATTGGATCAAAATGGGTAATTAGAAATAAGTTGAATGAGAATGGGAAAGTTGTCAGAAACAAGGTAAGGCTTGTGTGTAAAGGCTACTTACAAGTGGAAGTTATAGATTTTCAGGAGAATTTTTCCCTAGTTGCAAGAATGGAATCTATAAGGATTTTATTGGCATTAGCCACTTATAAATATTTCAAAGTTTATCAGATGGATATCAAGTCAACATTTTTGAATGTTCAACTGGAAGAAGAGGTCTACATGGAACAACCATAAGGATTTTAGTTAATAGATCAACTGGATATGGTGTGTCGATTAAAGAAAGATTTATATGGATTTAAGAAAGCTCCTAGAGCCTGGTATGCAAGGCTAGATATTTATTTGAGTCAACAAGGATTTAACAAAGGTAAGATAGATACTAATTTATATTTCAAGATTGAAAATGAAAAAATATTGATTGTAGTTGTATATGTTGATGACATTATCTTTGGAGGAAATGAAAAGATGTAGAAATAATTTGAATTGTCTATTTTTGGTGAGATGAATTTCTTTCTTAGGCTACAGATTAATCAATCAGAGAAAGGAATTTTTATTTCATAATCTAAGTATGTGAAAGAGATGTTGAAAATATTTGGGATGGATAGTTCCGAATTGGTAAGTACTTATATGGTGATTGGTTGCAAGTTGGATAAATATGATGATTCACCTAAGGCTGATCAAAGCAAGTATAGATCTGTGATTGGTGGAGTACTGTCTTTGACTTCTACTAGACTAGATATTATGCATGTGGTTTGTCTTGTAGCTATATTTCAAGAAGATTCGAAGGAAACACATGTTACTATAGTTAAAAGGATATTTAGATATTTGAATGACACTAGATTATGTATTATGGTATTCTAGAGACAAATGATTTTACACTTAGTTCTTATATAGATGGTATTATTGGATGTAGATTGGTTGAATGGTTGAGTAAGAAGAAAAATTCAGTCTCTTTTTCTACTACTGAATCTTAGTATATTGTTGCTGCATCTTGTTCTACACAAGTTTTATGGATGAAACAAGCATTGAAGGATATCACAGTGTTGTATGATGATCCAATTTTGATATTCTATGATAATACAAGTGCAATTAACATTTTGAAGAATCATGTAATGCACTCGAGAACGAAGCATACATCTATCAAGTATCATTTCTTTAGATAAAAGGTCATGGAGAATGAAGTCAAGCTTGAGTATGTTTTGACAAAGGATTGGATTGGGGATATATTTACAAAGGCTCTTCCTAAATATAATTTTGAGTATCTTTGGGATAAGCTAAGGGTTATTGCCCCTCCTTTTACAAAATAAGATGCATTTGGAGATGCATTAGTCTAGTGGATTCATGGTTTTATTGTTTTGGATTGATGTTTTTGGTGGCTAACTCTCAGGGGGAGCAAGTTATTTTAAGTGTTTTCATTATGAGTATTCTATTTTCATGTCAAAGGAAGTTTCAATGAACATATCCTTTTCCTTTTCCATTGATTTCAAAGGGGGGGAGAGAGAGAGCATGTGAAAAGGAAAGAAAGATAATAAGAGAAAGCATGTAATGAGGGAGATGATCTTATAAGGGGAGAAGTAAAACTAAAAATATTGAGAAGTATTTTCAGAATTGGTGTGTGTATTTGATGGTCTTCACATCATTTGTTGCCATCAATGCCACAGGGGGAGACTATTGCAAGAATGGAAAGAGGAATGAAAGTGTCGTCAATGATGTCAACCAGTCAGATGGTTATCTACTAGTTTTTGTTGACTATTTATATTGAGGAGATTGAGAAAATTGTATGAAAAGAAGATTACAGGTATTCAGCTATTGAGGATGTTGATCTAGTACTTGTGAACTATCTTTTTCTATGTTCTGGTTGAGGTTTGAGAGAATTTTTTCTAGTCCATATTTCTATTTGTTGAAGTATTATGACTTGTGGTTCTATATTTGTGTTGCCCTGGTTCTATTGAAGATGGTTTCGTCATTTGGAAGTATCAAGCTTAATTGATCTATGTGTTTTATATTGGTTTGGTCAACTATGTGTCAAGCACTATCTTCGAAGTTGATGAAGCCTATTGGATCTATTATGGGTCCTGGTGAAGCGTGTGTTTGGGTCACCCTCTTTCTAATTGCACCCTAGGATATTTGGTGCCGACCTAATTTGAATTTGAAGTTGGATTGCTCACTTTGTATCTTTTCAAAGTTAGAGATGGTATAAATACATAATGTGCTAGCAGTGAAAATTCTACATAAGAAAAGAAGGAAGATAAGTAAAAGAGAAGACACAAATTTGATGCTATTCTAAAATTTTATGAGTTATGTGTGTCATTGATCAATGTAAATCTTAACGCCGATTTTTTGGATGTAGTGAGCAGAAGAATAACTCTTTTATTCATCCAAGTTGATCAGTGATTGTGGTGGAACCTTTTGTTGTATTGGGATTGTTGTCTCTCTATAACAAGTATTCTTTGACTTATTTGTATCTATGTGGCACTGAGCCCTCTGATTTTTAGCCTTGTTGGAGAATGAGTGAGCCTTTTTGTAATTGGTTTTGATATTCTCTATAGTGTGAGTTAATCCTCATTGTGGTTTTTCTCTCATTGGGTTTTCCATGTAAATATGGTGTTATTATGTTTGTGCATTTTCATTTTATGGTTAATCACTTAATTAGTTTGTGTGTTAGTTCCAGAAATTGAATTTAA
Source organism: Sequoiadendron giganteum (assembly GCA_007115665.2). Lineage (NCBI taxonomy): Eukaryota > Viridiplantae > Streptophyta > Pinopsida > Cupressales > Cupressaceae > Sequoiadendron > Sequoiadendron giganteum. The sequence continues at coordinate 110,799,667 of CM021101.1, forward strand.
GGTTATAATCTATTACAATTGATTCAACCCCCCTCTTAGTTTTCCTATCCAACAACCATTACACTAGAGGACGTACATAGCATACTTTGAGTTTTGATTTGAGGTGAGAGGGTACGTTTCCTAGCAGAGCGGTCATTACAGTAGATAAAATATGATATGCAATATTTCCTTCGAGGTCCAATTGATGATGGTATGGTGAGGCCATAGATCAATCTAGTGATGTTGCTATATTTGTGGGCCCCACTAGTTATACATATTATGATGTTCATAGTAGCACTAGTACTCATCCCTAATGGTGAGGGAGCACACTTAGAGGGTTGACTAGTACACATGATTCAAAGGATGGTAGGGCATAGGACTGTGTACGCTTAGGGGCACAACATCCTAGCACAACTATATTATAATATTTGATGGTTTTCATTTTGGGAGATCTATAGTATTATAGTGTACTCTATTGTAGGTGTGGTGCGTAGAGCATCACATACACTAGATCGACATGATTTCGATATGCATCAGCCCTAGGGTATCCACGGGCATTCAACTATCCACTACGGTGGCTATGGAAGTATGGTTATGTACATTTTTGGAGAGTCTGATTCGGCTGAATGGATGAGGAGGAGATCATTTGGAGACCTTACCAACTCATTCCATAATGGCCAAATGAGACTGGATAGATGAGGAGATTGCAAATGGGTAGGTTTTTGTAGGTAGACATGATTACATAATACAAAATTTCTACTATGATCACATCATGAAATATTTTGGACAGGTTCAGATACCACCCAAGGCACAACCCTTTTTTAGGAGATCATTACAGAGTGCCTAAAGACCCGTTGATTCTAGATGGTTCACTATCAACTATGTCATATATAGTGACTTGGATGATGATGATCTTGATATGCCTCCTTTCTCCAAATCTAATGACATCGATACCGCAGATGCCTATGAGGAGTGGTGGTTAATAGCACGATCAACTCTTGTATTCCCAATGGATGAGCCGATAGGTGATGCAAGTCCACTCCTAGATAAGGGAGATGAGGAGGAGGATAGTTCTGAGGAGATATGTGATAGGGCTGTAGCAATATTTACATATGTGATAGATGAGGAGTATGATGAGGCTACAAATCCTAATTATTATGAGTAGGAGGAGGATGAGGAGGAGCAACTGATGATTGAGAGAAATGAGGTAGTGAATGAGGATCCAAGAGGCCATGAGTGGGGAGAGCCATCTCCCATTCATGCTACTTTATTATGATCAACAACTGCAACATGCACCAACACCCATATCCATGGAGAGGCTAGCACATCCTCCATGCCCCCTACACATGATGAGGTTGTCTTCACACAACTTGCCAAAGAGCTAGGTGATGATATTTTATTTATTGTCATTCTTTCTGCTTATGATTTATGTTTTAATTTTATGGCCATATATATATATACCATAATGTGTACTAATTATATTTATGGTTTCTATCTTGTAGGAGTTGTGAAAGATCTTCATGATCTCTATCGTCAAGCGGTTGTCGAGATAGTGCCCCCATTAGTCTACATGGAGGCCACTAATCTAGACTATGTGCGCCCACCCATCGTGAAGTGGGATCCATAGATGTTCGGGCTGTATGTAAGAGTATAGGAAGCATATGAGAGTCTTAGGAGGCATGTCCACCAATCCAAGGCTACCCAAGATGCACAGTCCTCTTGAACCACAACAGATTTGAGAGACTATAGTCAGAGGAAGCTAGACTACATGTGGAGAGAGATCAACTTGTGGGGAAGTATCAGAGGCCCTCAGATAGGAATAGTGTTTATATTTCTCTCTTAATGCACTTGGTGGCTTGCGATCATGATCACATACCACCGTGTCCCAATGGACTACCCATATATAGATGTTAGCACCACATCCTAAAGGATCTAGCAGTCACAGACCTTAGTAGCATTGTATATATTGATGAAATGTACATAAATATTTGATATATGTATATATATATCTATCTATCTATATATATATATATATATATGAGCATTTGATGTTTAATTATTTATGTTTATGTGTTCAATGTTAAATTGAAATGTGATTCATTAAATGATCATTGTAAGACTATTTAATGAATGTCTCCATGATTTAACATAGTTTATGTGATCTAATTAAAGCTGGTTCTAGTTTCTCTTCAATGCAACATTGTGACTAAGTATGTTATGCTAAATTAAATGCACCTATGATCTAATTAAATAACATTAAATGCATATAAGGATCTAATATAACATAACACATAAGATTATCTTGAATAGTATGAAACCTAAAATAACCATCTAAAAGTTAATTTATATAATTACTTTAGTATTCAAGAAAAAAAAAATAACTGTTTGTCAAGAATGAAGCAATGCGAGAGCACATAGATTGTCATATGCTAACTCTAACACCACTATTTTATCATCCACACTATTCAAGACCACTAGACATAGTACTAGTGTAGATGCACATCATTAATAGGTTCTTTAAGAGGTGTACCATCCATTTTGGTTATCATATAAGTCCCAGATCCATAATTTTCATTAATTATGTAAGGGCCTAACCAATTAGGGCTGAACTTTCCTTTTTACGTCATGTCAGCATTGGCATTATGCTGATTCTCATATAACACCAAATTGACTTTATTAAACAAATGAGATATTACATTATCATTGTAACTACACTATATTCTTTTAGAATAAGCTTGAAGGTGCTCAAGAGCGTTGATGCATTGTTCATCCAACATTTCAAGCTGATGCAACTGTTGTTCTTTATATGTATTATCATCAATAACCACTTGAAGAGAAATTATTAATGAAAGGATCTCTAACTCCAAGGGCATTATCACCTCGGTTCCATAGATGAGGTTATAAGGGGTATGTCTAGTTGATCCTCTAGTGTTCGAATGATAGGCCCATAATGCATATGTTAGTTGCATTTGCCAATCTTTATTGTTTTTGCTTACTATTTTCCTTAGGATTTTCTAGAGGGTTCTATTAGTTGATTCAACTTGACCATTAGATTGTGGGTAGTAAGGTGTTGAAAAGTAATGTTGTATGTTAAACACTTCTAAGAATTTTTTCACATCCCTATTTTTAAATGGTGTCCCATTGTCCAAAACTAAGGTGGAAGGGATTCCAAAATAAGAAATAATGTGTTCCAATATGAAAAAACATATTACCTCGATAGTTGTCAAATAGAGGGGTATTGCTTCCATCCACTTTGTGAAATAATCTATTGCAATGATTATGAATGTATGTCCAATAGAGGAAGGGGGTGAAAATTTTCTAATGATATATAGGGTCCACACGAAGAAAGGCCAAATAGGGACTTGTGCACGAAGCTCAGAAGTAGGAGTGTGAATCAATCTACTATATTCTTGACATTTATGACATTTCTTAACATGTGTAAAGCAGTCTTGTTCCATGTTTTTCCAATAATAGCCTATACAGATTAACTTTTTCTCTAGTGATATTCCTCCAAAATGTCCTCCACAAGCACCTGAATGACCTTCTTCATGTATTATTGGGATTTCAGATTGTTTAAGTCACCTAAGAAAGAGACCGTCAAAGAACCTTTGATACAATACATCAGTAAGAATTATATACTTGGATGCATGTCTCTAAAGGTGTCGCTGAGTATTTCTAGTTTTGGACTCAGGAAAGGTACCAATTTCTAGATAATCAAATATCGTTGTATACCATTTGCTAGAGTGCACTATGGTGATTGCTAATATTTCATCTGTTTTATTCTCGATCGAAGGTTTCATAATTATGTGGATGAAAAATGTGAAGTATTTTTCAAGGATCATGAGGGGATATTAGAGAAGTTGTGCTTGCCATTACATTTGCATATCTATTATCTTTTCATGGGATGCTGTGAATGGTAAATGAATCAAAAAATTTCTAATAGATTCAATGTAAGATCTTTGTATTTGGATAGTTTATCATGCTTTTCTTGATATGTTCCATTTATTTGTTTAATGATTTATTGCGAATAACCAAATATTTTGATGTCTTGGGCTCCCAGAGTTAAAGTGGCATGTAATCCAACAATTAACACTTCATATTCTATGGTGTTGTTTTTGCATAGGAAATTTAATCAATATGATATGGGAATAGGTTTTCCTCTAGGGAGAGCTATTATAACTCTCACGTCGGAGCCCATTCTACACTTAGATCTATCAAAATACAATTCCCATGCCTTTTCATGCTCTTGAATACTCAATATGCTCTCATCAGGGAATTTTTCTTGATTAGGTAATGCTAGGGGGGAAGGAGCGTCAACTAACTAGTCGGTCAAGGCTTGCCCTTTGATAGGTTTTTGTGAAACAATCTCAGGGTAAAACTCATGCAACAACATAACCCATTTAGCTAATCATCCTGATAAATCTATTTTAGGAAAAAGATATTTTAAAGGGTCAAATCTTGTTATCACATGTATTTCAACATTTAATAAGTAATGTTGCAACTTACTAGTAGCGAATACAAGATCCAAACATTTCTTCTCTATCATTATCTACCATTTCTCATAATCTATCAAGGTTCAACTAAAGTAGTAAATAAGATGCTTTTTAGCATTTTCATCTTGTTGAGCCAAGAATGCTACAAGAGCATGGGCTGATGCTGTTGTATATAGGATGAAAGATTTTTTTTGAAAAGCAGGTTGTAAAATAGGCGGGGAAGAAAGATAGTCTTTCGAACTCTCAAAAGCATGTCTACAATATGTATTCAAATTAAATTAAAATTCCTTGTTGAGGAGATGTGTAAATGGTAACATTCAATCCACTAAGGATGCCACAAAGTGATAGTTAGCTCAAATTCTTTCTTGCAAGGTGCGTAATCTAGTATGTGCAGGATCATGATGGGCCAAAAAGTGGCAATATGTAAGTGATATGATGACCCATGTGGCTGACGACTTTTTTTTAACCCAAAATTGATGAAATGAAAAGGGTTTTTAAAGGAGATTCTCACCTTTCCACAAATATAAAGTATGCTTTAATTTGAATTTAATAAATAATTATTATTTATTTTCTATTTGAATTATGACTAAAGTCCTAATTGATAGGCTGATTGAAAAACATCTATACCTTTCAAATGGTATCACATTTTTTGAAACTGAAACACGCGTCGCATTCTATGTTTTGCATTCTATACGATTAAAAAAGAAAAAAATGAATTTCATGAAGTTTTGACCAAGTTAAGGTGGTCAGACATACGAGTTTTTATATTTTTTGAAATTTGTAATAAAAAATTCATAATTAATTATTTACCTGGAAAAGAATTACAAAAAAATATGCATCACATCGAGACATGAGTCCTCTTGTTATATCTAAAATATTTTAAAAAACATATTATCATTTTATTGTGGTTAGGGTGGTCAAACAAACACCTACTTTTTTTTTTTCTTCAAATTTAAGTACTACTCCATTGTAATTTCAAAATTTCACCAAATAGCTTTTAAAAAATAAAAAAACATAGTAGTTTAGAAACTACATTCAATTTTCTACAGATTCTATTCTTACATATTTTTGAAATAATATAGATAACTTATTCAAATTTTTACGTGAAGTTGCCTCACTTTGATTTTCTAAATTTTCATCGCCACTTAAGGGCCTATTTTTTCCATGATGGTCCTACACATTCCCAATTGAGAGATGTTTGTAGGAGGTGGCGTGTTAATCATAGCATCAATTTTCTTCATGTCCACCTCAATGCCTCTGTGAGATATGATAAACACTAGAATTTTTCCACTATCTACACCAAAGACATATTTTTTTGGATTCAATCTCATGTTGTATTTTGCATTCGCTCAACAAATTTCTAGAGGAAATTCATATTGTCTTGTTTTGTTAAAGATTTGGCTAGAATACCATCAATATAATGTTCCAAAATCTTATATTTGCAATCCTTAAATATCAATGTCATTGCTTATTGATATGTTTCACCCACATTCTTTAATCCTAAAGGCATCATTACCCAATAGAATGTTCCCCAAGCTATCGTAAATGTTATTTTATATTGGTCTTGATGGTTGATAAAGATTTGATTATACCCAAAAAATCTAGCCATAAATGATAACAAAGCATGTCCCGCAGTTGAGTCTAGTATCATGTCAATATTAGGAAGGGGAAAGTTATCTTTTAAAGATGCTTTATTGAAATCACAATAGTGCATACACATCTTAATACAATTGTCTAGTTTTGCGACTCTGAAATTTTTTGAGATCGAAGGAGAATAATCTATAGGTCTGATAAAATCAGCTTCATGTATTTTTTCAATCTTAGCCTGAACTAGTAAGGCTATCTTAGGATTCATTTTTCAAATATTTTTTCTAATGGGCTTAGCATTGTTAGCGAGGAATATATGTTGTGTGTTACAATTTTAGGATCAATTCTTGGCATACCCAAATAATTCCAAGTGAAAAGTTTGAGAAATTCATGAAGTAAAGTTGAATGGTCTTCTTGTTCTTCATCATTGAAGGACTTTCCTATTTTAATCACCTTGTCTTCATTGTTAACATCCATTTGTATGTCCACTATATCCCCTAAAGGAAGCACATTTTGTTTCAGCAATTCAGGGTTGTATTCTTCTTTGTTCATGTCAACTTCACTACTATCTTCTTCTCCACAATTTTGCTTGGTACTAATCATAGCACATGTAACTCGCTTCTTATTATGAGGAGTGAATGTTTTGTCATAAACTCCTAACATTTATTTCAAGGCTTCATCATCTTCCAAAATCACCAATGATTCTTCACACGTATCAATAAATTTTAGATGCTTCAAGGTGAGGTTTGTTTCAGGATTACACATGATGGTGTTGATGTTTAATGAGGGTCTTTTAGTTACTTTCATAATCTTAGAAGGGAAATATCCCAAATGAATTTTTGTCTCTTATGTATTAGGTTCTACAGGAACATGAATACCTTGTTCTTTCTTTCCATATTCTTTTCCACTATAACCCAATTGCTTGATAAGTTCATAACCTCTCCCATAAAATTTTTCCATTTCTTTCAGGTTTGGTGGTTGTTAATAATCTATCTTATCAAAGTTTGTTGTATAACTTGTATCTTCTTCTAGAGTAGATGAGGTAGATGCTTGTGATTGTTGTTCTAAATTTTTTGTTGATATTACCATTGGTTTTTTATTTCATCTTCTTTATTTGTGATTATGTACTCTCCCATAAGCAAGGGTGTGAATTCTAAATAACCCCAATCATCATCCAATAATTTTGACACTTTTTCAATCTCTTACATTTTTCTTCTTTCATAGGTTCTATGTTTGATGTTATAATTAATGTGCTTAGAGGACTTGTCATTCCTTTTTCAACTTGTAAGAAACTTTCAGGCTCGATGTTTATTTCAACTTAGTATACCTTATTGTTATAGACATACTTCATGATACGATGAAGGGTCGAAGGCACTGCATGCATCTCATGAATCCACAACCTTCCTAAAAGAATATTGTATGAAATATCATGACGCATAACATGGATAGGAGTTTGTAGGGTAGACTTTCTGACTGTAATAGGTAAAATAATCACACTGATTGGTTGCTTTCCTACATTGTCAAATCCTCAAATTGATAAGGAGTCAAGTTCCATTTTTATTTATCTACGCTTAGTCTATCTAAATTTTTTGCACTACATATATTAAGGGTTGAGCCATTATCAACAATGGTTCTTTTTATTCCTGTTCTGTTGAATTTGGCTATTATCATGAAGGCATTATGTCTCTTTCTCATCTCAAAGGGGGGAGCTCATGTTGATGAAAGGTAATTTTTACATTAACTATATTCATTCCCTATATTAGAGTTGCCACATCATTTGCATTTGTATTAGAAGGGATCACAACTTGTTGTAAGGATACTTGAAGAATAATGTGATAACTAGGAGAGTTTTGAATAAAATCCCATAGGGATATTTTCATAGGATTCTCCTTAAGTTGTTCAACAAGATCATACTCCTTTCCACTATTTGAAGGCAAACAAGGGGCACTAGGCAAAACAGAGTTGGGTAAAGGTAAGGATGTTGAGGCTATTTTTTTTGGTTGTGGATTATTTCTAGTGTTATATGTATGAGCAACGGTATTATGACTTGATTTCTGCAAAACATTGTTCTTAGGTGGTTCAAGAGTGTAAACAAGTTTGCTTTGAGTGTGAGGTTTGTGTGACGATGAATATAGGATAAGTTGACATTGAATCACATTAATGTCTCTTGTTTTTGGTTTGTCATAACAAGCCTTAGTGGATGAAGTTTGTGAGATGAAGTGCTCAAGGGATTCATATAGCATGCTAAAGTCATCACTACTAAAAGGCTTGAGGGTTAGGTTAACTTGGAAGAAGAGATTTGACATAGTCAAATAACTATACTTTCTCCAAGTGGTTTAACTATTTGACCTTGTATTTGGTTTTGTTTTCTAATGTATGCCAAATGTAAACTAATCTAATTGAACTATGAAATAATGCTGCATATGAAAAGTGCAAGAACCTAAGTCTATCCACAATTGCAATGAAAATAAATTATACTACTTTTAATGATTTAAATGTAACAAAAAGTATGCAAACTAAAACAAAAAGGTCTTAATAGAAAAATAAAGCTTAAAAATAGGGAATTTAACTCTGTAAAATGCAGTGCAAAATTTGCATTGGGAATGATTCACCCGAGGTGGAAAATGAGTCCTAGTGGGGTTTTTATTAAAAAAAAAGAAAGATTTCAATTGATTTTTATTTATTTTATGCTATATGACCTGAGCTCTAATTGCAAATGCAGATTTTATTTTATTTTCATTAAAATGAGATGCAAAAATGAAAGCTATATGATCTTTCACTAATGCAAAATTAGAAACCCTAGAATGCCAATTAACTAATGAAAAATCTAATGTAGTGCTAATGCAATCCAAATCTAGGATGATGATGCACTCCAAATAAGTTTTGTAATGTTCTAAATGTAGGTTCACCAAAATGAAATGTAGAAAAAGTGGAACGGTGATAGCATATGGTTTGAGGACATAGAGCACACCCACTTTCCATTTTCATTTAAGGATAACCCTAGAGAGATCAATGCAAAGGAGAATGAGATCTTGCATTAGGGCTATTCTAGGGGCTAGTTGTAAGATAATAAGGGGTTCACCACCAAGTACGAACTTGGAAAGACAAATTTAATGCAAAGTATAATGCAAGATGAAATGAAAAACCCTAGTATGGTGCAAATGAAATAGAAAAAAAAACTACATAATAGAACACATGCACCTTGAAATCTAGAGATGCCTGCTTGAAACTTTGAAATGCCAGAAAATCTGACTTTTTGACTTATTGGGACTCATTCACCAATCTAGGTGAATCAATCCTAGATTTGAATTTCTATATATGAATTAGTTTCAAGGAAAAGGGTATTTGAATCTACAAACAATTTTGGAAAACACTTGTAGTGAGACTCATTCACCACTTCTGGTGAATCAGTCTGATTTTGCTTTTTCAAGAATTTAAAGTTCAAATCTATGCTCTAATATATACCCTTCCCTTCCAAACTGATTTACGGATCTAAATCTGAGAAAATACCTACAAAAAAGAATATAGACTTTTCGTCAGTCAAACCCCTACTTTGGTAATTAAACCTTGATGGAAATAGTGAAAATTGAATATAAATGTGAACATACACCCTAGACTTAAGTATGTTTAAGACTAGGAAATCAGAAACACAATGCAACCGTATTCTAATTTGCAAGAATATGATGCATGAATGGGAACATTAAGATGAATGACTCACTTTGAGAGACTTCTAATCACCCAAATAAGCCCTAATGATGTTTGTACCTTCCTTAGGCTGAATGTAGAGTGATAATGGAGGATTGAATCACTTAGGAAATATGTCCTTAGGCTTGGCTTGATGGCTAGTTCCATCTCCCCAACTTAGAATCCATCATGGTTCACCATAGAAAACCATGATAAACCCTTGAAAATGGTAGATCTTGAACGAAAGTGAGCTTGAAGACCTACAAGAAAACTTTAATGCTACTCCAAGACATCAACTTTGCTTTCTTTTGAAACTTGAATGCTCTTGTGAAAGAATACTTGAAGATTTTTTATGTTTGTCTCTTAAATATACTCTTGAAAATTCTTCCTTTGATTAGAAAAATGACTTAGAAGCTTTCTTATATAGTAATTAACACCTAATTTGGCATTATTTAAATCTCAAAGGCCAACATCAACCAAAAATTTGACTTTAAAATATGATTTTCCCACTCAAAACTTAAAAAGGCTCAAAATGGGACTCATTTTCCCAAGGTGGGCGAATGAATCACACCCTATATTTTTCAGGTGGGTTTTAGGATTTTTTATGTTTTTAATGTTTTTGTTAGGTTTTTAGCTAAAATAAGCCTTGATATCTAAAATAGTGGGTCTTAGGGGCCTATTAATGATAATTTAAAGGGGTAGTTAATGCAAGGGTACTAAAATAGGTCTATATTAAATGATATATTTCCCTATCTCCAAGAAGGGGGTCAATTTCTATCATTACACTTTTAATGATAAAAATTGGAAGGTTATAAAAGGTGCCTTAGTGGAGGAAAAATGTATGAAAGTAGGAACCTTATATATTTGTACAAGTCATATTGCTCCTTTTACTTTAGCAATTGCAAATAAAACTCAATCATGAATAGTTGTTGTAGTTTAACAAGTAGAGAATTAGATAGTTGTTGTGGGTTCAAAAACAATACTATGGCATAATAGAATTGGGAATGAGTGAAAAAGGTATGAACGTACTTATTTCAAAGAATGTTTTACCAGGTCTAAAATGAGTTAATCTGGATTTCTGTGAAATTTGTGTGTATAAAAAACAAAAGAGAGTTAATTTTCTCAATAATGGGAAACAAAAGAACGATGAGAAATTGAAGTTTGTGCATATGGATGTATGGGGACCAACTCAAATATCTTCTCTAGGTGGCTTTTAGTATTAGATTAATTTTATTGATGACACAACTAGGAATGTATGGATTTATTTGCTTAGGTAGAAATTTGATGTATTTAAAACATTTAATAATTGGAGAAGCTTGGTTGATAATGATATAGGTAAAAAGTTAAAATGCCATAGATCTGATAATGGTTGTGAGTATTGTAGAAGTTCTTTAAAATATTATTGTACCTCTGATGGAATTCGTAGGCAAAAAATGGTTTCAAGGACTCCAGAAGAAAATGGAGTGGTTGAACACATGAATAGAACAATAATTGCATGTGTACAAACTATGAGGTTTCATGTTGGGTTGCCTTTAAACATGTCTATACAGGTTGTAAACACTTTAATTTATTTAATTAATACAGGTCCTTTTAATCCTTTGGGTTGTGGTATTCCAAAGGAAGCATGAATATGTTGCAAAGACGATTATTGTTGCATAAAAAGATTGACCTGTTAATTCCCGATACAACCACTAGATTTATACAAGGTCAAAGATCCACAAGAGGTGGTTAAACCATGTTGTGAAGCCCAAGTGCCATGCTGGTCCACATAGAGGAGACAAAGGGAGAAACCTTGCAACACCCCCCGAGCACAAGCAAGGGGTTCAAACCTATTACCTCAGCTCTGATACCAATTGTTGTAAAGATGGTTGTCATTGCACCAAAAGATCAACCAATTAATGCCTCATACAACCATTGGATTTATACAAGATCCAAGATCCACAAGAGGTAGTTAAACCATGTCACAAAGCCTAGGAACCATGTTGGGCCATGCCGAGGAGACCAAGGGCGACACCTTGCAATAGGATAGGTAATAAGTGTTGGGAAAATGTGTCTCAATCTTGCAATTACATAATGTACTATTGATACAAAAGGTACTATTGATACATCAGTGATGAGGGCCACATGGGCTCCCTCACCTATGAGGGGTTTGGGGGGGTCATCCCCTCAGCTAGGGGTTTGAGGGCTACACAGATAAGCAAGGGCTCGAGGTCACTGCCCTTGAATGAATTTTTTTATGTATAATTTATTATTGTAAATATGCACCATTCATCATTATGTCTTAGATTTGATGACCAATATTTTATTATCTTGACTTGCTTTAGAAGGAAACCCTATTTTATGAGGGCATATTATTACAATTTTATATTGAGATGTATTATGAGAGTGTGATAGTAGTTGTGCTACCTCTAGTTCTCTGGTTGGTGATGCTCTTGTGAGAAGCTTGCTCTTCAAGTATATTGTAACCTTCATTATTTCTTAATAATATATTGGATGAATTTTGGAGTGTGGTATTTTTCTATCAAAAGGTTTTTCCTCACAAAAATCATAATGTTGTGGTATTCATGATATTTATGTTTAATTTTTTTGTAACTATTAAGGATTTGTTAAAAAAATTATTATAATCCTCTCAATATTAGTGTATAGGAAGTTGTTTTGCTATGTTAGATTCCTTACAAGTGGTACCAGAGCATAATCACCTTTGGTTTCAGTTATGGATTTTTTGAACTAATCCATATTTGAGTGGGAGCTTGTGCAAAAGATACTTTGTGATCTTGTTGCAAGAATTTTCAGATGACAAGATCATTAGGATGAATAGAGGTGGATAAATTTTCTAGAAATAATTTTAATTGTGGAAGATGAAGATGGAGATTTATTGATAGATTGAGATATCTAGGATGCTATTGATGAGAAAGTTCTAAGACCTATAGATCCTACTTTGGTTTCTCAATATGATGTTATGGATGATAAAGCCAAGTGTCTAATCAGATTTTGTTTTGTGAACTCTATTTCAATAAATGTCCATGAAGAGACCTCTACACAAAAACTATGGAAGAAGCTTAGTGAGAAGTATCAAGCCAAATCTTTAGTGAACAAGATTTTCTTAAAGAAGAAATTATATTCCTTGAGAATGGAAGAGGGTGGATGAATTATAGGCCACCTAGAAGCATTCAACATTTTGGTGACTTGATTTTCAGCAGTTGGTATCAAAATGGATGAGGAGGGAAAATGCTAGATCTTGCATTGTTCTTTGTTTGAGTCATGGAATTCTCTTGTTATGGCTATTGGGAGTACTTCTATTATATTAAAAACTGAAGATGTGGCGGGTTCTTTTCTTTCTGAAGAGATGATGAGGAAGGCATCCATCAGTAACAAGGAGGCCCTAAATGTTTGTGGAAGACCTATGAAAAAGGCAAGAGGAATGAGAAGTGTGATACACCCAAGTCTAAGGCGAAATCAAAATCTGTAGGAAAGTCCAAAGTTATTTGTTGGAACTACGCTAAGCCTAGACATATTCGTAAGGAAAGTAAAGAATAAAATAATAGATTCCATTTTGATTCTAAGTATAAGAAGGAAGATAGTGATGCATTCATTGAAAATTTAGAAGCTTATACAGGTAATCATGCATGCTTAATTGACTCATGTGCATCTTTTCATGGTAAAGTTAAAATAAGGTTTCCTAATGGTAGAATAAAAAGGATTAATGGTGAGTTGCACATCCTTGGATTAGCAAAAAAGTTGTTACTTGTGAGAAAACTAATAGATGCAAGTGTGAGGGTAGTATTTTTTGATGCAAGATACAATATGGTTAAAGGATCTATGGTGATGACTAGAGGTGTTAGATATGGCACATTGTATAAGCTTGATGCATGTACTATTGAGTGCAATAGTAATTTTTTGAAAAACAAGTCTCTAGAAGAGGTGATGGTTTCATATTTAGCAAATAGTCATGGCTTTTGGATACCCAAGGGTGTTCTTTCTTCTGAATAAAAGTGAAATGAAGAAAAATAGTTTTTCAAAGGGGTTTTGATGATAAGGTGGGGTGAGCCAAAATAAACCTATCTTTCTTTATTTCATTAGGAAATGAGATCCACACAATGAATTGACTAACAACCCTTAGGTGAATCAAGTCAATGTGGGAATCTTCGCATTTCCTTATGCTTGAAGGACGAGGGTCAAGGTCAAACAACACTTTCAGGAGAAAAACTAAAAATAGGAAATCAACACCAATCTAACACTTGAAACAACAATATTAAAGTCAATACTGACATAACCAAAAATAAAATTAAAAATAATAGAAGGGAAAAATCATGTGTACTAGTCACCAAAAGTGATTTTTCAAAGAAATTATGGGACTCATTTTCCCATGGGTGAATGGGTCCAAGTGCAAGGTTTTTATGTAGCTTTTAGGAGCCTTTGATACAGATCTAAATCTTCCAATTTTCCTAGGTTTGACAATAGAAATGTTGGAAATGAATTTTGGATCTTAGTTTTCGTTATATGATAACAATTTTGACAACTTTGGCAAATTTGACAACTTTATAAATCTCGCTATTCAAAAGGTCTTCAAGTCTTCTTTAACCTAAATTTGCAATCACACATAGAAGAGAGATTTTTTTCTTTTAGATGAATATGGGGTTTCCTTGGTCAAACCCCATTTTGGTAATCAAACCTTGAATTGAAAGTAAACATGAAAGAGGGAATGAAGAATGAACAAATCCATGTTACCACCCAACAAACCCTTGAATGAAACCTTGATAATGGAGATCTTAGGAGGTCTACAACTTGAATGAGATGGTTAAATTGGATGTGGATCTTGATGCATGAATCTTTCTTGAAATGATACTTTGAATGCTTTACTTGACCATAAAACCTAAATCACAATGTTAGCTCTAAAAACTTGCATGATGCACAAATACTTTGACATGATGAATTGATCTTTAATGCTACATTAAAACTCTAATATTTTTTCTCTTGAATTCACTTGATCATAAAATTAGCTCTTGTAATTGAAAATTTGAAAATCTAGCTTGAAAACTCTAGGCAAAACTTAGAAAATAACCTTGTATTTATGGGTATATATCCTTAATTTCCCAACATTAAAATATCACAAGCCAAAATTGAATTATAGATTTGAATATGTTAAAATACTGTCAAAAAAATATTTTAAATTTAGGTCCCATGCTTTAGGGAGGACCCATTTCCCCATGGGTGAATGGGTCCCATGTCCATTAACCTAGAACACACATTGCTTAATGTGAAGTGTTATATTTAAGCATTAATTAATGTTAGATTTCCCATTCAAAAAATATAATTTAGTAGGCTTTGAACATGAATTAAAGGGACAATTAAAGCATAATTAAGATCAATTAATTAAGAGGTCCTAAATGAGTAAATGTAATAAGGCACATTTAACAACACTAAATTAAGGCATTATTAAGTTCAATTTTAAATAAGTAGGGCCCAAACAAGTGAGAAAATGTTAAGGGTTTACATTTTTCTAGACTACATTTAGAACCCATTTTAGGGATAGTATGAACCTACATTGAACACAAACTACAATAGACAATAAAGAGAGGTCTAGTTGTACAATTTTTGGAGAGATAAGACTAAGACCAAGGAGGACATCAAACACACTAACACCACCAAGAAGAAGACACATTGAAAGAAGTAAGAAGACCACACAATGAAACATAAGAAAAGTCCAAAGATCTCCAAAATTATAATACCAATGTATGCCCCCACTTTAAATAAATTGCTAACACCATGCCATGGGAAATTACTTTAAAGTAGAAAATTATAAATGCTAACAATAAAGAAGACATGAGAGCTTATTTGGAAAGCCCTATGCTAATTGATATGTTTCCAAATGAGGTTTCTTCATAAAAAAGAAAGGGTTTCCCCCAAAATGAAATCCTAAAATCACATAAGGGATCCACGGATTCAAGGTCAACATATGTCTTTGCTACAATGATATATAGAGATCATAAATGTCATAATTCCCTAAATAATTCATGGAAGAGAAAGAATGACACATAGAGAGTGAAAACAAAGAAAAATACTTTGGGGTTAACATGGAAGAGACCTAAATTTCTTGATGCCTTGTGTCATCCCAAAAAGGAAAAAACAAGACAAAATAAAAGATAAAGGGTTCACAACAAATAACAAAATGAAGGTACAAATAGAGGAATGAACATGAAGACACATCAAATAAAATAGTACGAGGGATCACATTATGCACATGCAATCACTAAAATAACATGCAAAATAAATAAAGAAAAGACTAGCAAGGCACATGTGAGTCAACCTATAGTAGGTCGTTTGCATCCCAATCTTGTTAATAATATGTGGAAGGAAAACAACTAGCCACAGGGACAACATCAAGTTCCAACTAGGAAAAGCACCAAGTTTAGTGTATGATGAAATACTCTTTCTAGGAGAATCATCATGATTGTTATCAATTAAGCTTGTGGAAGAGGAAAACAATAAATTCAGCTCATTATGAATTTGTTCATTGATCTTTTCAATTTAATTATCATCATGCAAGTTAAAAAAAATAAAACTTCTAACGATAATTTCCATAGAAAATACTTTTTCATGTTGTGTTCAAGCTTTCGATGAAGCAGGACAGTCAACATGCATTTCTTAAGGTAAGTTTGGATTATGATTTTGTATGTTGTTAGATTTTCTTCTTTTTCTTCTAACAAAAGAGAAATAACACAACATATATTCCTATGCTCTCTAGCATTGTGATTCTTTTTAGTTCGATTTTCAAGTTGCAATTGTGTAAGGGTGGGTTTATCATCCATAGGTTTACTTCTTTTAATAGACGAACAAAAGGAACCATGGGAGGTTGTTCAACCACTTTCTCTTTAGCTTTGTAAACTTTTTTGATTCTAGGAGGCACAATTGGACTTACTTGGTTATCTTGTGGTCTCTTATAGGAAATGGGTGGAGTATTTTCTATGTTTTCATCTTGATTACTAGGAGGGCCTTTTGGTTCAATCATTGTTTCATCAAGGATAGGAGGCTCAATCATGGGTTAAGGAATGTTTGTAAGGGATAACTCTATTATGTGTTTAACCTTAAAGTTTTGACAGGATTTGAAAAATAATTCCTCACAAGGCCTAATAGGTTCCATAGGTTCTAGCTAAAATAAATATGATGGGAAATTCCTATGGGAGGACACTAGATTAAATTCACTATGTCCACAACAAAGATCTCATTGCCAAATGGAAACTTTATGCATCTATGCACAAGTGATGTGATGAGATTCATGGAGTGAAGCTATGGATAGCCTAATTTCACATGAAATTGGTATGACGAAGGGATGATGGAAAATGAGACATTTAATGTTTTTGGTCCAAATTTCAAAGGAAAAGTTATTAAGCCTATCATAGGGAAAGAAAAAATATTATGCACTTTGATCCATGCTTTCAGTTTTTCCTATGTCTCTTGATAAAGCTCATGCAAAAATAGGAATTCTTCCGTGATCAAGCTCTCTACACAAATGATATAAATTAATATCCAATTAGTAGGCTTGTCATTGGTTCTTCTAGCTATGTAAAGAGGGCCATTCTGTGCATGTTTAATTATGTCATTTTGTAAGAAAGCAGTGCTAAGCAACATCTTACTTAGGCCCTTATGAGGTTGACATTCAATGAAGTTGATGAAATGAGCTATAGTATTATTTTCTTGATTTCTTATTTTATTTTTCAGGAAGTGATGAAGTCCAAGCACCCTTTTTAGTCCTTTTTTATTTTTAAGTAAATCTCTTATGTTTTGTATCATAGGAACTGCATCAATAGCATGGGGTTCAGAACTTATAAAGCTTTGCAATTTCTCTAACTCTTCATCCATTTTCATAAGTTTTATTAGGAGGGAGATCAGTAATCATTGCATTAACATCAATCACATTAGGTGTAGGTAGGTAATTCATGAAAAATGAAGTGTTAAGGATATGATCCATAGTGGGTTGACTAGTGTTAGCACTATGAGTGAAAGTTAGAAAACTCAAGATACATAGTGAATGGTGTATTGTGGGATGGCACGAGTCTCAAAATATGTCTCACAATTTTATTGGAAATATGAAACCAATTTGTGAAGATCATACAAGTTTCAAAAACCCATTGTGCACACAAAATAGATAAGAGGTGAGATGCAAACAAATACCCTATAATGTAAAGTGCAATGCAATAAGCAATTTTCAGATTTCAAACAAAATAATTTCCTAAAACTAATATCTTTTGGATGCATTTTTGAATTCAAAAAAATGCACTAAATTTGACAAATGAAGCTTAATATGAAAAATTTCAGAAATTTTTTTCTACAAACTAAAATAGTAAGCTGAAAATAGCAAAATGGAGTGCAGAAAAATATATTATAATGCCCAGAAATGCAGTAGAAAGCCCTAATTAGGGACTCATTCACCCATGGGTGAATGGGTCCTAGTTCAACATTTAAAAAAATAAATTTACATATTTTTGAGTTGATTCTTATGGTTATAGTTTCATCTTTCTATAAAATTAAGGCTAAATGCAAATGAAAAATAGTGGAAAATGACAAAATAGGATGGTAGAGCTCCTAAATTTTTTTGAAAATTTGTGATGAGTCTTGCCTTGTCATCATCTTGTGCTTCTATGTTCGAGGGTAGGGCTTAGGATTTTAGGTTAAAAATCCTCTTTTCAGAATTTATGGTCATGAACGTTGAACGTTCTAATTCTCTATTGAACCATCAAACCTAGTTACGAATCACTTAAGTTGTAACTAAAGCTATTGATTTTTTTATTCACATCGACCCCTTTTGTCTAAGTCTGTTGGTCACCATCTGCAAGTTTATTATTTTAATTTTTCCATGGTTAGGTTAGGGTTTCATATTAAACAATGTAAGTCTTTTGTCTTTGTTCCTAAAGGTTGTGCCTTGTCGACCTAATTGGGTCCCTCTTTTAAGACTAATAATTTTGGCATATGCATAAATGAAAATCCTTGGTGTTCATTCGATCATCGCAAGTAGATCATTACCATTCCCTATGTTCCCATCCTATGTTACTACTTATTATTTTATTCACATGGGCTAGCAGGCTTAAGCCATGTGTCTTATACTTAGGTTGCCATGATGTATTTGTTGAAGATTGTAAGTGGTATCAAAGGAAATCAACGATGATTGACAAATAACATGGTAGCATCAGGACCATTCCCTGTGCGACTGTTCTAGTTTATTCTTCATTAAAATATTCAAACATGCTCGTGACCAATTGCCATGTGTCATGTCTAGTGGTGGGACAACTTCTTCCAAAGGGTCGGTGGGTGAAGCTTTGAGAAGGTTCAACAATAGGTATCGCTACATGTGTCTTCATCTGGGTTTTTCCTCATTCGCTCATTTTTTCTACGCATTAAGGTGAAAAAAGTCACACAAGCTGGTGCACACTAGACATGTGTATCCTTTATTAGGTGGGCCATATATCAATGTGTGATCGATGGCTAAGATTCAAAACCAAAGTAGCTGGTTGCTAGCTCTCTTGTGTGAAATCACTTGGAACATTAATAAATACATGATACAATTGATCTATTTAAGGAATATTTCCTACTTATTATTCTCACCATTTGTTGTCCACAATAATTGAGAGTCTAGGAATGAGCCTATGAAGTGTTCTAAGTAATTGCAGAGTTTGAGCTAGTTATTTTACATGGAGGGTAGTGTCTTTGTCCTAAATAAATTTGGAGAGTTACTCTATTAGGAATGGGTAAGGTAAGTGTGTTTATCAACCTAGATCGAAGGTCTAGGAGATTCAATCTCCTTGAGTCTACGGATGACCTTCCCCAGAATGAACATGATGTGCCCGAGGTCCCTGTGACTCCAAAGAAGAAAGAAAGAGCTGATAGGAGGTCTTCATAGGATGTTCTCAAGCACACTTATCATCTAAGGAGTAGAATTGTCTCGAAAGAATTGGTCAAGGGTAAGGAGAAGAAAGTCGATAGGTCTGAGAAGGAAGCTATGAGAAATAACAAGTATCATTGAGCTTTCATGGGATGTCATCAATCTCCAATTGAAGTCTCAGATGATCCCTCTGATACTAGAGCTAAAACTAATTCTAGCTACCACTAGTATCCCATGGTCGTGAGTGATTTGAATGATTTTGAGGATGATATGGTGATGGATACTCCACTTTAAATAAGGAAACCGAGCGGGCATTTTTATTCTATTAATAACAAGGTAGGATATTGCCTCATTCTTCTCTAAGCGGGTGTTTAGTTTTTGGTTTCTTTGTGCTAACATGTTTCCTCTTGACTGGTTTGTTGTGATATGGGTTTTTGTTTACTCATGCTTTTTTTGATGGTGACTTTTCCTGGGTCGATGTGAATGTGCAAAATTTTGATGTTGTGACAGTAACATCTTTTGGAAGGCTGGTGTGTCTTCTCTAGTGAATGGTTTTTGGATATTTTGTTCCCCCCATTTCTACAAACGATTACATATAACTCTAAGGGAAATATTTTGAATTTTGGTGAAATGAGAAATGAAATGAAGTTAAATGTAACTATAATTCAGCCCGACTCTTGTTGCAACCTTGTTCTATAAAAGTTATTTCAAGGTTGATTATAGGGATTCAATATTTGCATCTCATAATGGTCTAGGAAAGAAGCTAGGCTCGGGAGGAAACATATTGTATAAATGTTGATAAATAGAATAGTAGGAAGTCGAGGGTATAATTCATATATGTAGTAATATTAAAATATTTTTATAGAAGCCACAAATATGGCGGAAAATATTAAGTTCTAATGCATATAACCTCTTATGTAATACTTCTACAAGTTATGAATGAAAGGGTTAACAATCCTCTAGTTCATCTTCAATTGTTTTGATTGATTGTGTGGATTTGTTTTGGCTTCAATTCAATGAATTGATTAAATGCTAATAGGTCACAATTCTATAGGGAAGAGCATGGGATTTGGTAAGAAGTTATGTGTTAAACAAATTGAGTTGAATTCTACAATGTAGTGTGACAATAGTCCATTAATATCTGAGTAAATGGCTAATATATTACTAGTTATTACATGATTTGACTTCATTTCCCAATAGATAAAGCATTGGTCTATTCATTAGCATTTTTTGTACATAAACGAGCTAGAAATTCACCTAACTAGAGATTTGGAATGAGAATAAAAATTATTTAAATGGTTTTGATTACAATGTATAACTTTAAAATTCCTCTCAATTCCTAGCACTGGGTGGTAATTTTTTCAAATATCAGCCAACTCTCCGGTGAAGGGTAGTTAGTTGTATTCAATAGTAATTTATTTGTGTATAAAATTTCTCTTTAAGGACCAAATATCTCTTAAGTGTGATAAGGAGTACCCTCCTATGTTTCATAGAGCCTGAAGAGTAGGAGTGAGGGCTTGAAAATCCTTAATCATTAGTTGGCCACTAACTTTGAAAGTTCTTGAGCATAAGGGTTGGATACCCTTTAGAGGATTTCAAGGTTCGGCTCTAAAATATCACCAATATAATGGTGTCTCCATTGGGGAGAACTCTAAATCGCCAGTTGTAGATTGTTATATCATAGAGTTAAGCATTGGGTGAATCTGAACACTTGGTTCAGATATTGTGAAGTTTTTGAACCTAGAATTATTTATGTTTTAGCAAATTTCAAATAATTTATGTGATTGTGTTGTTGGAGGAGACCCAAAAGGAAATTTATTTTTCAAAGAGTTTCATACTGTTTGAAGTTCAATCCTCTGTGAAGATAGGTGGCGACTCTTTCTAAAGAACCTACTAAAATATGTGAAGAAAGTTTCAGATCTAAAAATATTTTGAATCAAGAAGAAAGGTTACTAGTTTCCACAAGTTTCCTTGTATTCTCATAATCTAGATAAAGTATTAACATATGTAAAAGGAAATTTTATGATAAATATTCAAGACTTGAAGGTAATAAATGGTTTCCTATTAAATGAAATTGCATTAAGAAAGGGAATAGTAGTGGTCCTTTTCATACTTCTGATGTGCAATGTGTAATATCTATAATGATTTTAGAAGTTTTCTTATTTCTAAATCATGCCTCTCAGAAAGATTTTAAGGCACAAAGATTTGATCTATATTTTAGGATTATGGTTAAATTAGTGAATGAGGCAATTAATGACTATATTTGGAATTAATAATGATTGAATATGGACATAATAAGTTTTCGATGTGACATAGCAAGTAAAAGTATGTAGGGAAAATAGTTTTTACCATAACCTCAAAGGGATTTTTCTATTGAAAGGTATATGCCATTAGCTTTTAGTGGTATTAAAGGTCTCCCAAACTTGATTCCTAAAAATGTTAGGAAATATTTTCCCAAATTCATAAGGCAAGGTTCAAAATCAGCCTCTAAGCATTTGCAAACATCCATGGATGTGATGGGGGATTATGAGGTAAATCATGAGGATGTTTTCATGAAGCTTTTTGTTCAGTCTTTGAAGTATGATGATAGAAATTGGTTCACATATTTATGGCATGTTCTATAGCTTCATGGAATCAGTTTATGATAGCCTTTGTAGAACAATTTGGTGAAAGGGTAAATCCAAGTGTGATAAGAAAAAACTTTATGGAAATGCATAGAAATGAAGATGAGTTGGTTTTTGCTTTCAACCTTAGATTTTTGAAGGAAATAAGGGATATTCCAAAAATTATAAGACCAAATAATGTTGAGTGTTTGGTTGTGTATGTTGGTGCATTTTATAATAAGATGATTTATTGGCTAAGAGACAAGCAACCCACAATGTTACATAAGGCATATCAAATTGCTATGGATATTGAAAATACCTTGAAACACTCAATGATGAAAGGATATAAGTCTGCAAGTATTGGTAGTCTTAGCACACCTCTTGTAAATTGACTTCATGGATCAGACAATAGAAATTCATGTCAAGATAATAGTTCTTCTGCTGCTCTGATTTCAGCATCATCACAATATACAAATGATAGTGAGATTCAAGATGAATATCAATAAAGTTTGAGTAAATTTGATTAGATGTCTTGTGTTTAGAATTTGTATGAAATGAAAAGGCACAAAGAAGAGTAACCCTATGATTTTTTCTCAAGATTTTGGATGCTTTGTTGGAGGTTCCTAAGAATCTTAGACTGGAGGATTTAATATGCATTGATATGTTCTGTTAAATCTATGATTCTAAATTGAGTACATTTCCAAAGGAATTGAAGCCTCAAAATTTTGATCAAATATTTTAGTGGATAAAGATTGTAGAAGGATCCAAGTGTGATCATGCATAAGAGGTGATGTTTCAAAATATTGGTAGTGGTTGTCCAATTAAGGAAAGCTAGAAGAAAAAAAAACAAATGGAGAAGGCATAGTAGAACATGAACATCCATCTTGTTACATGGGTGAATGTAATGATTGTAATAATCTCATAAGTAACATATATGTTGATCAATACAATAGTGATGAAGATGAAGATAAAGGGTTTGAAAATAAAATAGAGAGGCATGAACTACGACTGTGGGATGCCTTAGATGATAAGGAAGAAGTGAAATAAATGCGAGAGATCATTCCCTACCAAAATTTGGTCACTAACAATGATGCATGTGTTATTGATACCTCATTGCAAACTAGGGGGCACAAAGTTAAAAATGAAGATTTGAGCATTCAGTTTGAACATAGTTTCAGTATGGATAGATCTCCCTACTATAGTAACTGTCATGAAATTAGATGTGGTCACTCCTCTTTTGACTATGTTGTCCTCATGAAATGGAGGTGGAATATTTTGCTTTGAATAGAGTGTATGATGATGATAATGGAGATGCATATCTCTTGGAGGAGGATCTAGAGAGTTTCCATAGTATGAATCAAACATGTTGACTATTGATGATATGAACGAAGTTGAAAATATATCTCCATGCCCTTCTAGTGATTGTAATGATTTTGAATACAATGATGATATGGAAGATTTGGACCATCATGTTGAGGGAAGAGATATTTTATGACAAAAATGAATGTGTGGCATAATCCCTTATTTGATGGGCTTCCATCTTCATTAGAAATGAGAAACAGTGATCATTATTGGTGTAGAAATAATCCACTCTTTGTTGATGACTATGATGATGCATCCAATGCAACATTAGAGTATCAAAATGAGAAAATAAGGCTACACATTGATGAGCTCCTCAAAGGTATTGCTTTTGATTATCTTACATCTAAAAGAGATATAGCCAGTAAACCTGAGAATCTATATGAGATTGAAGTTTCTGCTTGTCCTTCTAAAGATAGTAACTATCCTTGTGAAGATGATCCAAAAGTAATTTATTCACATGAAAGTTGTAGTGACATAAATATTGATAAGGTCATGTATGCACAAGTGAATGAGCAAATGACATTGGATGAAAACATGGAGTGTAATGAGGACTTGCCATCAATGAAGCATGTTAATTGTGTGAATGATGAACAATCTGAAGGTAAGAATGTCTATGTTCGGTTGGTTGATCTTAAGCACAGAGCTAGAAATAATGAAGTGGAAAATGAATGTGCTTATCTCACTATTGCTCATGATTTTTTGTGTGAATCAAAAATTTAAATGTCTGCTACAAATAAAAAGGATGATGGTGTACTCATGGATGAAGGAAGGGTCTCATTATTGAATGATCAGAATGTACATAATGACAAGCCTATGGAACTTGAATAAACATCATTACCACCTGATAATGTTGAAAAATTTGTTGGTCTACCTGATATTGTGCATGGATTTACTTTTGCACATGAGTGTCTCGATGATCCAATGAGTGCTAACTTGTTTGGGCCTATTCCTGATGTATTTTGTTTTGAGTTGAATGGTGATTTGGAGAATGAGTCAAAATATGCTACTCAACCTGAGATGAATGCCTTTACCTAGTTTTGGGATGTTGATGATGCATATGACGTCTATTCTCATGATACGAAGGAATTTTTCGATGCAACATAGTTCTGGGATGTTCCTGATTATTCTATTTTCATTTTGTATGCATTTGTGGGTGGTTTTCATGGTACACAACAAAGTGTTTATGAAGGTTTTAGGTTTGATATGTAAATTAACTATGAGATTAGATTTTTTGATGTTATTGACCAGGTTGAATATGAACATTTCACTTTTCCATTTCAATCAGGCATGGTTGGTTTTGTTAATCACAATGAATTTGATTGTTGAGAAATGCTTGGTACAACTATTGATCCATTATAGACAACAAAGGATAAATTTTTTTACAGAGGTAAGAGTTGGCCTTAAGTTTTGGAGGCCTAGGGCCACTAATTTGAGGAGTGAAGCTTATGAAGTTGCATAAGAAGGCTTCTTAAATTCCAAGAGATGTGCACTATATAGGACTATAATTTGTGTACATAGGTTTTGTGTGTTTCTTTTCAGTTGTGTCTACTTGCCTTGTTTGAGAAAGCTCCTAAATTTTTTGTTTATTTTTTGGTCTGCTTCACCATGAGATCTAGTTTCTCACCATACCCACTAGGTGTATCTATCCCCAACCATGAGCCACTAGTAGAGATCCTAATTTTTTTTGAATTTTTTTGATGAGTGTTGCCTTATCGTAGTCCTATACTTCTGTGTTCGAGGGTAGGGCTTAGGGTTTTAGGTTAAAAAACATATTTTTAGAATTTATGTTCATGAATGTTGAACATTCTAATTCTTTGTTAGCCCATAACACCTAGTTACCTTGAGCTATTGAAATAATTATTCACATCGGCCCCTTTTGTCTAAGTCTATTGGTCACCATCTACAAGTTTATCATTTTAATTTTTCAGTGGTTAGGCTAGGGTTTCTTATTAAACAACTTTAGTCTTTTATCTTCACTCATAAGGGATGTGCCTCATCGACCTAGTCAGGTCCCTCTTTTAGGACTAATAATTTTGGCATGTGCATAAATGAAAATCCATGATGGTTGTTCGATTGTCACAAGTAGATCATGACCGATCCCCATGTGCCCATCCTATGTTATTACCTATTATTTTATTCACATAGGCTGGTGGGCTTAAGCCACATGTCTTATGATTAGGTGGGCCTGATGTATTTGTTTAATAATGTAGGTGGTATTAAGGGAAATCAACGGTGATCGATGAATCACATGGAAACATCACAACTATTCCTCGCATGCCCATTCTAATTTATTCTTCATTAAAAATTTTGAATGGGCTAGCGGGTTATTTCCATGTGTGATGTATGGCAGTGGGAAAAATTCTTCCAAGGGGTCGGCAGGTGAAGCTTTGAGAGAGATCAAAAATAGGTGATATTGCTACACGTGTCTTCATCTCAGTCATTCCTTGTGCGCGCATCTATTCTGTGTATTGAGGTGAAAAAATTCACATGGGCGAGAAGGCATTGGACATGTGTAGCCTTTATGAGGTTGGCCATATATCAATGTGTGATCGATGGATGAGATTCAAAATAAAAGTAGCTAGTTGTCATTTCTCTTATGTGAAATCCCTTGGAACATTAATGAATGCATGTTGTAGTTGATCTATTTAAGGAAGATTATTTCTTATTATTCTCATCATTTCGTACTTGTGATAATTGAGAGTTTGGGAATGAGTGTATGAAGTATTATATGTAGTTTTATAGTTTGAGCTAGCTATTTTATGTGGAGGGTGGTGTATTTTTCCTTAAGAAATTTGGAGAGTTACTCTATTAGGAATGGGTAAGGTAGGTGTGTTTTTTGGCCCAACTCAAAGGTCTAGGAAACTCAATCTCCTTGAGTCTCGGGATGACCTTCCCAAGAATGAAAAAGATGTGCTTGAGATCCATATGACTCCAAAGAAGAAATCAAGAGCTGATAGGAGGTCTACAAGGGGTGTTCTCAACCGCACTTATCATCTGAGGAGAAAAATTGTCTCAGAAGAATTGGTCAAGGGTAAGGACAAGAAAGTTGATAGGCCTTAGAGGGAAGCTACGAGAAAGAACAATTATCACCAAGCTTTCATGGGATGTCATCAGGTTCCCATTGAACTCTCAGATGATCCCTCTGATAGTGGAGCTGAAACAGATTTTGGCTACTACCAGTATCTCATGGTCATGAGTGATTTGGATGATTCTGAGGATGAGGTGGTAATGGCTACTCCACTTTCAATATGGACACTAAGTTGGAATTTTTATTCTATTGGTGACAAGGTAGGATAGTGCTTTGTTCTTCTCTAAGCTGGTGTTCAGTTTTTGGTCATTTGTGCTGACATGTTTCCTCTTGGCTGGTTTATTCTGATATGGGTTTCTTTTTATTTGTGCTTTTGTTGATGGTGAATTTTATTGGGTTGGTTTGAACGTGCAAAATTTTGATGTAGTGATAGTGACACCTTTTGGAAGGCTAGTGGGTCTTCTCCAAGGAATGATTTTTGGATATTTTTCTCTCCCCTATTCTAGAAATGATTAGATATAACTATCAGGGGAATATTTTGAATTATGGCGAAATGAGAAATGAGAAATGAAATGAAGTTAACTGTAACTATAATTTAGCCTGGTGCTTGTTGCTCCCTTTTTGTATAAAAGGGATTTCAAGGCTAATTATAGGGGTTCAATTTTTGAGTCT
Organism: Sequoiadendron giganteum; assembly: GCA_007115665.2. Classification (NCBI taxonomy): domain Eukaryota; kingdom Viridiplantae; phylum Streptophyta; class Pinopsida; order Cupressales; family Cupressaceae; genus Sequoiadendron; species Sequoiadendron giganteum. Next base: position 110,826,952 of record CM021101.1, read on the forward strand.
CATAATGGTTTGGGTAAGAACCTAGGCTCAGGTAGAAGCATACTCAATAAATATTGATAAATAGAACAATAGGAAGTCGAGGGTATAATTCACATATGTAGTAATCTCAAAATAGTTTTATGGGAGCTACAAATATGGAGAAAAATCTTAAGTTATAATGCATATACTCTCTATTGTAATACTTCTACAAGTTATTAATGAAATGGTTAACAATCTTCTAGTTCATATTCAATATTTTTGATTGATTGTGTGGATTTTTTATGGGTTCAATTCAATGAATTGATTAAATGCTAAGATAAGATCAAAAATCTGTATGGAAGAACATAGGATTTGGTAAGAATTTATGTGTTAAACATAATGAGTTGCATGTTACAATGTAGTGTGACAATATTCCATTAATCTCTAAGTAAATGGCTAATATATTACTGGTTATTACATGATTTGACTCCATTACCCAATAGATAAAGCATTGGTCTATTCCTTAGCATTTTATTTAGATAAATGAGCTATAAATGCACCTAAGTAGAGATTTGGAATGAGAATAAAAATTATTTAAATGATTTTGATTATAATGTATAACTCTGAAATTCCTCTCAATTCATAGCACTAGGTAGAAATTTATTCAAAGATCAGCCAAATCTTTAGTGAAGGGTGCTTAATTGTATTCAATAGGAATTTATCTATGTATAAAATTTCTCTTTAAGGACTAAATATCTCTTAATTGTGATAAGGAGTAGCCTCCTAGGTTTCATAGAGCTCGAAGAGTAGGAGTGAGGGCTTGAAAATCCTTACGCGTTAGTTGGCCACTAACTTTGAAAGTTCTTGAGCGTAAGGGTTGGCTACCCTTGAGAGGATTTCAAGGTTCAACTAGAAAAAATAACCAACATATGAAACCTTATTTGAAATGCAACTTTGATTGAATTTTCAAATTAAAATTAACTATGATGCAACTCTATACAAACACTATGCAAAATGATTGATTTTTTTAAAAATTCTAGATTTTAAAGGATGTGAAAATGCAAACCTAAAACCCTAAATGAGATACAAACTAATGCAACTTAAGATCCAAAAAATGAGATGCAAATAAATCTAATACAATGCAAATGAATGCAAAATGTAAATATAGGGTTGAAAATGGACTCTAAATCAGCAAGATATGATGCTCAAATGTCGGGTTCACCAAAATGAAATGAAGAAAAATGGGTTTTTAAGGTGGTTTTGATGATAAGGTGGGGTGAGCCAAACTAAACTTGTCTTCCTTTATTTCATTAGGAAATGAGATCCACACATTGAATTGATTAACAACCCTTAGGTGAATCATGTCAAAGTGGAAATATTCAGATTTCCTTATGCTTGAAGGATGGGGGTCAAGGTCAAACAAAACTTTATGGAGAAAAAACAAAAAGTGAAAATGAAAACCAAAGTGGAATGTCACACTTGAAACAACAATATTAATCTCAATACTGACAGAACCAAAAATCAAAATGCAAATCAAAGAAGGGAAGAAACATGTGTACTAGCCACCAAAAGTGCTTTTCTAAAGTAGATCTGGAACTCATTTTCCCATGGGTGAATGGGTCCAAGTGTAGGGTTTTTCTTTAGATTTTATGAGCCTTTAATATAGATTTTAATTTCAATTTTCCTACGTTTCATAGTCAAAATTTGAGATATAACTTCAGGATCTTAGTTTCCATGAGATGACAATAATTTTGATAAGTTTTACAACGTTGACAACTTTGTAAATATTTCTCTTCAAAAGGTCTTCAAGTTTTCTTCCATATAAATTTGCAATCACACATACAAGAGAGAAAAAAAAATATTTAGGATGAATAGGAGTTTTCCTTGGTCAAACCCCATTTTGGTAATCAAATATTGAATTGAAATTAAACATGAAATATGTAATGAAGAATGAACAAAGCTATGTTACCACTCAACAAGCCCTTGAACAAAACCTTGATAATGGAGAATCTTATGAGGTCTATAACTTGCATAAGATGGTTGAATTGGATGCGGATCTTGACACATGAATATTGCTTGACATGATACTTTGAATGCTTGATTTGATCATGAAACCTACATCACAATGTTAGATCCAAAATCATGCATGATGCAAGAAGAATTTGACATGATTATTGATTTTGAATGTTGCAATAAAAAATTGATATTTCTACTCTTGAATTCCATCAATTGATTATAAAATTAGCTCTTGTAATTGAACACTTTAAAATCTAGCTTGAAAACTCTCTAAGGTGAAACTTATAAAATAACCTTGTATTTATAGGCATGTATCCTTAGTTTCCCAAAATTTAAATATCACAAGTTGACATTGAATGATAGATTTGAATATGTTAAAATACCACCAAAAACATAATTGAAATTTAGGTCCTAAGTTCTAGGGAGGACCCATTCACCCATGGGAAAATGGGTCCTAGCTCCTTACACCTAGAACACACATTGCTCGATGTGAAGTGTTATGTTTAGGCATTAATTATTTTCAGATTTCTCCTTTGGAAAATGTAATTTAATACACTTGGAAAATGAATTAAAGGGCCAATTAAGGAATAATTAAGCTCAAATAACTAAAAGGGCCTAAATAAGTGTGTAAATATAATAAGGTACATTTAACAACACTAAATTAAGGAATTATTAAGTCCAATTATAAATATGGAGGGCCTAAACAAGTGAAAGAATGTAAAGGGTTACATTTTTTTACACTAAATAAAGTTACCTACGAAGAAAACTGTGTTATGTAACTAATGACTTAGCCACATTAAAGAAAAAGGTCTAAGGACCTTGAAAAAATAAAACCATATTGAAGGGTTATCTAATTGTAATCTTCAACTTTATTTCTATGAGCATTTCATTTATGGAAGACAAAACTGCATTTATTTTTACTCAAGTTCTCATAATACTTGTGGTATATTAAATCTTATTCATCTAGATATGTTTGGTCCTGTTGATGTTCCTTCAATTGGTAAATCGACATATTATGTTTAATTTATTGATGATTAAAATAGGACATGGGTATAATTTATAAAGAGTAAATATAAAGTTTTCAATCGATTTCAAGAATTTAAAGGGTATGTGCAAGATCGTCATGGAAAAAATAGGCCCTTAAGTGGCGAAAAATTCAAAAAAATCAAAGTTAGGAAAATTAACATAAAAAATTTCAAATAAGTTATGTATATTATTTCAAAAATATGTAAGAATAGAATATATAGAAAATTAAATGTAGTTTCTAAAATACTAGGTTTATTTAAAATAGAAAAATCTATTTGGTGAAAAATTGAAATTTCAATGCAGTAGCACTTAAGTTTTAGGGAAAAAATAAGTACATGTTTGTCTGACCACCCTAACCACAATAAAATGATAATATATTTTTATAACATTTTAGATATAGGTAGAGAACTCATGTCCTAATGTGATGCATATTTTTTTGTAATATTTTTCCAAGTAAATAATTAATTATGATTTTTTTATTACAAATTTTAAAAAATATAAAAACTCATATGTCTGACCACCTTAACTTGGTCAAAACTTCATGAAATTCATTTTTTTTTTTCATCCTATAGTATGTGAAGCATAGAATGTTACACATGTTTTTGATTCAAAAAATGTGATACTGTTTGAAAGCTATAGATTCTTTTCAATCAGCCTATTAATCAGGACTTTAGTTGTAATTCAAATAGAAAATGAATAATAATAACATATTAAATTCAAAGTAAAGTATAATTTATATTGGTGGAAATCTGAGAATCTCCTTTAAAAACCCTTTTCGTTTCATCAATTTTGGGTAAAAAAGGAGTTGTCATCCACATACCCATCATATCGCCACTTTTTGGCCCATCATGATCCTGCACATACACTAAAGCAATGGTTGAGTTGCAAACTGAAAAGAAAATAAAATGTTTAAGGACTGATAATGGCAATGAATTTTTCTTTAATAATTTTCACATATACTATAAATATTGTGGTACTCATAGACAAAAGACAACTCCATATTTTCCATAGTAGAATGGAGTTGCAGAAAGAATGAATAGGAAACTAATGGAGAAGGCTAGAAGTGTGTTGAGTAGTGCTAGTCTAGAAAAATGGTTTTGGGTTGAAGTTGTTACCATTGCTTGATACTTGATTAATATGTCTCTTACATCAACTCTTGTTGATAATATGCATATAGAGGTCGGGTCACAAGCCATCATTAAACATCTTAGAATTTTTACTTGTGAGGCATATGCACATGTTCCAAAGGAGAAGCAAACAAAGCTAGAGAAAAAGGTTGTGAAATTTATCTTCATGGAATACAGTTATGGTTTGAAATGATACAAGCTTTGGGATATTGCTGCACAAAAGGTAATACATAGTATATGTCTTATTTTTAGAGAAACCAAGCCTTCTTCTATTACAATGCAGCCAAAACAAAGTAAATAGGAAGATGTGATTCAAATTCCTTCCACACCTAAGAAAGTTGAATCAAGGCCCATGCATAGACAAGAAGTTGAGTGGAGCTCATATAACCCTGAATCTTCAGAAGAGGAGGATGAAACTCCAACTTAGTTGTTGAACACCCAAAATACAGAGACGGGGATAGACAAGTATTCACTAAACCTTTAAGAATTAAACATCTAATCATGAAATATATTCAATTTCAATAAGGAAAGTGAACCAAAAATTTTAGGGGAAAGAGGATTCCCCAAGGGCTTCTAGGGTTTTCACATAGAAGAGCTAGATAGAGGACTCTTTCATGCTCTAAAACTTGGAGCTCATTCAAGATTTTTTGTTTTGATAAATGTGATTTGAAGTATGTCTAAATGAAATGCCCTAAATGCAATAGATTATAAATGGAAATAAACTAACTATTGAATACAAACTAATGAAACATAGGTTGTTTGAAAACACATGATGATATGCAAAAAGATAGAATAAAGACTATACAAGACAAGATAAGAGAACAAATAAGACAAATGCACCTGTAAATAGACAAGGGATGAAGTGAAGATTGTAGAAGCCTCTGAAATTTTGGAAAATATATTTTTAAGCCAATTGGAATGCTTATGCCAAGCTGGGCGACTTAGTCCCAATTTTGGCAGACTGGTCTAGGCTCCGTTCCAACCAACTGGGTAACCAAATCTTCAAAAATCCCTACCAAAATCACACAATGGGACTAAGTCACCATTATTAGTGACTTAGTTCATTCTAGCTTTTCTAAGACTCAGAAAGTGAAAACGAAAGCCTATAGCCTGCAATCTACTTTCCCACTAAAATCTAGGTCTAAGTCTATAAAATCAACTATAAAATAGAATATATTTTGGTTTCTAATGTGGTATTTTTCTTGGTAAAACCCCTAGTTGGTATTCAAACTTTGAAAGAGATAAGAAATCTGCATAAAACGCTAGCCCTAAGTGTGTCTAAGACTAGGAAATCTAAAATATGATGAAACACTATTCTAATGTGTAAGAACAAGATACATAAGATGAAACTAAGACAATGCAAGAATCATTATAAGAGACCTAGATCATGATAGAAATGAATCTTAGCGACATGAAAACCTTCCTTAGGTTCAAGATAAAGAGAAAATAGAAGATGGAATCACTTTGAAAACAAGTCTTTAGATTGGTTTGATGGCTAGTTTCATCTCCTCAACCTAGATTTCTCCATGATTCTCCATAGACATCCATGATCAACCCTTTGCAATGCGAGATCTTGAGTGATAAGTGAGATTGAAGACCTGTAAAAGCCCTTGTTTGCTACCCTAAGCTTCAACTTTGTTGTAGAAAAAGTAATGAATCTTCTTGTGAAAGATGTTCAACACTTGATTCTTGAGTTTTCTTATGAGAAATGGTTAAAGGTTATGAAAAATGACCTAAAAACATGTATTGGGTATGTGTAGGATCATGATGGGCCAAAAATTGGTGATATATAAGTGATATGATGGCCCATGTGGCTGACGACTTTTTTTTACCCAAAATTGATGAAATGAAAAGAGTTTTTAAAGGAGATTCTCACCTTTCCACCAATATAAATTATGCTTTACTTTGAATTTAATAAATTATTATTATTCATTTTCTATTTGAATTACAACTAAAGTCCTGATTGATAGGTTGATTGAAAAGCATCTATAGATTTCAAATGGTATCACATTTTTTGAATCTGAAACATGTGTCACATTCTATGCTTTGCATACTATAGGATTAAAAAAAAATGAATTCCATGAAGTTTTGACCAAGTTAATGTGGTCAGACATACGATTTTTTATATTTTTCAAAAGTTGTAATAAAAAATTCATAATTAATTATTTGTACTTGGAAAAAAATTACAAAAAAATATGCATCACATTGGGACATGAGTCCTCTGCTTATATCTAAAATTTTATTAAAAAATATTATCATTTTATTGTGGTTAGGGTGCTCAGATATACAACTACTTATTTTTTCCTTAAAATTTAAGTACTACTACATTGAAATTTCAAATTTTCACCAAATAGAGTTTAAAATAAAAAATAAACCTAGTAGTTTAGAAACTACATTCAATTTGCTATATATTCTTTTCTTACATATTTTTGAAATAATATAGATAAATTATTCAAATTTTTACGCCAAGTTGCCTAACTCTAATTTTTTCAATTTTCATCGCCACTTAAGGCCCTGTTTTTTCAATGATGATCCTGCACATACCCTATTTATAAGAAAAAATACCTAATTGTTGGTCATTTTGACTTGAGAGGCCGACACCCATCAATTTTTTTTATCAAGTTAGAGATTTTCCCAGTCAAAAGTGAAAATAGCCCTAAAAGGGACTAAGTCGCCACCTCGAGTGACTTAGTTCCACCCAGGGTTTTTGAAGTGGGATTTGTGATATTTGAGTGATTTTAATGTTTTTTGTGAGGTTTTCTATGATTTATTAGGTAAAATAGCCTTCAAATTCAAAGATAGCGAGTCTTAGGGGCCTATAAATGTTGTTTTAGGAGGGCGATTGATGTAAGGGTGTCTAAAGTAGGACCAAATTAGGCACAAAATTGTCCTTCCAAGGTATACAATTTTTGGTAACACATTTAGCCCCCACTTTAATGCCCATATGACTTTATCTGCATATGTAAGCTAAAGGACTCTAAATAATGCACTTTGTTTTCATAAATGGATACTCATTTAAAGGTGGGAAAATGAAGCCCCTAGTGTAGATATCTACAAAACCATGATGTTAGGAACTGCATCCTGCAACACAAACTCGTTAGCTATCAAAAAATCCTCTTATTTAATTCATAGCAATCAAATTCAAGGGTAGATGTATGCCCCTCCTTGATTTCGCTTGCTTTACGAAGGTGGAATCAAGGTAGCAATCTAGCCACATTGAATGAGGACACACATATCGAAGGGAATTTCCAAGTACCATGCCAGATAACGATAGCTGATTCATGATGTAGGGTGGGGAAACACAATTTTGACGCAACAAACGACATAAAAAATGGAGTTCAATAGCACCTTTTATGTTGTTTTGAATTAAAAACACTCTAATATGTCTAAGATAGTAAAAGTATGAATGTGCTTATATGAGAATGAGAAAGAGTAAAAAGAATGAAAATGAGGTAATTTTTCACTTAATTTTTCATTTTACCTTTTTTTATCTTGAGAGTGGCAAGAGAGGAGTGAAATATTTTGAGCAGACAAGATTTTATACCTGCGAGACTACATGTGCTACGGGATCAAGTGGCATGCGGTGAGTGGCACCACGAGGTGAGTCAATTTTTCTACCTTTCCTTTGTGATTTTTCAATTATTTAATGATTTATATGTATATTTAGGTTAATTTAAGATCATGGAGAAAAATTTCACAAAGGGTCCCCTTTTTCGCAAAGCATCTGATTTGTTCGCAAAGTGTCGCTTTTGTTCACAAAGTGTCCCACTTTTTCGTAAAGTGTCATGTTTCTTTGTGAAGTGTCGCAAAAGGGTTCTAAATTATCTAGGGCATTAAATAAAGCACACTAGAACAACATTAGTATAGTTGCATGATGAATTAGAGTAAAATTGGAGATATAAGATGATTTATAGAGAATATTTTTATGTTTTTGATAGGTACAAACCTGTTCGTGACAACATCTGGGTGGGAGACAGTTGAGATTTTTGAGAGATTTAGCCCCCGCTTTGTCAACGGAGGACACAAAGAATTTGCAGGATGTGGGGATCTGCTGGGTGTACGTCATGCCCCCCATGAGGTACTATGATGTAATGTTGATGGCATTATGTGAGCGGTGGAATGCAAATGCATGCACATTCCATCTACTGACTAGAGAGATGATAGTTAGTCTAGCGGACATGCACTATATACTCCAAGTTCCTATTCAAGGGGAGTGATTGTGCTTCCAAAGATACCATACCTTTCGTGAGCAGTGGGTTGATATGTAGTACTCCCTAGATGGATTAGTTCATGATGAGAGGGTGTTAGGATGATTGACCTAGCAATGTTACTTTATTCATGAGTGCCAATGGTTAGATGGATTATGATGCATACCATCACATTAGTACTCCTTCTAGATGGATATGAAACACACCTTGAGGTTGGGCTAGTGCATCTGATACGAGGGATGGTAGAGTACAAGAAAATATACGCTTGGGGATGTTGCATCCTCACATATTTGTATTATGATTTGGGACAGTTTTTGTTTCAGGAGGCAGATAGTATGGTGCATTGTATGTTTCTATACTTCTGGTCCCTAGAGCATATCAGATGCACTAGGCCTACTAGCTTCATGTTTCCTACAACAATTGGGTATCCTCAGGTCTTCGACTATCCTCTTGTAATTATATAAAATATTCCCTGCAAGATAGAATAGTGGATTAGTAATACCTACAAGTCAATAAAACATCATACAATAGAATGCAAAGGATAAAATGTAAAGAAATGCAAGAACTAGAAAGATCTCACCGATTTCTACGCTTCATGGCTGACTTCTATTGCACCTCCTCAAGCTTGTTGTTGATGATGGATGCCCTCAGATTTGTGAGAAAACTCTAATGTGCCTAGACCTAGCAAAGCTTTTGAAGGATTTATGAAATGACTCTATGTGCAAACTAGAATTTTACTTCTGTTATGCAAATAGTAATAATAGCCTAAGATGATATGTCAATGCCAATAAATGAGATAGATTAAGCGATGATCGATCCCAAAAATGAGATCAAGATTGTCATTTTATAGAAACTACAATCTTGAACGGACGAATTAGATGAGATATTCAGAAATGCCCTAGAATCAACGGTTAAGATTCAAGGTGACAACTCTCAATTAGGGTTAGGGCAACAATCCCCAAATGTGTGGACAAGATTTAATTTAATAAATTAAATCGACGGTGGAGAATAAACGTGACCTTGAGATGAAATTAGTAAAAATAAGAAGATAAGAGGATGAGATTTTAGAAAATCAATATTTTTAGAAATTACTTGATTTGTAGAAGAATATTTCCCTTTTGAATTAAATTAATTCAAAATAGGGATTTTGTGAGATAATAAGTAATTTATTTTTGAAATTAATTACTAAATGAAGAATCAGTTAACCATGTGAGATATTTTTAAATGATTTGTTTAATTTAAAAATATAGAAGTCTCACATGCCGTAATTAAATAATTAAAGATAATTATTTAATTTAGAAGAAGTAGTTAATTAATTAAATAAATTATCAAATCTATTTAATTAAGAGGATTTAGGAACTAGTGACATATTAAATCAATCTATTTTAAATATATTTATTTAATAATCAGGAGGACATTAATGATAAGGATTAATTAAATAAATACGACTTTATTTAATTGCAAGAAGACTTTGATAATTAGTGACATATTAAATAAGTAAATAAGATTTATTTATTTAATAATAATGAAGAATGAATTAATTAAATAATTATAAATTATTTAATTAATAGTTGAATATGGGTTAGAAACATTATTATAGAGTTATAATCATGTCATGGTGAAAGGTGGTAAACTAGTGGTCACAGGCCTAAGTCATTTTTAGGTGTCTACATTTGGCCCTCTTTGTCAAAATGCAACTTGAGACATTGTGGCAAAGAAAACAAGTCCAGAATATGCCCCATTGAAGGTACAAAGTGCCTATGCCCCCTTGGGAAAATTTTTGAATTTCGACCCGAGGTTTGAAAATTTTGGAAAATATCCCGACTAACTCTATTAATGACTAGAAAAGTGATGGTGCAATCCGATTAAGAAATGGAGGATGTTAAGCAAGCCAAAATGTTGGTCAAAGGTGGTCAAATGAGTCACCACTAGAACCTACTAGGTCAAAACCCTAATTTTCAGCCTATAAATAGGTTGAAAAGGTAAAACCAAGTGTCATTTTGTCATTTTCTAAATAAAATTTCAGATATCAGAGCTCAGAGCGACGATGGTGATTTCAATGACTACACACTGTGGATACCATGTGTGGACATTCCGATGACCCGAGGGTGCAAAGGCACCAGTAAGTACCCTATCCAACTTGTCAATTTTTGAATTTAATGCATTTATAGGGTAAAAAAGGGTTTTAACATATGCGTTGCGATGCAAATGATGTCGCGTAAGTCACAAATGCATTTGTGTTTGCCACATTTGCTTGCGTCGTGATGCATGTGCGATGGGTAGTTAGGATTTCTTGTTAAGTTGCGTATTTGTGAGGTTAAATGATGCAATCGCCAGATTGCAATGCAAGTGAGAATATATGCAACACATCTGCTTTTTTGTGTCGCAATTGCCCAGTAGAACGCTGCAAGAGCAAAACCGCGACGCGAATGGCACATACATGATGCAAGTACTGTTAGGCCGCGCAAATGCTAGATAATGCAACACATTTGATAAATTGTGATGCAATTGCCATGTTCAGAGCTGCATTTGACAAATTGTGATGCATTTGTGATCAATGCGATGCAGTTGAGTTGACTGGAGTTGACTTTAATTTTGGATGCATTTTTATTTTAGTAATGTTGATATGTGGGTGGTAACTCGTGTTTTTGTATGTGCAAATGCGATTGGTGCCGATTTACACACGTGAGTTTAGGCTGATGACCTACGCCTTTAGAGATCACCTAAACGATAGATAGAGACACCAATTGATGGCACTAGGTCTATATCATATCACTTATATGCCCATTATTCTGGCAAACAAGGGTTTGCTAACAACTCTTTGTGATAGATGGCACTCAGAGATCAACTCATTTCACCTACCTACTGGAGAGGCGATAGTGACCTTGGAGGATGTCTACCATATTCTCCACATTCCAATTAGCAGAGAGAGAGTTATATACGATCCACACCGAGGGTGATAGGCCCTATTAGAGATGTATGAGGGTTTCGATGGTGCCCATTTGGGTATGGATGGGTATGAGATTGGGTGGGATGTGGTAGCTGACCAGTTTCCCAGGTGGGATGTTATGTTGATGACACTAATTATCAGGTTGCTGATTCCAGATCGCCGTGGTCATGGATTTCCCATTGGATGGGGAGATGTACTTGTCTGTATGCAAGGATAGAGGACTATTTTTGCTTGGGGGCCCTGCTTGTTGGTGATGCTTTATCATCAACTTCATGAGGTTTCTTATCATCAAGGTCATAGTATTAGCTATGGTACTACCCTTTTGATGATCTGGGCATGGTAGTGCATTCCCGTCTTTCGACCGCTAGCACAGATGCAGTAGTTGGGTGATGGGATGCCATACATTTATCTGTATGCGGGGTCAGTTGGTGAGACTCATGTGGGAGATACTGGTTATTGGTGTCATCGGATTGATATGATGATCTTTTTTGTTTGGAGGTCTTACAAAGATTGTGCTCAGTGGTTAGATGCGGATGGCCATTTATCCTTTTGTAGATAGTTCTAGTATTTGATTGGCCGCACAGTATAGACTCAATGGATTATTGAGATTTACTTGCCCCAGCGGGTGCTACGATCGTTCAGAGAGCAACAGGTTGTGCCAGTAGGCATGGCAGAGTATGCTTAGTCTTCCAGGGAGACCATGTGGGGTCCGCCCATATCAGTGATAGTGGCTGAGCAACAGGTTGATGGTTTAGTAGTAGTGCAGTGGATGTGGAGAGGGGTTGGGGGGAGAGATGGAGGTAGGGGAGATGGAGGCTGAGGAGACGGAGGTTGTGGTGGGGGAGATGATGGGGGTGGTGGATGAGGAGGGGGTGGAGGAGATGAGAGGGGTACCAGGAGGAGGAGGGATGACGGAGGGTGGAGGAAGCCTAGGAGAGTTAGGAGGAGAGTACGTGGTGCACCATTTTTTCCCATCCAAGAGGAGGGTGAGGAGAGAGAGGTGCCTACGGAGCAAGAGGCAGTGGCGAAGGTCAGAGGGGGAGAGGAGGAGATGGAGGTGAGGGTTGAGGAGGAGGTGAGGGGTGGAGATGAGGAGACAGAGGTGAGGGCAGAGGAGAGGGTGAAGGAGGATCCATTTGTTGGGGGACACCCTTTTGATATAGATGTTGAGGAGGTCTGGGTTGAGAAAGAGAGAGATGAGGAGGAGGAGGAGGAGGAGGAGGAGGATGAGGCAGATCAGAGACTATGGGAGCGTATGATTTTTGGGGATGATGAGGGTGATAGATCACCCATTTTTCCTGTCAATGCCACCATTGATCAGTGGATCACTGATATACAGAGCAGACTTGGTGTGGCCTTCTCTCAAAATAAGGCCTTGGTTGCGGAGTTAGAGGTCACCTAAGTGGAGAGAGATCAGGTTTGTCTCTGATGGGAGTCAAACCAATGGGTCACTAAGTTTGTCGAGCTATGTTCAGGGCTAATAGGAGACATGGACAGAGAGTTGGCCAGGATGGCAGAGAGCAGGGGGCGGTACAGGTTGTTGTATGAGTAGGCAGTTCCCCTAGAGAGATGAGATCCAGGATTGTCTCGATCTTATAGCACGATAGGCAGTGGCAGTCAGACTCATAGTAGCAGGTCACACAGCAGTAGCCATACTAGTGCTGAGGGGTCCACTGCATCTAGTTGGTCATTAGGCCACTAGTCACATAGCTCACACAGGAACTCGTCAGGCCATAGCCATAGGTCAGATCATGGGCACAAATCAGTGTCATCAAGACACTAGGCAGAGCAGAGCCAACCTCCTATTACTGATCCTTCAGGATCTCAGAGTGAAACATAAGACACCACTTTGATTCAGGTCACTTTTTACTTGATGGGACAGTCACAGCCACCTCGCAGTTCACCTCCACAGAACGGAGGGGGGCTATCATAGTACTGATCTTTAGACACTTGTATATTTTTTTATTCGAGCCTGCAAGCTCCATTTTTGGGATATCATATGACTCTATCTTGTGACATGACATTTTTGAGATTATATATATATGCGATGCAGTTTTGATGTGGTCTATATGATTGTATGTGTTATGGTATTCTATGCTTTTATCAGATTTTTATGTAATGCTTTAATGATTATGCTATGAGATGTATGGATGTTACATTTATGTTTATGGATTTAATTATGGATGTGGTTATGTATGCATGCATTGTGTAATGTGATAATGATTTGATTTCTATGCAAATGTAAAATATGATGTTTATTGTTGATGCAAATGATGGTTTTATGAATGATAGCGTTATGCAATGTAAATTATGGTAATTGATTTATGCAAATGTGAGAAGTGAAATAAAATTCTCATGTAAGTATGTATGCAACTTTTTTTTTTGTATATCACAGGATATCATCAAAGAATGAGAGAAGAGAAGGCAAAGATTGATCTTAGTGTGAATAAAGAATGCATGTTAGTGCGGAAACTAAAAATCCTTCAAAGCTTTGCTATAGTACTATCCTAGTTATTGCTCTTAATCATCATTGGGCAAAAAATGTCATGATGGGCGACAAACACTATTATATGATGTAGAAAAATAGTGTGCAAGGTCGAACCATCACGTAGACCAAATACTTGCAAACAAAGATGATCATGACTCATATGAGGAACGTAATTGCCCCTAGTCCTTTTGTCTTGACCAACTGTTAGAAAGGCCTAACTAATCATTAGACGTCGATGCTTCTCTAAATCTTGATGATAGGAAATGCTTGAGAAACTAGCCACATGATAGTAAAAAATAGATAGGAAAATCATCATACTATGTCGTCGCTTCTCTAAATCCTAAAGTCAAGACATCCTAGAGAAACTAGTAGCAGAGTTATTTTAAAAGACAAGGATAATCGTCATGATATGTCATGGTTCCTAAGACATAAGGAACTAATATTGTGATAATCATCAAAAAGACAAAAAACGTTTTCCAAGTGTTTGCCAATTGTTTTTAATGTCAAGTATTGCCAAATGTCGAGCGATATCAAATTTAGGAAGGACGTATCCTAAATGACGCTGATATCTAGGAGATCAATTCTCAGAGTTAGGAGAATCCATCAAAATTTTAGATGATGATGATGATGCTTAGGAAGGACACATCCAAAAGCGTAAAGGAATGATGATAGGTACTTTTCAGAAGGACACATCTGAAGAAGAACCCAAAATTTTGCTAGGTGAATTGTCTTGGTAGAATTTGACATGTCATTGTTGACATGCTGAATTGACTAAAAGTGTTGATGAAATAGATTGTTGATAGACTGATAGTGTGAGTTTGCCAGAATATTTTCTTGATTTGAAGATATTTTGATGTGTGTGATTTTATTGTGCCATGAACCCTAATAGACTGACCTAGTGCGGCCTCAAGGGCTCATCGACAGATGGCCTTGCCTATGTCATGCACTCAGAGACATCGTAGTTTGACACAAACAATGACATTGTCCAAAGGGCAGAAGTTTTGAATCATGATTTTATTTTGACAAACCTAAAAGGACTGACCTAATGTCTTGGGGATTCAAAGATGAATCTTGCCTATGTAGCAAATGCACAGAGACAATGCAGTTTGGACCAGGATGAAGATTGATTGACGTGATCGATTGAATTGATCAGATTGACTTTGATTTTGGATTTTGACATTGATTTGGATGTTTTTGTATTTTCTTAGGACACTTTTTTATTTTTTAGGTCTTTTTTCTGGACTTTTTCACTTTTTAAAGATTTTTTCAGGACTTTTTAAGAATGTAGAGTCATGTGTGGTACCCACTGTAGTTGCACGATAAAGGTCTTGCCCCTAGACAAAGTGGTGATTATCTGAATCCACTGATATGGAAAATAAGCAGACAAAAGGAAAGGATATGCAAGGGATGATGTCAACCAAAATGCTAACCATGGTCGGAATTGATAGGACTTAGGACAGATGTCGTGAATGTGTCAAGCCTTTATGATTATGACAAATGGATAAAGGTCTATTTGAGTGACAGTAGATGGCAGAGCAACGATCAACTATGCATGGTGCCTATTTTCTAGGTTTTCACCATGGTACTTATCGACAACGCCTGTTTGCTAGGTTTTCACTATTGGATGAATTCATTTCTTTTACTATTTTTCCCATTTTTTGATTTTTTTTGGGTGTCACCAAGATGCTTGTTTGCCAAGTTTTCATCAAGGGACGATTTTTTTCTTTATTTTTCAATTTTTTTTGTATTTTTAGGTTTTTAGCCAAGCTCCCTGATGCTATGTGTAGAACTTTCTCAAATGTAAGCTATTGATAGGTTCTGTCAACTGTTCTCCATCAGGTGTGGCTAACTGATAAGCTCCAAAACTGAATGCTGCAGTAATAATGTAAGGACCAAGCCAATTAGCCTCAAATTTGCCAGGATTTTCATGGTTTGCTTGATTTCTTAGGTTCTACATTAGGACTAAGTCACCAATTTCAAACTTTCTCACCATTACTCTTTTGTTATAACTTCGGCATAGCCGATTTTGATATGCCTACAGATGATTTAAGGCATTTTGTCATCTTTCTTGTAGCATTTCTAGCTCATGTAAGCGAGTATGTATGTATTCTTCATCATCAATCATTCCTTTCAAGGACACTCGGAGAGAAGGAATTTCAACCTCGATGGGAAATATGGCTTAAGATCCATAAACCAGGGAAAATGGAGTGGCTCCAGTGGGGGTACGAATGCTGGTATGATAGGCCCATAAAGTAGGATTAAGTTGCAGGTGCCAATCTCGGCCAACGTCATTGATGGTCTTCTTCAGAATGCAAAGGATTGTTTTATTTGACGCCTCTGCCTGGCCATTACCTTGTGGGTAATATGGGGTGGAGAAATGGTGTTGGATGTGGAATTGCACACAGAGTTCATGAACGTCCTAATGTTTGAATGGACTGTCATTATCTATGATGATGGATTGTGGAACAGCATACCGACAGATGATGTAATTTAGAATAAACTTGGATATTTGCTTTCTGGTAATGTAAGTGAGAGGAATGGCTTCGATCCACTTAGTAAAGTACTCAGTGGCAGTTATTATGAATTTATGGCTGTTAAGAGGAAGATGGATGGATCTTGCCCACGAGGTCAAGTCCCCATTGTGCAAAAGGCCATGGAGAAGTAATTGGTCTCAGTTCTTGTGCCGGTGCATGAATTAGGTCACTATGCACTTGGCAATTCTGACATGCTTTGACAAACTGAAGAGCATATTTTTCTAATGTCAGCCAATAGTACCCAAGTCTGGTGACTTTCCTAACTATCATTGGACCACTCAAATGAGATCCACATATACCCTCATGTACTTCTCATAAAGTTGTTTGGGCTTCATTAGTGTCGAGACAGCGAAGAAGGGTGTTGTCAAAGCCACAGCGGTATAGGGTGTCATTGACGATGGTGTGTCTAGCAACTTTTTGGATGAAGGACTTTCGTTGGTTGTTGGATAGGTTGGGTGGTAGGGTTTGGGATTTAAGATAATCATATATGTCTTCATACCAAGGTGAACTGGGACCAACAATCTCACAAACCATTTTTGACTCTGGGATATCATATACAGGCATCAACAATTGTTCCACTAAGAACTCAAATTGTGACACATTTTGAGGGATGTCTAAGAGAGATCCAATAGTACCCATTGCATCGGCTTCCCTATTTTGTGCCCTTGGGATTTTTTCAAAAGCAATCATTGTGAAATATGTCATGAAGCTATCCACCATTCATTTGTAAGGAAGAAAATTTTCATCCTTTGTGTCATAATCATCATTCACTTGATTGATGACCAACTCAAAATCTCAGAATATGAGCAATGTCTGAATTTTCCATTTGATTGCTATTTTAAGACCTGTGACTAGTGCTTCGTATTCTACAATGTTATTTGTACAAGGGAATGCAATCCAAAATGATTTAGGAATTGAATCCCCTTGTGGTGTGATGAATAAGATACTAGCTCCTGAACCATGACCAGTGTGGGACCTGTCGAAATATAGCTTCCATGGTAATGCAGGTTCTACGTGAAAGATAGAATCATTAGGAAAATCTACTACCAGTGCATGGGTAGCCTGGATGGGTGCATCTACAAGTTGATCTGCTATTACTTGACCTTTTATTGCTTTGTGCTCCACACATTGTATGTCATACTTGCTTAATATCATGACCCACTTCGCCAAGCGACCTGTCAATGCTGCTCAACTTAGAAGATATTTTAGTGGGTCAATCTTGGCTACCAGATGTGTTTGGTGGCTCAGCATATAGTGTCTTAGTTTTTGTGCCGCAAAGACAATCGCAAGGAATTCCCTTTCAATAGTAGTATAGTTCAGTTGATATCCTATCAGTGTGCAACTGATGTAGTATATGGCTCTTTCTTTTTCTTCATGGTCATTTTGTGCCAATAATGCCCCAGTTGCATTTGTCATTGTGGAGACATACAAGATCAATGGTTTTCCCTCAATAGGTGGCATCAACACTGGTGGTGTCAATAGATATTCTTTAATTTGTTCAAAGGATATGTTGCATTTATCCATCCATACAAAAGGAATGCTTTTGCGTAATAGATATTGAAATGGTTGACACTTATTTGCCAATTATTCGATGAAGCGGCAAATTGACTGTAGTCTACCGTGAAGAGTTCTCAGCTCACTGATTCCTTTTCATGGAGGCATGTGTAGAATTGCTTTGACCTTTGCATGATCAACCTCAATGCCTCGTTGTGAAACTATGTATCCCAAAAGCTTGCCTGAAGTGACTCCAAAGACACATTTTTTTGGGTTCAAACAAACCTTGTAATCTTCAAGCCCTTTGAAAATTTTGTCCAAGACTTTTAGATGTTCTTTCCATGTCAAATATTTTTCCAATAGGTCATCCACATAATATTCCATTTGGATATGCATCTTGTCATGAAAGATTGTAGTCATAGCCCTTTGGTATGTTGCACCTGCATTCTTTAAGCCAAAATGCATGACATTCCAATAGTATGTTCCCCAAGGGTAAGTGAATGTTGTTTTGTGCTGATCCTCTATTGCAATTTTGATTTTATTATACCTCGAGAAACCATCCATGAGGGAGAACATCTCATACCCTGCTGTGAGTTCAACAATCATGTCTATATTTGGTAAGGGGAAGTCATCCTTTGGGAAAACCTTGTTCAAATCTCTGAAATCTCTATAGATACAGATTTTTCCATTTGGATTTGTGATAGGTACAATGTTAGATATCCAATCAGCATAGTCTATTGACCTTATAAACCCAGCATCCAGTAACTTCTTTAGTTCTGCTTTTACCAATAGTGCAATTTGTGGATGCATTTTGTGCAACTTTTGTTTGACTAGCTTGATTCCTAGGATGAGAGGAAGATGATGTAAAACCAGTTCCGGATCAAGGCCCGGCATGTCAGCATATGACCATGTGAAGTTAATTTTCTTATTTGTGAAGAATTGTTGAAATTCAGGTTTTTCTTCTTCTAATAATGATGCGGCCAAGAGAATCATTTTGGGATGCTCTGGTGTGGCTCTGTTAACTTCCATTGTGTCTTCAATGAGCATAGCTGATTTTTCCTATATTATAGGAAGAAAGTCCAATTCTCCATCCTTAGGCGCCTCAGAGAGGTTTTCACCTTCGAATACGTCCTTTGTTTTTACTATTTTGCTATCAAAAGGTGCCTTGCGGTTTTCACCTAAAAAGATTTCTTTTTTTGTTTTATTCTTTGTATTTTTGTGACTGGAGAATTGCACAGTCTCCCCGAAGTAAGCTGCACAATCTAGATCAATGGAAAACCCTATTTTGTTATCACCCCATGGGATGTCGTCACAGAGGCCCATGAATTCTGCAATTGCCTCATCATTCTAAAATGTGTCCATCACTGGTGGTTCTTGTTGGTCCCAGTCAATCAATTGTGGGTAAACAAGGGGGATTCCATCATCACTGTTGGTAAAGGATGGGGAAGATGCGAAAAGTGTGCAAATTGATGCCTCAAGTGTAAAGGCAAAGTTGTCAATTTCCACTTTTGTGTCTAATGCAATGGATGATCCATACTCTGAGTCAGATTAATCGAATTCAAAATCATAATATGGGATAATATTATCGACATCATGACTAGTGGTTGGCATTTCAGAAGTATGGATAGTGGGCTCAGATAGGTTAGGCTCATGGGTGGGCTCAGGAATGGGGTGGGTTGATTCAGGTATTGCTGACGAAACCTTGTGTTCTTCTGGATTCCAAGGAATGCTTACCCATTCCTTATTTTTGGAATGTCGGTCAATAGGGTCAATGTTATATTCCTATCAGAATATTTCTTCAAATGAGAGTTTTCCACATTCTAGGAATAGTTCGTCAATGTCATAGTCACTTAGGGTTTTGTCAGATCCCCATTCCCATTCATTGAAGTCAGTTTCGGTAAGGGATTCTTCGCTTGTCTTGACACTTTCTATTGTCATTACATCCTTACATGAAAATTCATAGGTACATTGACCGTCAGTTCCGAGTTGGTCGAACCCTATCCCTATATACTTTTGTCTTGCTTTTATTATGATAGGTTCCCTCCTTCCATTTCCCTCCTTTCCAAGGCCGCTTGTGCCATCAAAACCTAGTGCCTTGCATATCTCATAGCCTTTTCCATAGAGATGCACTGGTAGTGGGGGTAACTCTTTTGGGTCTCTGTAGATCCAGTTAGCTATGTCATCGATGACTTCATTACCCATATTTCCCCATAGTGTGAAAACACTTGCTGGTGGAACCTTGAAAGTTTTTTTGGGCTCAACTACAAAACATGGTCTACCATAGACTTTAGGTGGCTTAGGTATTGTGGTGATACAATAAGCCATATTCAATTTGAACTCTCCATAGCCAAGGTCCTGAATTTGAAGATCTTTACTTGGGATGGAGGCTGAGGAAGATGGTGTGGTAGAAGTTGATGGCATGGATGATTTTGTGAGTGTGGATGGATCAATATATTTGGATGAAGTGGAAGTGGAGGCCTCTTGATTGATGGGTACCTGGTGCTCAGCAGTGGCTCATAGGTTGGTACAGTATTGAAATGGATCGGGATCTCCTAGGATAGTGATCTCAGTATCATCAAAAGGAAATTCTAGGCACTGGTGGTATGTGGATGGAATGGCCTTTAGAGCATGAATCCATGGTCAACCAAGTAAGATGTTGTAGTGTATATCATGATCCAAGACCTGGCATGTTGTATCTATGATAACTGGTCCCACTCGGAGTGGAACTGCGATGATGCCTTTAGAAGCACATTCTTCATCATCGTATGCCTTGATGACTGTGCTTTTGCTAGCATCTACACATGTATCAGAGAAACCTAGAGCCTTAACCAATTTTAAAGAGAATATGTTCAATCCTGCTCTGCCATCTACTAAGACTCGTCTAACCTTATGTTTGTGGAAAAAAACCTCGATGTGAAGGGAATCATTATGAGATGGTTTGGGCGAGGAGTAGTCAGTGCCTGAAAAGGTGATGTGATGAGGCGAGTTCAAGTATCCAACCATAGTCTCAAAGTGGTTGACATCAATATTTGTTGGGATGGACAACTCTTGCAACACTTTATCCAAGATGACCTTATGTGCGGGTGAAATACGGGGCAGTTTGAGAATGGATATTTGCGCAGGTATTTTATTCAATTGCTCAATAATGTTGAACTCCATTTTTGTGTTTGACTATCTGGTGGATGGACCAGGTATGGTGATTTTAGGTTGATGTGCAGAAGGACCTGGGATGGTGACCTTGCCTTTGCATGTTGTGACATTGCATTTCGGGGCCTTTTTAATGGAAATGGTATTAACACATTCATCTTCATTAGCAGCGTAAAGATTGTTACTAATGGTACCACCAGGATAAATGTAGGTAGGACGGTCATTGGTGTAGGCAGGATGGATGCAATTTGCTTGATTATTGGTATTCTTTGTGCTAGATGAGGAAGCTTTACCATGATCTTGGAGTGGGTTTTTGTGGATAGTGTTATCTGCATTAGACGTAAATGATTGACCACCTAACTCGATGGTGTGTTTCTCAATGAGGTCTTGCACCAGATTTTGCAATTGACGACAAGAGGAAGTTTTGTGCCCTTTGGCATGGTGGTAATCACAAAATGCGTTGTCATCCCACCATGACGACTTGAATTGACTAGGGTCATACGGTTTAGGCTCTTACAGTGTTATGACATTGTTTTGAAGAAGTTTCTTCAATAAAATTTTGATAGGCTCACCCAAAGGGGTGTATGTGCTCTTTTGGAATTGTTGAGGTTAATGCAACACCTTTGATTAGTTTGATTAGAATTTATTTGGATGGCATTTGCAGTTGGTTTCAGTGTAGTTCCAGGTGCATTTTGATTTTGTACTCCTTTGATTCTGAGTACATGACCTATTACATTGACAGTTTTTGCATCAACTACACTATCATTCGTGATATGCTTGTTCTTAACCCAGTATTTTTTTTTATCATTTGAGCTACTTGGGTTATTATTTGTGGTGGTATTGATGGTTTTGCCGCCATATTTCAATTCGCCTTTTGTGATCAAGGATTTCTCAAGTTGAACACCTTTTTCAATAAGGTCAACAAAGGTGGTGCAACAATGGACTTGTAAGCCATACCTTAGCGGTCCTAGGAGAGTTTGTACAAACATGGTGACTTTCTCCTTTTCAGGTATTTCTATTAGACATCTACTTGCTAAGGTTCTCCATCTTTGAAAGAATGGAATAAAATTCTCTCCTACATCCTCTTGGGTAAGTCTACATAAAGAGGCAATGTTGATATCCGTGTCAATGTTATAGGCATAATTTTCAACAAACTTGTTTGCCAATTCATCCCATGTTTTGATTCCCTTAGGCAAAAGCAAGAACCATTCTAGTGCATGAGTTGCGAGACTTCTAGAAAAGAGTCTCATGAGATAAGTTTGCTCATATGCAATGTCCATGCAACTAGTGGTGAATTCTCTTATGTGTTCAATGGGGTTTGTTTTGCCTTTGTATTTGGGAAAATGAGGTACCACATATCCATGAGGAAATGGTGGCATATACAAGGTTGTGTCAAATGGATATGGACACAAGTCATGTGACAAGTATGACTTTTTATTGGATTTTTGCAAGGTCTCCACTTGCCTTTGAATAGCAATGAGTTGGAGTGTGAGTGTTTCCACCATGGGGTTGTTGGTAGTATCACACATGTTGGTGATAGGGACAGCTTGAGTGCCCACTTGTTGTGATGAGATGTGTTGATTTGGATTTGGTTGTTGGTGCACAAAATGAGTGTTTTGATTATGCGGTTGTTGGAAATGAGTGTTTTGATGAGGGATGTGCTATTGTGTATGAACTTGAGAGGCATAAGTGGGGATATGAGATCCTGCCATGTTGGATTGAATTTGAGGGCCTTGTTGATTTTGGGCATGTTGATGCCCAAATGGAGTGAAGGATTGAGGACCTTGTTGATTGTGAGCATGGTGAAGCCCAAATGGAGTGAAGGATTGAGGACCTTGATTGCCTTGCTCAAATGATAAATTGTGGCCATGAGGAATGTTGGTGTTTTGGCCCATAGGAATGTTGGTGTTTTGGCCCACAGGAATGTTGGTATTCACGTGTGAGGAAGTGGGTTGGGTGCCTTGAATGAAAATTCTTCATTTATTTCTCCCAAAAGGTTTCGATGAGTTGGTTGCCATAGAATTTGAAGAACCTAATAATAGGTTTGTTGAAGTACTCATGGAACTAGATGAAGTTCCAAAGAGGTTTGAGGTGGTTGCACCCAATGTTTGTGAAGGGATGGTGGATGTTTGTTGGGGGATGGATTGTGATGTAGTGTTGGTTTGGGAAGATGATCCCCCAATAGATGTTGTGTTGGTTGTGGTGGTAGTGTGACCAAGGGAGGTAGCATTGATTGTGTTGATGACATTTTGTGAAGAAGCTCCCATAGAAGGATTGTGTGATGGTGGAGTGGGAGAAGTTGCTCTAAGAGTGTTAAGATCAAATCCCTTTGGTAACTTAGCCCCTTGTTCAAAGAGCATAGTTAGGAATCTAGAAGAGTCATTTAAGACTACTTCTTCCACAAAAGCAGCAACTTCTGGATGCTGGGCAGTAGATAATAAGTCTTCTTCAAAGACTTGCCCATTTTGATCTTTGTGGAAAAATTGTTCAAGAAGATGTGATGGAGATGGTGGGGTGTTCATTTCACTGAAAGGATTGATGTTGGAATTTCCCATGTCAAAACAAGGATTGATCATGGCATTAGGGAAGGAATCCATGCCAGTTGTGAAATCAATGAAGTTGGTGTCTTGTCCAAAGGAATCCATGAGTCTTTTCTTTTTCTGCAGTCTAGTTTCAACCATAAAAGTTTTGCTCAACTTTGGGATGATGGAGAGAATAATCTAAGTATGACACTATGTTTTTTTTTTTTGGTTTCTTTGGATTTTTAAAGGATGCTATGAAATGCAAGTGAGACTATAGACTTGTGAATGCAAATGGTGTGATACTAAATGCAGATGCCAAATGATATGCAACTAAAAGATCCTAAGATGTACTTACTAGTGAGAGATCTAAAGAGGACAACTTGGTAAAAAAAATTTTTTGCAATGATTCAATTTTGGAATACCAATGGACCATAAAAGGACTATAAAGAGGACAAAGTGAAGTTTTCGCACTAAACTATTGAGTGGGAAATAATTCACAAAAGATTTGACAAAGTGACAAAGGTAATTGGGTCCAATGATAACCTACTATTGAATGCAAAGTTTTGACAATGAATGTTAAGAGTCAACTCCTAAACTCTACAAAAGTAAGTGTCTAAGGAGATGGTGAAGCTATCAATGCAATCTAATGAAAATCCAAATGGAAACCTATTGTGAGCCTAAAATGGTACCTAAAATGCAATGTTTGATGAAAATTGAGCAATTCACAGTCTGGTTTGGACTGTAAGAGTGAAGGAAGACTTGATTGAATTGAAGACAAGTTGTGGACTTTCAGTTTTTGACAGTGATAAAGTGTTTTCAGTTGTTAGCAAATGCGTCCCAGAAAATGTGGTACAACAGAGAAAATGCAGCTCATAGAGTCGAATGCGGTTTAGAAAGTGTCGATTGTGACACAGTTTGGTGAATGTAAGTTGATATTTATCAAACACGGCACAAGTTACCGAATGCAGTTTAATTCTGGCAAATGCGGCTCTATATATTTCAATTGTGGCTCATCAGAGTGAATGCATCTTAGGATGACTCAAATGCAGCCCATCAGAGTGAATGCGGCTCGATATCTTGCGATTGTGGTTTATTAGAGTGATTGCATTGCAATGGACAATTTTTTTGGAAAACCGAACACTATTTTGTAGTTTTGAGAGGTTTTTTTTTTTTGACCCAGATTTTTGATGTTCAGTTTGTTCAAATCTGTTTGAAAACAGTTGGCAAACACATAGAAATTAAAAAATTAAATGTTTGTTCAAGAAGACTCACTCTTAATAGTCAAAGGGTCATCATAACAATCATAGCCCATAGCTTAAAATCAGGTCGACTCACATAGCCATGTCACCCCCTAGAGGGTGCCTGTGTTTTTGTCTTTTCCAGGTGCGTACTCAAGGTGACGGAAGTGGATACCAAATCCCCTGAGCAAACAGTATATGGTGATTATATGGTGAGTGTCTTGGGAGGAGATTCTTCCCTCCCCTTGCACCGTGATTGAAATAATGTCTGGATACTGACACAATTGGCTTCTACACTATGGTTCTTAGTGAAGGTTTTCGTTCGACGTGGCAATAGATAAACTCCCTCAGGAGACCTCCCAATCTTTAGAACAAATATTTTGGGGATGGTTATCTTTCCTACTACCATTGAATATGGGTTTCCCCAAAATTCACTTTTGATTATAGTGGGTTGGAAAACCTGGCTTTGGTTCTCCCCACTTAGGTTGTTCCCGTAGGGTGACTACTTTTTCTCACTATGGCAAGCCTTCTAAAAATTTGTAATAAAACATGAAATGCTGAAATATAAAAATGGATAAGTCTGGCTTTTGGATCACCCAGTAAAGGGGAGAGCATATACCTATTATCCAATCAAACACAGTAAACAAATGTTCAGTTTTAAACCCAAATGAAATTTTTCTATTCTAAGTGAAGATATTGCTTCACAAAAACATGGCATTTATTTTAATCCAAACAAAAGTAAAATGTGGTGACTATCCTAGATTGATAAATTCCAAATTAGATTTTCTATCCTAGGATTGGTAAATTCAGAATTAAGTTTCTATCCTAGGGTTGGTTTATTTTAATCCCAAAAATAGAAAAATTGGCCACGGATGTGTCATATCCAGATTACAATTCAATAATGCAAATTTTCAGTCACTTGTGGCACGAAATTGCAGATGCGGCTCATTAGATGCATCACGTCAGATCCAGCTCGGCAGTTGCAGCTTGACAAATACGGTTCGGGTTCTATCAAATACGTTGCAGAATGTCATTTGTGGTTCTATGAGTGGTGAATGCGATGCATCAAATCAGTTACAGCGCACGTGAAGGTGAATGCGGTGCAACAAAGCGGTTGCATCGCACGAGAAGGCGAATGTGGCCCACCGTACCTATTCCTGCAAAAAAAAAATATGAGGCCATACCGAACCTGTAAAAGTGTGTTAGATTGTCGGGTTCACCAATGTAATGATATAAAATATTCCCTGCAAGATACAATAGTGGATTAGTAATACTTTCAAGTCAATAAAAACATGATACAATAGAATGCAAAGGAGAAAATCTAAAGAAATGCAAGTACTAGAAAGATCTCACCCATTTCTACGCTCCATGGCTAACTTCCATTGCACCTCCTCAAGCTTGTTGTTGATGATGGATGCCCTCAGATTTGTGAGAAAACTCTAATGTGCCTAGACCTAGCAAAGCTTTTGAAAGATTTATGAAATGACTCTATGTGCAAACTAGAATTTTACTTCTATTATGCAAATAGTAATAATAGCCTAAGATGATATGTGAATGCCAATAAATGAGATAGATTAAGCGATGATCGATCTCGAAAATGAGATCAAGATTGTCATTTTATAGAAACTACAATCTTGAATAGACGGATTAGATGAGATATTGAGAAATGCCCTAGAATCAACGGTTAAGATTCAAGGTGACAACTCTCAATTAGGGTTAGGGTAACAATCCCTAAATGTGTGGACAAGATTTAATTTAATAAATTAAATTGATGGTGGAGAATAAACGTGAGCTTGAGATGAAATTAGTAAAAATAAGAAGATAAGAGGATGAGATTTTAGAAAATCAATATTTTTAGAAATTAATTGATTTGTAGAAGAATATTTCCCTTTTGAATTAAATTAATTCAAAATAGGGATTTTGTGAGATAATAAGTAATTGATTTTTGAAATTAATTACTAAATGAAGAATCAGTTAGCCAGGTGAGATATTTTTAAATGATTTGTTTTATATAAAAATATAGAAGTGTCACATGCCATAATTAAATAATTAAAGATAATTATTTAATTTAGAAGAAGTAGTTAATTAATTAAATAAATTATCAAATCTATTTAATTAAGAGGATTTAGGAACTAGTGACATATTAAATCAATATATTTTAAATATATTTATTTAATAATCAGGAGGACATCAACAATAAGGATTAATTAAATAAATAAGACTTTATTTAATTGCAAGAACACTTTGATAATTAGTGACATATTAAATAAGTAAATAAGATTTATTTATTTAATAATCATGAAGAATGAATTAATTAAATAATTATAAATTATTTAATTAATAGTTGAATATGGGTTAGAAACATTATTATAGAGTTATAATCATGTCATGGCGAAAGGTGGTAAAATAGTGGTCGTAGGCCTAAGTCATTTTTAGGTGTCTACACCTCTATGGTGGTTATGGCAGTATGGAGATTTTCACTTCTGGAGAGTGAGGTTCAATCGAATGGAGGGGGATGAGATCTTATTGATACCTTATCAGCTTACACTGCAGTGGCCGAAATACACGTGATAGATGAGGAGATTATAGTTGGATAGATTTTTGGTTGGTCACCAGGATCAAATAGTACGTCTTTTCTTCTATGATCAAGTCATGCAATAGTTTGGATAGATTTAGAGGCCACCCAGGGCATGGTCATCTTTCAAGAGTTCATTGAGGAGTGCTTGGAGACTTGGTGATACAAGATGGCTCATTGTAGATGACATTGTCCATAGTGACTCTTATTTATCTAATCATGATCAGCCATCGGTCTTCGACGTAAACGATGTTGATGCCACATAGGATCATCTGGAGTGGTCGATAGTATCACAACCAACTCCTATATTTCTAATTGATGAGCCAGTAGGAGATGCAGGACCATTGCTAGATGATGGAGATGAGAGAGAGGATAGAGTTGAGGAAACATGCTATAGGGTTGCTAACATATTTACTGACATTATTGATGAGGAGTATGAATATTAAGTAGATCCAAACTATGATGGACATGAGGGAGAGGAGGAGAATGAGGAGGACTAGGAGGAGGATGGGGATGAGGAGCCACCCCTGAGTGAGAGCAATGAGGTAGCAGTTTGGGATTGAGATGAGTGGGGAGAGACCTCACCCATTTATATGTCTAGATCCTGAGCATCGGTGGAAACATGCACTAGTACTCACAATCGAGGAGAGGCTAGCATAATTTCCATGCCCCCTACATAGGACGAGGTTGATATGGCTCATCCTACTAGAGATATAGGTTATGATATTTAATTTGATGAATGTACTTTTTCATTTTTTGTATTACTTTATGTATATATATATCATGATGTGTATTGATTATGTATTGTTTCTACCTCACAGGGCCCATGGAGGATTAGCGATATATCTATCATCAAGCAACTACAAATATAGTGCTAAATTCTATCGACAAGGACATGGACTCATATTATGTGTCCCCACATATTGTGGAGTGAGATCCAGAGACACTTAGACCATTCGTGAGACTATAGGCAGCATATGAGAGCTTGAGGAGATGAGTCCACCGAGTTGAGACTGCACCACAGGCACAAACATCGACGACTCCAACAGAGTTTGAGAGACTAGAGAGAGAGGTGACACGATTACAGATAGAGAGGGATTAGATAGAAAGAGAGAATTGGGTGGATTTTATGTGAATGGAGAGGTTAGAGTTTACGATTAGATTTAGCGGATAGTGATCATGATCATGCATGACCATCTCCTGATGTCTAGCTACTAATGTTGCATGAGTACCAGACCTTGAGGGATCTGGGAATCACAATCCTTAGTGAAATTGTATATTTTGATGACATTTACAAAAAAATTTCTATATATATAAGCATTTTGATGTTATATGTCGTTATCTTAATGTGTGAATGTTAAATTATAATGTGATTGATTAAATATCCTTTATAAAATTATTTAATTAATGGCTTCATGACTTAACATACATTATGTGATCTAATTAAAACTTGCTAGAGTTTCTTTTAGATACAACATGAAAATTAAGTATGTTATACACTTATGGTTGAAAGTAACATAACACACAAGGAGAATTTTGAATAGTATGAAACCTAAAGCAATTATAAAATGAATGAAATAATCACTTTAGTGTTCAAGATGCATACATAAGCATTTGTCAATAACGAAGCAATGTGAAAGAATATAGAATATAATCCAATAGCTCTAACAACATTGCTTTATAATTCATACCATTCAAAGGGACTAGACATAATACTGATTCAAATGCATAGCATTAATGGGGTCTTTAAGGGGTATGCCATCTTGCTATTAAGGTGTAAGTTCTAGATCTATAATTCATATTGATGACATAGGGTCCTAAGAAATTTGGGCTGAATTTTCCTTTTTGAGCATAATCGATAGTAGTGTTTCATTGATTTTCATATAAAACTAAATCACCCTTGTTAAATTTTTGAGGGATGACACCGATATCATGATTGCATTGTAATTGTTTGGTGTAAGCCTGAAGATGCTCGAGAGCGTTAATGCGTTGTTCATCAAGAATTTCAAGATGGTGTAATCATTGTTGTGTATAGGTGTCATTATCGATAAGACCTTCACAAGAAATCCATGATGTAGGGATTTCTAACTCTAAAGGTATGATAGCCTTGGTACCATAGACGAGGTTGAAAGGTGTATTTATTGTAGAAGAGTGAACAGTTGTGCAATAGGCCCATAATGGATATTGCACTTGCGTGAGCCAATCTTTTTGGTTTAGATTAAAAAAATTCTTGAGGATTTGTTGAAGTATTTTGTTAGTGCTTTTAGCTTGACCATTAGATTGTGGGTAGTAAGGTGTTGAAAAGCGATGTTGTATATAAAAGGTTTCCAGGAACTTCTTCCCATCATTATTTTTAAAAAGTGTTCCATTGTCTGAAACTAATGCGGAAGGGAGTCCAAAGTGAGCGATGATGTGTTCTAATAAGAAACAACATATCACATCAGTATTTGTGGACCAGAGAGGAATAGCTTCGACCCATTTTTTGAAATAGTGGTTGTAGTAATGATAAACGTATGTCCAGCGAAAGAAGGTTGTGAAATGTTTCCAATTAGATCCAGTCCCCACACAAAGAACAACCAACTAGGGATTTGGGCACATAGCTTAGAAGTAGGAGCATAAACCAAATTGCTATGTTCTTGGATTTTGTGACATCATTTAACATGCGCATAACAATCATTCTCCATATTTTTCCAGTAGTAACCCATGCGAAGGAGTTTTTGGACTAAGGTTTTTCCTCCAAAATGACCTCCACAAGTGCCCGAATGGGCCTGTTCAAGGGCAATATGAATTTTAGAATCCTTGAGACATCACAAGATAATTCCAACAAAGGATCTTCTATACAATGTATCAGCGAGGATTATGTACTTGGTTTCTATCTTTTTTAGATGAATAAAGGTTTTTTGTGTGGTAGACTCGGGAATGGTACCATCTTTTAAATAGTTATATATGGCATCATACCATTCACACGAATTCCCCAAGAATGTTGGGAGCACATCATCATATTTATCACTAATGGAGGGTTTCATGATTGGGTGGATGGTAAACATGATGTCTTCGGAAGGATCTGAAGGAGTTATGAGAGAAGCCACACTAGCCATTGCATCCATGTGTCGATTATCTTTTCAGGGAATGTTATCAATGGTGAACAATTCAAACTATTCTAACAACGTCAAAATGAGATCCTTATATTGTAATAATTTTTCATATTTAGTTTGATAGAGACCCATGATTTTTTTATCACTAATTGTGAATCACCATAGATTTTAATATCTTTAACTCCCATGACTAAAGCAACATGCAATCCAACAATCGACGCTTCGTATTTAGCTATATTATTCATACATAGGAAATTTAAGTGATACAACAAGAGAATAGGCTTGCCTATGGGCAGAATTAATATAACTCGAGTACTGGAGCCTGTTTGACACTTAGATCCATCAAAGTATAATTCCCATGTAGGAAGCGGGTGATCCCACAATACTGGTTTATAATTTTTGGGCAAACTGGACATTGAACTGATTTTTTTAACTAAATCTTCACTTTTGGGCTCCTATAGCGGCTAAACTGTGAGGAATTTGAAGATGATGAAAACTATTGATTTGTGAATTTTTTCCTATAGATTCTAAATATAATTTTTTCAAAAGTTTTGGAATCAGATTGTACTTCTTTTTCCATCTCCTTCGAAAATTAGCTTTTTAAAAAAATTAGCATTTTTAAGGAGTGACGATCACCGTATACAACATAATGGATCAAGAACATCAATACCCAGCCTGAACATATTTTTTAAATTTTATTTTGATAATCTACTATTTTTCCACATGTGCAGAACAAAGAGCTTGATTTTCGGTGAAAAACTTATGTTTAATAAAACTAAAAAAACACATACATAATAAAACCAAAAAAGATTAAAATTATATTTTTTGGATAGCTCATTCTGAGGACTACCATGATCATTTGAAATAAATTTTAAATGAATTCATTCGATCCCCCAAAATGTAAATCAAAAGTGATTTTTATCAGCATTTTGATAGGTGTAAAGGAGACTTTGTTGTAGGTATGGTTTAAAACTAGCGGGGTTCTATCCAAGGGAGTTTGATCTAAGGTGATTTGATCAAACCCTCTTCAATTGAAATCCTTATAGTGGAATTTTTTAAGGCTTGAATAATTATATTCTCTAAAAATATGTGATTTTAGCAAAAATTAGAATCTCCCAAAAATTGTAAACTAGCTTTGTGGGATCACCCAAGCTCCATGGTCAACACACTATCATCGAGAAAGGAATCATTGGTAGGTAATACTGAAGGTGAAGGAGCATTGAATAAGTGGTTACATTTTTGGAAACAAACTTAAGGTCAAACTCAGTCAACAACATTACCCATTTAGCAAGATGTCTTGATAGGTTTGTTTTATTGAAAACATATTTGAGAGGATTAAATTTTGTTATCACTTGTATTTTTGTGTGTAGTAAATAATGTCGCAACTTACTAGTAGAAAATACAAGAGCCAATTTTTTTTTTTCGATTGTTGTGTAACATGTTTCATAATCTATGAGAGTTTGATTGATGTAATAAATAGTGAGTTCTTTACCATTTTCATTTTTTTGGGCCAATAATGCAGCAATAGCATGGGCAGAAGCAGTGATATAAAGGATGAATGGATTGTTTGGTATAGTATGTTGTAGAACAAGAAGAGTTGCAAGGTATACTTTCAAACTGTCAAAGTAATATTTACAATTGTCATTCCAATATAAATTCACATCCTTTTTGAGGAGATGTATGTGAAAGGTAACATCTGATCAGCTAAGGAGGTGACAAAATGATGAATGGCTTGAATTCTTCCTTGTAATGTGGGTAATTGGGAGATGTTGCAAGGAGGTGGCATGTTAATTAGAGCATCAATTTTCTTCATGTATACCTTAATGCCTCTATGAGATATGATAAACCCTAAAATTTTACCGCTATCTACTCCAAAGACACACTTTTTCACATTTAAGTACATTTTGTATTTATGCATCCACTCAAAGATTTGTCGAAGAACATTCACATTATCTTGTCAGGTTAAGGATTTAGCTTGAATGTCATGAACATAATCTTACAAGATTTTATGTATGTAATCATGAAATATTAATTTCATTGCTCGTTGATAGGTAGTGCATGTGTTCTTTAATCTAAAAGGCATTATAACCCAATAAAATGTTCCCCAAACAGATGTAAAGGTCATCTTATATTTATCTTGTGGGTTGATGAAGATTTGATTATATCTAGAAAATCCATCCATAAAGGGCAACAAAGTATGTCCAGTAGTTCAATCCATGATCATGTCGATATTAGGAAGGGGAAAATTTTCCTTTAAAGAGGCCTTCCTCAAGTCATAAAAATCCATACATATCCTAACATATTTATGAGGTTTAGCAATGGTGACAATGTTTGATATCCAAGGAGAATAATTAATAGGTCGAATGAAACCTACGTCAAGAAGATTTTCAAGTTCTCCTTTAACATGCAAGGCTATCTTAGGGTTCATCTTTCATATCTTTTGGCGAACAGGCTTAGCATTTTCAGCAAGAACAAATTTATGAGTGACTATCTTCAAATCTTTTCCTGGAACATCAGAATATTTCAAGGCAAAAAGTTTAGGAAAATCATGAAGCAAAGTTGTAAGATCCTCTTGTTATTCATCATCAAGGCACTTCCCAATTTTAATGACTTTGTAATTATCATCTATGTCCATTGGTATATCAATGGTATCCCCCAAGGGGAGTTCATTTGTCTTTGGAAATTCCAAATCGTATGATTCCATGCTTGTGGGGGTTTAACTAATGTCAATAACGTTGATCTCTATACTTATCATAGCACAAGAAACCTTTCGCTTGGGAACAAAAATATTATTAGAGGCACCTAACATGTGTTTCAAATCTTCATCATAATTAAGATAGTCTAATGGTTGGGAATCCATATCAAGGAATTCAGGATGTTTGAGTGTGAGATTGATTCTTGGTGCACATGTGATAGTGTTAATGTTGAATGATGATCATCGATTTTCTTTTGTATTTTTAGAAAAGAAAAACCCTTAGAAACTAGTCTTAGTCTCCTATGTATTAGGTTCAATGGGAACTCAAATTCCTTGTTCATGATTTCCACATCCTTTACCATTGTATCCCAATTATTTCTCAAGATCATAACCTCATCCATAAAGTCTTTCTATTTCATGTTAGTTGGGTTGTTGTATACATTATTTTTTCTTCCAAAGGAGATGAGGTAGATGTGTGGGAGGGTTTTTCTTCATTCTGGGTAGACAGTACTGCTAGTTGTTCTTTTTTATCATCCTCTTTTCATGTGATTATGTACTCACCCATAAAATTTTTGGCTTAGGGTCTATTTCAATTTGATGATAAAAATTTTTATTATAGAAATATTTCATTTTGCGATGAAGGGTCGAGGGTACCACATGCATCTCATGAATCCATGATCTTCCCAAGAGGAGATTATAGGAGAGGTCATAGGGAATGAAATGAATAGGATTTTGCAATGTAACCATTCCGATGCTAATAGGTAAGGTAATTACATCAAGTAATTGCTTTGTAACATTGTAAAATCCTCTAATAGATAAGGAATTAGATTTGATTTGTGATTTATCCACACACAATCTATCAAGGAGCTTCACACTGCACACATTAAGGGTAGAGCCATTGTCAACAAGGTCCTGTTTGATTCCTATTCGATCGTATTGGGATATTATCATAAAGGATTCATTTTGTTTTCTTAATTCTACTGGAGGGAGCTCATGTTGGTAGAAGGTAATGTATACGTTGAATGTATTCATTTCTTGTATTAGAGTTTCCACATCAAAATAATTTTTACCAGGAGGAACCACTATCTATTGCAATGCCATTTGAAGCATAAAATGATAGTTGGTGGAGTTTTAAAGAAGATCCCAAAGGGATATCTTGGTGGGAGTATTCTTAAATTGTTCAATGAGGTCGTACTCTCTAAGGTGTGAATTTAAACAAGGGGCCAGATGTAAGATGGGATTGGGTAAAGGTAAGGGTGTTGAGGGGTCTTGTTGGGTGTGTGTGTTATTTCTAGTGTAATGTGTGTGAGAAACAACATTGTGCTTAGGTGGGTAAAGGGTAAATTCAGGTTTAGCTGGAGTTTTAGGTTTATGGGAAGGTGGGTAGAGAACAAGTTGAGGTTGGATTACATTGACAATTTTTTATTTTTTTTCTCACAACAAACCTTAGTGGATGAGCTAGGTGAGATGAGGTCCTGAAGAGCTTCATCTAGCATACCCATATCATCACAGCTAAAAGATTTTGGAGATAGGGTATCGATGATTGGTTTGGGTTTTTCATCACAAACCTTAGTGATAGGAAGCCCTATAGAGCTTCATCTAACTTATCCAAGTCATCACTACTAAAAGCTTTAAATGATATCATTTTCCTATAGTGAAGAAGTGTGTGAATAGTTTCATGTGGTGTTTCTAAATTTTTGTCTTCATGTTCTAATGAATTTTCTTTAAACAAAATAGGAACTAATCCTGAAAATGAAACTTGCAGAGATCTAATGATATTCATAAATACCATTAAAGGAAAAGATGATTATGCTAATTATGACCATATCACAAAAAGTAACTGAATGCAAACAGAGATTCAATTGGAAAAAATAAAAACTTCAGAAACTAGCAAGTAAATAGAGAAATAATTGATGCAAAATGAACAGTGGGACTAAGTCACCCAAGGTGGCAAATTAATCCTAGTGGGGATTTTTTTGAATTTTTTCTAAGTTTTTTTATGGATATTAAGGTGTTATGTACTATAGAATTTAGATATAAAGTGTATATGAAGAATTTATCTATTATTCAAGGAAATGAGACCCTAGGATGCACATTTAAACAATGCAACATGTAATGCAATATTAATAGGAGGTTTTCCTATGATGCAAATGAATGCTAGATCAGAAGTGAGATGTTTCTAAATGTAGGTTCACCAAAATGAACCACAAATTTTAGGGGAAGATGATTCCCCAAGGGCTTCTAGGATTTTCACCTAGAAGCTAGAGAGTGGACTCTTTCAAGCTCTAAAACTTGGAGCTCATTCAAGATTGTTTGTTTTGCTAAATTTTATTTGAAGTATGTCTATATGAAATTTCCTAAATGTAATAGATTGTAAATGGAAATAAACTAACTATTGAATAAAAACTAATGAAATGTAGGGTTTTTGAAAACACATGATGATATACAAAAGGATAGAATAAAGACTATACAAGACAAGATAAGTGAATAGATAAGACAAGTACACATGGAAATTGGAAAGGGTTGTAAACATTGTAGAAGCCTCTGAAATTCTGGAAAATCTACATTTTAAGCCAATTGGGACACTTACGCCAAGATGGGTGACTTAGTCTCAATTTTGGCAAACTACTCTAGGCTCTGTTCCAACCAACTAGGTACCCAAATCTTCAAAACAACCTAACAAAATCATGTAGTAGGACTGAGTCACCACTATTGGTGACTTAGTCCATTCTAACTTTTCTGAGAATATGAAAGTGGAAATGGAAGCCTATAGTCTATAAACTTCTTTCCGACTAAAATCTAGGTCCAAGTCCACAGAATCACCTGTAAAACATAATATATTTTGGTTTCTAATGTGGTGTTTTCCTTTTTCAAACCCCTAGTTGGTATTCAAACTTTGAAAGAGATAAGAAATATGTATAAAACCCTAGCCCTAAGTGTGTCTGAGACTAGGAAAACTAAAGTATGATGCAACCCTATTCTAATGTGTAAGAACAAGATGCATAAGAGGAAACTATGAAAATGCAAGAATCATTCTAGGAGAGCTATATCATGATATAAATGAATCTTAGTGACATGCAAACCTTCCTTAGGTTCAAGATAGAGAGAAAATGGAAGATGGAATAACTTTGAAAATAAGTCTTTAGATTGGTTTAATGGGTAGTTGCATCACCTCAACCTAGATTTCTCCATGATTCTCCATAGACATCCATGATCAACCCTTTTTGATGTGAGATCTTAAGTGATGAGTGATCTTGAAGACCTAAAAAAACCCTAGTTTGATGCCCTAAGCTTCAACTTTGTTGTAGAAAAAGTAATGAATCTTCTTGTGAAAGATGTTCAACACTTGATTCTTGTGTTTTCTTATGAAAAATGGTTAAAGGTTTTGAAAAATGACCTAAAATCATGTATTTATAAGCAATAATACCTAATTGTTGGTTATTTTGACCTAAGAGGTTGACACCCATCAGGAATTTTTATCAAGTTGGAGATTTTCCCACTCAAAAGTGTAAATATCCCTAAAAGGGACTAAGTCACCACCTTCAGTGACTTAGTCCCACCAAGGGTTTTTGAGGTGGGATTTGTGATATTTGTGTGATTTTAATGCTATTTGTCGAGACTTGTATGATTTATTAGGTGAAACAGGCCTGAAAGTCAAAGATAACGAGTATTAGGGGCCTATAAATGTTGTTTTAGGAGGTAGATTGATGCAAGGGTGTGTAAAGTAGGACCAAATTAGGCACAAAATTATCCTTTTCTTCAAAGTTATACAATTTTTGGTGATAGAGAAAGATAGAATGAAATATTCACATTGCATAACACATGAACACTAGGATTTTTATGTGGAAAACCCAAAATGGGAAAAGTCAGTGAGGTTGAGCTCACAATATATTATAACCAATTATAGTATAATTACAAAAGTGATCATTGTAGGTGAACTCACTATCCATAGAGAAAAAATTAGAACATAGATGGTGGCTCACAACCTATTTTGAACTATTGCAATTGCATCTTACATATGCATGAACTATAGTTCCATTTAAGCTCAATAAAAATCTTTGTCTGATTCACATTCAACACTCTACCATGCTCTTAAATCACACAACTCTAATCTTCAACTCAACATTAACAAATTAACTTCACCCAGATATGATTTGCATTTAGAAAATTCTCCATACACATAATATATCCAAAATCATCAAAACACTAAAAATATCTAACATATATATCCACATCGAACATAACATCAATTAGGTTAGCCTAATTAGATGCAACACCCAACATATAACTCGTTGCTTCCAAAAATTTCATATATACAATGTGGCACAATTCAAATATCAAAAGTACTTGTAATAGGTCTACATGGACCTATAATTGATCCAACATAAGAAAAAATTACTTAACCTTTGCATATCTTCAAGCATATTAGGTCAACTTTGCATAAGACCTAAAAGAAAAAACCTTCAACTTTGCATGCACATCTCCACATGTGGACCTCAAAACTCAATGCCAAATAGAATAAATACTCTACTAACATCTAGAAACTTATCTTCAAAAGTGCAAAACAAAAACCTCATCTGTGGAGAAGTGCAGAATCTACAACACCACTGCACGGTATAGATAGTCATTGTAATTTCCCAAGCCGAACTCAGTTACTCATAAATTTCAATCCCCTTTTCAAAACATGATTGAATATTGAAATAAGATACATCTAACATGCACCAAAATTATATTACAAGTGTAGAGTGAAATATTTATTTACGGAGTGGTGTAGAACCAAAAAGTGGCACACTGTAACACTAAAACAACAATATTGGCACTTAGTCAATTTCCCATTACAAGTATCTTTACCAGATCAAACCAACTATCAAAAGTATCTTCGTCAATAGCTCAAAATCCTATTAGAACTAATCAAAATGGTTTGAAACAAAAATCATCATATCAATTACAATGTTTACATCAATGAAAAAGAATGCAACACATTGTTATGTATCTTCCATGCTCATGTTGCCAAACAACATTATCAATGGAATTCTTCCAACATCATCTTGTTCATATGTCTAAAAGGCCTAGAAAACCACTTGAAAGGTATTCAATTGATGATTGGAGATGTATTTTTTCTTTTAATACTAACATAGATGAACCCATATCAATAGAAAAGGAATTAGTCATGAATGATCCAAAATCCTAGAAGATTGCTATGGATGAAGAATTTGTAGCTTTGAAAAATAATCATACATGGTATCTTGTACCATTTCCTAAAGGAAGGAAACCTATTGGCTACAAATGGGTATTCAAGATAAAGATTGGTTTAGATGGAGGTATTCAGAAGTGTAAAGAAAGGTTTGTTGCAAAAGGTTACTCTCAAATTGAGGGTGTTGATTATGGTGAGATATTTTCTACTATTACTAAAATGACATCCATTACATTTTTTCTTTCTATTGCTACTACTTATGAATTAGAGGTTGAAAATATGGATGTGAAAATTGATTTCCTTCATGTTGAATTGGAAGAGAATATTTATATGACACAAGTAGAGCACTACAAGTTTAAAGGAAAAAGTAAATTGATTTCCAAATTGAAGAAATGTTTGTATGGCCTAAAAATGAGTCCTAGCATGTGGTACCAAAAATTTGATACATATGTCTTCATTTTGGGATTTGAGAATTCTAAATTATATCATTATATTTATTATAAAGTAGATGGTGATTATTCCTTATTTATTGCATTATATGTTGATGATATGATATTTATTGGTAAAGGGGAAGGTATGATCTTCAAAATTGAAATCTCAACTTTTTGGTAAATTTGAAATGAAAGACCTCAGTGCAACTAAACATATTCTTGGAATGGAAATTAGATCAAATAGAGTGAATAGAAATCTATGGATTGTGCAAAGTAAGCATGTCAATTCACTTTTATAGAGGTTCAATATGCAAGATTGTAGACCATTATGTGTTCCTATTTTAGCTAGAACAAAGTCATCTATTTCAAATTGTCAAACATCCCCATCAGAGATGGAAGACATCAGTAGAGTGCCTTACTAGAGTGCAATTGGATGTTTGATATATGCTATGGTTTTTACAAGACCAGAAATTTCCCAAGTAGTGGGAGTTCTTTCCAGATATATGTCTAATCTTGGTAGAGTTTATTAAGATGCAGTTAAAAGAGTCTTCAAATATTTATGTGGTACCTTATATTTTTCCTTCTATTATCATAGTATTATGACTAAATATTATATTTCCCTTGATATTCATGGTTATGTGGATTTAGACTAGGCAAGTGATGTTGATAGTAGATGATCCACTAATGCTTATGTGTTTAATTTATTTGGTAGTGGAATTAGTTGGATCAGTAAGTGACAGGTTGTGGTTTCTTTGTCCACTAATGAAGTAGAGTATATGGTAGCTACTCATGCTTGTAAATAAGCCATTTGGCTTAAGAGACTGTGTTGAAAATTAGAATAAAACAAAGTTCAGTGATAATTTATTGTGATATTTAGAGTGTGATATGTCTAGCTAAGAACCTGAAATTTCATGCCAAAAGCAAGTACATTGATGTACAATATCATTTTCCTAGAAATTTGGTCGAAGATAGCAAGATGAAGTTGGTTAAGGTAGAGAATTTGATGAATTTTATTGATTATTTAACTAAACCTATGTGCACAAAGAAGGTTAGATGGCATTTAGATTCAATGGGCCTTTCATCCCCTCACAATTAAGATAGGATGTTTTTACAACCTTTCGTTGCTTTTGCAAGGTGTTTCACAAGTGGGAGATTTGTTGGGAAATTATGTCTCAACCTTGTAATTATATAAGGTACTTTTGATGTAATACCCCTCCGTTTTTCTTTCTAGACTGGACAATGTGTCCTTGTTTTGTTTTGTCTACCTTGATATTGTTCTGGATATTCAGATACCTTATTATGTGTGTTTTCTATTAGTACTTTGACTATGGTACTCGATTACTATTGGATCACTAGCTGTAAAGCAATGTGTTGTTATATTTTGGATGTGATGGTATTTTACATTGATGTTATCATTATGGAATGCTTTAGATTAGCTTAGTGGATATTTGAATTAATGATGATTTATGATTTTGATTAAATTATTGATGTTAGATTCGTTAGTTTGTAACACTGTATTGGTGAATGGGATGGAATTGCACCACTCGCTTGCGTGTGCCCTGCAATTCCATAATTTCCTCTTCACAGTGTGTTTTATTATGATATATATGCATGTTCGATATACTCTTTGTTCGCAAGTTAACAAATATAGGACATCGACTCCACTTGGTTTCACAGGTTTGAGCATGTCCATTGCCCAACAGTAATGATTGGTTGATAGTAGCTAGGTTTTCTGTGCCATGTCATCACCCTGGTCATAGTGTGTCGTCGATTTTAAGTCGCGTTAAGTTCCTTAATATTGTTTTCATTTCACTTTGATTTATTTAATTGCATATTATAAAGGTAAATAAATGGCTTATGTATTTAAGTTGTTGATTAAATTAATCTAGTTATAATGTTAGAAATGTTATTTAATTTATTAATTAATTTAATTTAATTAATAAAATAATTTAATCTTGGATTAGATTTATTTTATTGATTAATTAAATTAATTGTGTTGAATAGAATTAAGTTATTCATTTTGAAATTAATAGATATTTTGTTTGAAATTGGAAAAATTAAAAAAGGGTTTTAAATTTCTTTTTTTGAAAATTTTCAATGCAAAAAGATAAAAATGGAGATATTTCCTATTCTATTTTTGAAAATTTATGAGGGTGGTTGATGAGAAATTTCATATTTTTATTTTTTTTCATGAGTTTTGCTATAAGCTTGAAAAAATTGAAAAAACAAGGGAGAAAAGGAATTTCTGGTTTGCCTTTTGGATTTGGAGAAGCAAGTTGGATTTCTTGGAGGAGCTAGAATCAGAAGAAGAATTCAGAGCACCATTGACAACCTTTCAAGCTTTTGGAAAACCAGGTTTTCTTGCTATTAAATTAGTTTTCATTTTGAAAGGTTTCACAATTTTTGTTATGCTATTTCAAAATATTTAAACTCTGTTTGATTTGCAAGAAAAACCCGTGTTCAAATCTTGCTTCAAAACTTTGAAACCTTAGTTTAGAAATGAATTTCTTTAGAAAAAAAAAAATACATTCTAGTTGTAAATGATCCTTTTTTTTTAGAAAACAATTTGCTCAACTGAACTTATAATTCTTGTAAAGTTGGTTTAAAATTTGTATATGTATATATATATATATTTATATTTTTTGTTTTGGGAGAAATGAAAAAAAATAAAAACCTAGTTTAAAAAGTTATGGGCGGATTTAAAAAAATCCGCAGGTTCATTTTTTGAATTTTTTATTTTTTTGAGATAAAATTAAACTCTGAATTTTTGTGGGGGTTGGGGGCTCAACCAACAGCTGCCCCCATGGGAGGCGTTGTGGGGAGTCGCGCCCAGCATGCCCCACACAATGGCTTAGCACCATTGCCACCATGAGTGGTGGTCAGCTATGCTAAGCACAACTACCGCCGGTCATGAGGTCGGTTGTGCTAAGCACAGCTACCCCCGACCCGAAAACAATGCGCGTACAGCCTAAGAAAAACCTTTTGACCTTTTCCAATTTCAGTTTTTTTCTAAAATGAAAATTAAAATATATTTTAATATTTTTAATATTATATTTTTATAATATTAAAATATCAATATATATAAGATATTAAAATATATATTAGTATTTAATATTATATTATATACTATTAAAATATTAACATATATAATTATTAGATAATTATATATATATATATATATATAATATATATATTTTATATACATAGGTATATATATATCATGTGAGGATATATATATTATGTATATATATATAATTTTATATACATATATATGGTTGAGTTATTAATTTTAAATGATGGCATGATTTAAATGCAATTGGGAAATTCTAAATTAATATGCAATAGTCAAGTTAATGGATTTTTTTTTAAATAATATATTTTGATGGAACAGTATGTTTGATTTTTAAATAATATGTTTATTAAGATGAGTTAAATGTTTTTAAAATGATTTATGTTGGAAAAAAGAAGTAGTTATTTTTTTAAATGTTATGTTTTGAATCGAAGAAATAAATGTTTATTTTATTATTATTTACAAGCAATTAAAGAATTAAATAATTCATTTAAATTTCATCCTTTTTCTGAAAGAGGCATTAGTAAATTAGTTTTATTAAGGAAATAATTTACTGAATTATATTAAGGGATGTGGATTTAGGAAATCCAAAAGTAGATTTAATTCCTATTAAATTGCTCCTTTAAACGTAAGTTTCTTCTATTTTCGCTTTGGGGGAAATTGAATAGAAGGGTTGTTAAGTCTTCCAGATGGGGTTTTTAATTATGCGGGTTTTCATATTATGTTAGTCAACCTTTGGATTGCCTTGGGTAGTGCGTCTAAATGTATCATGTTATTACCTAGTTTCCACGAATGGGGATGTTTTGTGCCTCCTTTGGAAGGACTGGATTATGTGAAATTGTTGCCTCTAAGGTTTGGAGTGAGTTTGATTATTATATGTTTCCTCCTAGAGTTGGAGTGAATGTTTTAACTAGTTTGTATGCAGTTTGGCACCCTTGGTGATTGGTTTTGTTTGATATGTTGTCAAGTAGACGAGTGGCTTCTGTTAGGCACCAGAGCCCAAAGAGGTAAACTAGGTAACCTTCGGAGGTGGTTTAATCAAATGATAACTAAAACAATGTACCTAGAAGATTAGGTAGTATTTCACATTAATCAAGATAATTTAGCCTCACTCATAAGGCTTGGGATGAGTGGGAAGGCCTAGAATGGCAAGGTCATCTATCTTGTCTTTATGAAAGGTATTTGATTCCACATGAGTGAGTATGGGGGCCAAGATTCAGTTGAGGCCACCAAGATATCCCATAATGGGGGCCGAAGCCTATGAAGATTCCCAGAGGATATCCCATGTCAAGCTGTGTGATGAAACTCTTTCTACTACAATAGTCGGTACATGATTTTTTGTGTATGGTTTTCTTAACATACTTGATCTGTTTTATATTTGGAAGAAATGTGAGCATGTTAGACTTATACCATTATGTTGTACCTATGATTGGTTGTGTCAGTATAAGTTTAGTATGTTTTAGCTTGTGTCTAGAGGTAGATGGTCCTGTTTAGGAATCCTTGTTACTATCTCCTAGCATGGGGGGTGTGCCTTTAGGTACCACTTGGTTGGGTGGAACATGCACCTTACTCTGTTGGGTTTTCTTCTTGTTCGTGTTGATGAGATTTCTAGTTGGAGAGCTCATGGGATGCTGTTACTCTTTATGTTTATTTTCATTTCAGTTGATCTTGTAATTTATTACCCCTCATTTTTTATCGAGGTGGAAGATGTAATATGTAATCATGCTTATTGAATTAACCTCATTTAGGGAATGAGAGATGTAATCTTATTGTTAAACTATTATTATATGAAATCCTATGGAATCTCTTATTCTTTGATGTAATTTATCATGTATGGAATGTATGTGTTCTTAATTTCTTAAGTAAATAAATGTTATGGATTAAATTAATGTTTTTGTTTCAGTTTTATTAAGTTAACTCAGTCTCATAACCCTAGAGGTTGCTGGCAATGGGTAGTGAACTTGCATGTTAATTGGGCTTAAATAAAAAAAAAATTGGTGCATTTGAGAAGTTATTTACAACTTCCTCTAGGGTTGCGTGGTGGTGTGTTATAGTTGATACATCAAAGATAGGAGAGGGCAATGGGATTCCCCCATATGAGGGGTTCGAGGGCCATGCACCTCTGTAAGGGCTCAAGGGCATTTCCCTCAAAAGGAAAACTTTATGTATAATTTATTATTTTAAATATGGACCATTCATCATTAGGCTTTACATCTCAAGGCTGATATTTAATTAGCTTATTTTTTCATAAAAGGAAACTATATTTTATGAGGGCATTGTTGAACCATTGGAAAAATGTGATTTGGAGGAGAAGGGACTCACTATACAAGAAAGGAATCCCTAATCCTTGATTTTTCCTTATGGGGGGATGGTTCATTCAAGGAAACGTAGGATCCTAAATTGGATTGACTATCAACATAAAGGTGAGCCAATTATCAACAAGGGAGACTTAAGAAAATTCCTTAGCCTTTGAAGGGTTTGCCACGAAGCAAAAGCTTGAAAAGACAACTCACAAGACCTAGTAATGAAAGCTAAACAATGAATGTAAATAATAAAATTATGTAACAAGTTAGGATGTATGTACTTGGGAAGTCTAAAAATGTGATAAGGATTCTGGAAATGAAAAAATGTTATCAAAATATGCTAGGGAGGACAAATATGCCCTTAATGTTGTCTTAGTCTTGC
The DNA here is from genome assembly GCA_007115665.2 of Sequoiadendron giganteum. Taxonomy (NCBI): domain Eukaryota; kingdom Viridiplantae; phylum Streptophyta; class Pinopsida; order Cupressales; family Cupressaceae; genus Sequoiadendron; species Sequoiadendron giganteum. The sequence goes on from CM021101.1 coordinate 110,871,405, forward strand.
TGTTGTTTTTCAGGGCAAATGCAAAATCTTTAGATGTTGGAACTAAATCTCAAAGAATCTCTGAAAAATAGAACTTGGAGGAGGAAGATGCCCTTACTACCAACTTAGTCCTAATTTGAATTTATGCAATTTTGAACTGTGATCCTGAGGTTCAATGTTTGCACTTCGTTCTTATCATATCTCATGTCCTGAAACCTCTAAATCTAGCCTATAGGTGATTTTCTGTGAGGATGACAACATTACAACTTTACAAATTTTCACTTCAAATGATCTTCAACCTAAGGGTATGTGCAGGATCATGATGAGCCAAAAAGTGGTGATATGTAAGTGATATGATGGCCTGTGTGGCTTATGAATTCTTTTTACCCAAAATTGATGAAATGAAAAGGGTTTTTAAAGGAGATTCTCAGCTTTCCACAAATATAAATTATGATTTAATTTGAATTTAATAAATAATTATTATTCATTTTCTATTTGAATTATGACTAAAGTGTTGATTTATAGGCTAATTGAAAAACATATATAGTTTTCAAACACTATCACATTTTTCAAATCTGAAACATGTGTCACATTCTATGCTTCACATACTATGGGATTAAAAATTAAAATTATGAATTTCATGAAGTTTTAACCAAGTTAAGGTGGTTAGACATACGAGTTTTTATATTTTTTAAAAATTGTAATAAAAAATTCATAATTAACTATTTACTTGGGAAAAAACTACAAAAAATATGCATCACATCAGAAAATGAGTCTTCTAGTTGTATCTAAAATATAAAAAAATATTGTCATTTCATTGTGGTTAGGGTGGTGAGTCAGACACCTACTTCTTATTTTTTCCTTGAAATTTAAGTACTACTGCATTGAAATTTCAAAATTTCACCAAACAATTTTAAAAAAAAAAAAAAACCTAGTAGTTTAGAAACTACATTCAATTTTCTACAAATTCTATTCTTACACATTTTTGAAATAATATAGATAAATTATTCAAATTAAATTATGCCAAGTTGCCTAACTCTGATTTTCTAAATTTCCATTGCCACTTAAGGGCCAATTTTTTCCATGATGATCCTACACATACCCCTAAATCTGTAAACATAAACACACAAGAGAGGAAAAACTTGTTGGTTGTTAGTAAATGGGGGTTTGCCTTGGTCAAACCCTTTGTTGGTAATTAAACCTTGGAATTAAATAGAATAATGAAGGGAAATGATGAATGAACAAAGTGCTATGTTACAACTCACCAAACCCTTATTATAAAATCTACAAAATTGTGTGAAGTGGCTAGCTTGAATACGGATCTTGACTTGAATGAATTCTTGATAGATCTTGAGTTGAATTGCTTTCTTGAATCAAACCCCTACATCAAAAATTTTAGCTCAAAAACACACAAGATGCAAGAATACCTTTGACATGATGCTTGAATCTTGATGATGACTCTAAATTCTTGATGAATTGTTTCTAAATGCTCTTGTGAACTTAATTATCTATAAAGATGAATACTTGAATGCTAGTTAGGAGAAAATGAGTGAAAGAACCTTGTATTTATACTTATCCATACTTAATATCATGAAATGACACCACAACAAGCTGACATATGAAATCATTAATTAAAGGAGGCTAAATCCCACCAAGATTTAAAATTAGATCCCAAAATAAATCAAGGGGGACTAAGATGCCCTAGGTGGCGTCTTAGTCCCGAGGCTTGAAACTCGGGGCACAGACTCAAAAAAGGCCCCTTTTAAGGTACCTTTGAAATTAGGGTTCCAAGACATCTTTGGGGACAAATACGCCCTTGATGGTGTCTTAGTCCTGACCCAAAAATTAGGGACACAAAACCAGAATCATTAAATTATCATTTATCCTTTGATGTTTGTTGATATTAGCCATAAAAATATATATTTTATTAGGCTTGTGGATGCAAAATAGGACCAAATAAGACATAAATAAGGATAAATAAATCAAGGTAGGCCCAATAAAGTGTGAAAATGCAAGGGTATGCATTTTCCAACACTACAATTATATTATGGTTGTGTATTGTGTTGTATTTTGAGAATCTGATAGTATTAATGTTGGATCTCAATCTCTAGTTGGTGATACTCTTGTGAGAAGATTTCTCTATAAGTATATTGTAATATTCATGATTTTTGAATAATATATTGGGAAACTTTTGGAGTGTTGGGTTTTTCTCTTGAGAAGGTTTTCCCCATGTAAATCACTATGTTGTGGTATGCATGATATTTATGTTATTTATGTTTAAGTTTTTGTAATTGTTAAGGATCTGTAAAAAAAATTCTTTATCCCCCTCTCCAAATTAGTGTAGGAAGTTTTTCCACTTTAATCTTCCTTACAAGAAGGTGACTTATTCTTTTCTCAAAATATTTAGATGTGAAGCATTTTCACATGTACATTCTGAAAAATAGAACCAAGATGGATGAAAAACCAAAGAAGTGTATATTTGTTGGATATGATATTAATGACTTTGGTTATAGGCTTTTGTATTTTCAAAATAAAATAAAAAGAGAAGCAGATATGTCATATTCAAGGAGAAGGTGTTGTACAAAGATCAATTGGTATATCATGAGAATAAATAAAATGATTATGTAGTGTTGGATGACACTCCAAATAGTGATTTACTAGTGGTTCCTAATTATCCACAACAAGAGACAACAACAAATACCACACACTCTAGTGAATGTTAGATGACCATCAAGGATAAGTAGACCTCTACAAATATTTTCTCTATCATTGTATTTTATTTTATTTACTAATGCTAGTGAACTAGAATGAACATATGATGAGGTTATGCAAGTGGATGTCAAGGTCCAGTTGCAACATGGAATGGAAGAAGAAATGAAATCCTTTTTGAAAAATAATACTTGGGAATTATGAAAGTTGCCTGCAAGTAAAAAGGATTTACCAAACAAATGGGTTTATAGGTTGAAAGAAGATAGAGATGTGAAAATATTTAAAGCAAAGTTAGTTGTAAATGGATTTTCATAGAAAAAAGGCGTTGATTTTGATGAAATATTTTCTCTTGTTGTTAAAATGAATTCTATTCATATTGTTTTAAGTATTGTGGCTGCTAAAGGTTTGCATTTGGACCAAATAGATGTCAAAACAACCTTTCTATATAGTTATTTAGAAGAGGAAATATATATGGAAAAAAATAAGGATTTGAGGTTGAAGGCAAGGAGAAATTGGTGGAGATATTGAAGAAAAGCTTATATGGCTTGAAGTAATCACCTCGGTAATGGTATATTAAATTTGATAGTTTTATGGCTAAGGAAGGCTATAATTGATGTACTTTTTACCATTGTGTTTATTTTAAGAGGTTAGATGATGATAGATACATTATTTTATGTTTGTATGTTGATGATATGCTTATAGTTGTGTCTAACATGGATCACATAAGGGAGTTAAAACAATAATTAGAAAAATAATTTACGATGAAGGATTTGGGGGCAAAAAACAAATCCTTGGTTTGAAGATTACAAGAAATAGGAAAAATAGGAAAAATATTTTATCTGTAGCTAATTATGTTGAAAAGTTGTTGTAGAGATTTCACATGGGGAATGAAATAGTTGTCAACACACCTTTGCCTAGTCATTTCAAATTGACTAAGGATATGTGTCCAAAGACAAAAGAGGAGGAGGATAAAATGTCCAAGGTAGCATATGTTTTAGTAAGTAGGTAGTTTAATGTACAACATGGTATGCACAAGACCAAATATTCCACATTTAATAGGAGTTGTTATCTAGTATATGACTAATCTTTGAATGGAGAATTGAAATGAGTTTAAATGGATTCTCAAGAATTTGAGAGGTACATCCTAAAACAATAGTAATAGGTATTCCATCTTTTGCGAGGTAGAACACACACTAGATGTGTAGGGACCTAGACCTGTTTCCCTCAAGTTTCATTCAAGAACAACCCTAGAGATCTCAATCCAAGGATGGAATGAAGAAAAGATATATGTTAAACGTTGTCTTAGGGTTTGAATTTAAAATAATGAGGGGTTCACCACCAACCTAGGGCTTGAAAAGACTAATGAAATGAAAGCTCTAATGGTAAAACTAAGTGATGCATGAATCCTTAATGAATGACCTAGAAATGCATATAAATCAGAATAGAAAGTTGTAAAATTAGAGGCATGAACGTAGAAACTTGAAGAGTCTTGATGAGGACTAGAAATTTTGGAAATGTTGATTTTAAACCTAAATGGAACTCATATGCCATTTTGGGAAATTTAGTCCCTAACTGGGTTTTTTGTACCAAAATTGGAATCTAAAAGTGTTGACTTTGAATCTCCAGATACCTTGAAAAACTTCTTATACTAGAACTCATACGCCCAAGGTGGCGTATCAGTCCCAATGTGCTTGTTTTGAAGGTTAAGGTCTGATTTCACTCTCCAATATCTTTTTTTTTCTACCACACCTGGTTTCTAGATTTGAAACCCTGATTTCAGACATCTGGATGACTTTTTGTAAAGAAGAGAACCTTGTGAATGAGGGGATAACTCCAACAACTTTCTCCAACCTTGTAACCTAATCTTCAAGGGATCTTCAAGTTCCAAGACACCTAGATCTTTATTCACACATCTAGAGAGAGAAAAAATTATTGATTTGTTAGTAAATAGAGGCTTGCCTTGGTCAAACCCCTTTAGGCTAGGGTAATCCCACAATAGTGGTTTACATTTTTTGGCCAAACTGGACACTAAAATTATTATTTTTAACTAAATCTTCACATTCGGGCACCTATAGTAGCTAAACCATGAGGAATTTGAAGATGATGCAAACTAGAGTCTCATCACATTTTGTCTGTAGATTCTCAAAATATTTTTTTCAAAATTTTTGGTATAAGATTGCACTTATTTTTCCATCTCCCACGAAAACTAGGTTTTTTCAGAAAACAACATTTTTAAAAAGTGACGCTCACCGTATAAAACATAATTTTTTTTGTATGAAGGATAAAATTCTATTTTTTTTGAATTTAGATTTGTAACTATGATATCTAGCACTTTCATTTGGTCTCATAGTTTTTTATTGAATATTTTTTCCTTAATAGAGTTTCGAAGTCAAACTAATTGCAATTCAGACATAGGCGGATTGTATACAACATAAATTTTTCTGTATGTATCGAAATTCAATTTTTATTTTTTTTAATGGATCAAAGACATCAATACCCAGCACGAACATATTTTTTTAAAATTTATTTTAATAATTTTCTATTTTTCCACATGTGCAAAATAGAGAGCTTGATTTTCAGTGAAAAACCTATGTTTAATAAAACTAAAAAAACGCATACATAAAAAAACCAAAACATATTAAAATTATATTCATGGGATAGCTTATTTCAAGGAATACCATAATCATTTTAAATAAATTTTAAATGAATTCATTTGATCCCCCAAAAGGTAAATCAAAAGTGATTTTTTATCAACATTTTGATAGGTGTAAAGGAGACTCATTTATATGTATGGTTTAAAACTAGTGAGGTTCTATCCAAGGGGTTTGATCTAAGGTGGTTTGATCAAACCCTCTTCAATTGGAATCCTTAAAATGGAACTTTTAAAGGCTTAAATCGTTATATTTTCTAAAAATATGTGATTTCAGCAAAAATCAGTTCCTCTCAGAAATTGTAAACCAGCTTTGTGGGATCACCCGCTAACTACACCAAATGATGAGATAATAAAATAAGGACATGAAACATGAATAATGATACCTTGAATGATGTCTTGTAAATTATAAACCTAACATGAAATGGCTATGAAGGATGTAGATATAGATCTTGAGATAGGTGTAGAAAATTGCTTGACCTTAGATCTTGGATGCAACATCACAACACTAGCTCAATAACATGCTTGATGCTTGATACCCTTGACATGGTGGTGGATCTTGAACTGCTGTAAAAAATGATGAAGAATATACCCTTGAATTCCTTAAAAATGATCTTGAATTCTCTCTTGATGATCTTCTACAGTCTTGGAATTCTTAACTCCTGAGTGCATGACTTGGAATCATGAATTTTTATGTGAAATAATGATTTGAGATCTTGATTATATAGGTAATACATCTAATATCCCATTAATTGGATCCCATAGGTCGAAACTCGTGAAATTTGAACTTAAAACACACATTTCTCACTCAAAACCTGAGAAAGGGGCCAAATGGGACTCATACGCCACACTTGGTGTATGGGTACCACCTAGGTAAGACTAATACACCCTCGGTGGTGTATGCATCCCACAAGGCCTTTTTAGGTGGAGAAAGTGTCAGGGTGTTAACAAATTAAGTTTATTTGTTGATATTGTCGGGATTTTGATTGAAATATGCTTTACGATAGACAATATAGGGTCTTAGGGGCCTATTAATGATGATATTAAGGTCATAAATGCAAGAGGGCTCAAAAATAAATGTGAAAGTGTAAATAAATATACTTTACAACATCAAATTAAGGAAAAAATAGGTGTATTTAGCTTAAAAGGGCCCTAAATCCAATGTGAATGTGTACAACACATTGCAACACTAGATTAAGGTACAATTAATTCCAAGGGCCCTAAATTTAATGTGAAGGTGTGAATGAATACACTTTACAACATTAAATCAAGGCAATGTTAGGTTTATTTAGCTTAAAAAAAGGCCCAAGACCTAATGCGGATGTGTAAAACACATCACAACACTAGATGAAGGCAACCTTAAGTTCATTTTAACATTAAATATTCCTGAATCAAGAAAAATTGTACGATTTCCAATGGCGTACAATTAGTTTTGTTACATTTATATCCCACTTTAGTGAGATGATTTACTTGCTTCAAACTCACACTAAATTAGACATTCAAGAGGCATCCAAGTGTACCGATGCAGATGGAATAGGATGAAAAATATTAAAGGAGATGCCCAAGCCCCGAGGATACAAGATCGTACATCAAACCTACATAAGCATAAAGGGACACACACATGGTGTGAGATTTTCAACAAAACAAGATACAAACACATAAAATGTCATAGATTAAAAGAAAGAAAAACAAAAACAAACAAAGTAAAAGGAGGTGGATCAAGCCTCGACCATTTGTCAAATATGATGTGGATCAGATCTAGGCTATTTTTCCAAAAATGCATGTTCACTCTAAGGGAATAGGACTTCAGGCCGTCTACTAGGTGAGTAATCCAAGAAGGTGAGACAAATACATGCATGGCCATTATGTACTCACACACACACATGAGTGGCTAAGGGAAAGTCATGCCTTGGATTGACTTCCCATCAAACCATACCAAAGCTACACCTTGTGATAAATTTGATAAGGCACCATGTAATAATGAAATTCGAGTTTCATGAGACAAGAAAAACTTTGTATGCTTGGAGCTAATGAAAAAACAATGAACTTCAAGCTTCATGAGGAAATAAAAACTTTGTATGCTTGGAACTCATGAAACAACAAGATGGCACCCCAGGCAAGCAAAGTGTGGTATGCAAGGTGTCCATATAACCAATGTTGTAAACATGAAATAGTATAAGGTACATTTTCAAATGAATTTTTTTTAGTTCATGTAAGGTCTCTTCGTAGGGAACATAGTGCTTAATGTCTCCAAGAGAGGAAAAATCAAAGAAATATCATGCTCTTAGAGGAAATCAAGACTAACGACACCACCAATAAAAGAACACGTCACAAGAAGAAAGAAAATCACACAATGAAACATAAGTCTCAATGTATTCCCCCACTTTAAAGAGGTTTCTAACACCATTGGGTATGTGTAGGATCATGATGGGCCAAAAAGTGGCGATATGTAAGTGATATGATGACCCATGTGGCTGATGACTTTTTTCTTACCCAAAATTGATGAAATGAAAAGGGTTTTTAAAGGAGATTCTTAGCTTTCCATAAATATATATTATGTTTTACTTTGAATTTAATAAATAATTATTATTCATTTTCTATTTGAATTACAACTAAAGTCTTGATTGATAGGCTGATTGAAAAAAATCTATATCTTTCAAATGGTATCACTTTTTTTTGAATTTGAAACATGCATCATATTATAGGCTTTGCATAATATAGCATTAAAAAAAGAAAAATTGAATTTCATGAAGGTTTTACCAAGATAAGGTGGTTAGACATACGAGTTTTTTATATTTTTTAAAAGTTTTAATAAAAAATTCATAATTAATTATTTACTCAGAAAAAAATACAAAAAAATATGTATCACATGAGGACATGACTCCTCTACTTATATCTAAAATATCATAAAAAAATATTATCATTTTATTGTGGTTAGGGTGGTCAGACATACACCTACTTCTTATTTTTTCCTTAAAATTTAAGTACTACTACATTTAAATTTCAAATTTTCACCAAATAGATTTTTTTTGTTTTTAAATAAACCTAGTAGTTAAGAAAATACATTCAATTTGCTAAAGATTCTATTCTTACATATTTTTGAAATAATATAGATAAATTATTTAAATTTTTACGTCAAGTTGCCTAACTTTGATTTTCAGAATTTTTATTGCCACTTAAGGGCCTATTTTTTCCATGATGATCCTACACATACACCATTGCTATGAGAAATTCCTTTAAATCAGAAGAAGACATGAGAGATTATTCAGAAATCCCTATGCTAAGTCATATGTTTCTGAATCAAACTACATCATGAATGAGTATGTCACATGCGAGTCAAGTTAAGGAATTTCGTGCACATCCCAAGCTTGCTCTTATATGTACATGAAAGGTGGTCAACTAGCCAAAAGAGACAACAAGTGACATACGAGGGCAAGGATACCTAGCCCCTTGGCCCCACTTAATGTAGGACAAGGATGAGCTAGATAGAATGAAAAGAAATATCAAGAAGAAATAGGTTCCTCAACACAAGGAAGAGCATCATATTCCTTAAGATTTTGAATTCTATTACACAAATCCTTACATTCATTAGTGGAATGACCATGAACTTTGTGATATACAAAATATAAACTCTTGTAGTAAAATTTTTTGTATTTTTTGGAGGGAGAGATACTAGACAATCTTGGAGGAGTCTCGTCAAGATACTCTCTTGATCAAAATTTGTTGCATTATTTTATGGCAAAGATATCTCTTGCTTAGTACAAGGTGTCATACCTACACAAGACTCTTTAGATTGTGATATTTTGTTCTCTCCTTGAAAGGAGTGTGTAATTTAATATAAAAAACTCAAATCAATAGTGTTTTGCATGATGAAATTAACATTAAGAGAGGATTTCCTTGTTTCTCTTCTTTCTTTCAAAGGTTGATGATCAAGACCACTAGTGTCTATCAATTCAAGATGCACTGCCATAAAGTCAACTTAAAAGAATCTTTTGTAAGAGTATTGATATTGAGCAAAGACATGTTTTTTTGTTTCAAGGTACAATAACCAAGACCACTAGTCTTTTCTTGTGTGTGAGGCTCTGTTAAAATATAAATACCTTGTTCTCAATCACCACATCCTTTTCCACTATAACCAAGTTGTCTCATAAGTTCATAACCTCTTCCATCAAGACTCTTCATCTCTTTTGGATTTGATGGTTGCTCATAATTAAGTTCATCAAAGTTTTTTGTGTAATTTGTTGTCTTTTTTTCTAAATTGGTTGAGATCGATTCTTTCAAAGGGTCTTTCGAATTTTTTGTTGACAATACTGCTTCCTCTTTTCCCATTTCAGAGTCTTTGTTGAGGATCTTGTATTCTTAGATGAATTTTGGTTCAAAGTATAAGGAACCTCAATCATCTTCTAATAGTTTCATGAATTCCTTAATGTGTTTTTCTTGGTATTTTTGTTGCATGTGTTCTACTTGTGTAGTTTGTGTCAATGTTTTCAAAGAATTTTCCTTTATTTTCTCAATGTTCAAACAATTGTTTGGTTTAAGGTCAGCTTCGAGTGTGTTCACTTCGTTGTTGTAGACATACTTCATTACACGATGAAGAGTAGAAGGAACCCCATTCATTGCATGAATACATGGTCTTCCTAAAAGGATCTTATATGAGAGATTGTGAGGCATAACATGGATCAGTATTTTGAATGTGGCCTTTCTAGCTATAATAGGAAAAGTGATCACACTAAGCGATTGTTTTCCAACATTGTCAAATCCCTTAATGGATAAAGAGTCAAGTTAAATTTTTTATTTATCCACATCAAGCCTATCCAAAAGGGTCAGGGGTGGATCCATTATCAACAAGGGTTCACCTTATCCCTATCCTTTTATATCGAGATATTATTATGAAAGCTTCATTTTTTTCACTTCCAAAGGAGGGAGCTCACTTTTGCGGAAAACAATGTCAACATTTATTCAACGAATTAGGAACCCTTAGTCATTTGGTTGCACATTCTAAGGGAATGGAACTTGTTGTAAAGCACTATGAATTATGTTATGGCAGTGATCAAAGGTTTGAATAAGGTCCCATAATGATATCTTAGCAGGAGTATTCTTTAGTTGTTCAAAAAGGTTGTACTCCTTTTCACTTTGTGTAGGCAAACGAGGTCGACCAGGAAAGATAGGATTAGGAAATGGGATGGACAATAAAGGTATTTTTATTGGTTGTGGATTATTTATAGTGTTGTATGTATGAGAAATGGTATTATGACTCGGTTACTGTGAAACATTATTCTTAGGTGGGTAAAGGGTAAGTTCGGGTGTGTTTTGAGTTTGCGGTCATTATGAGGGTGGGTAAATAATTAGAGGGTTCAAAGGATTTTTTATAGGGTATATAGGAGGTCAAATATTCGAGGGGGATCTAATGGAAACTTGTGTATTCATAACCTCAGTGGTATTGGTTTGATGTATTTCTAAGAAAGGGCAATCTAGAATCACCTTTTTACTATTATCTAAGGAAGCCAAAATGTTGTTATTTTCTTCCACCATGATATCATCCCTAAGAGGATATTTTTTAGGAGAACTAAAAACCAAATTTTCTTGACATTAAATGATTGGTTCTTCCAAAATGACTTCATCACAAGTAGGGGAATGATCAATGGTTGAATTATCTTGTTTATTGATGATGGCATTCTCTTGTTCAATAATGTTCTTCCTAGGGGAAGAGAGACATAATATTTCCATGAATCTAATTGGTTGTATTTTCTATCAAATCATCTTCCTGAGAACTATGAGAAGAATAAATGTAATTGTCATGATTGTCCATAATTTCATTTCTTTGTCCCATAATGTCTTCCAAAATAGGGTAGGTAGGGGAAGGAACATAAAGAGGGTTGTTACATACCTTAAATATTTGATTATCTAACACCAACATATACTCATGAATTACAACTTTATCACAAGTGGGGAAGATGTTGGGAGGTGAACATAGACTAGTTGAATTTTCAACGGTCTCTTCTTGTGTTATGTGATTGCCGTTATTACCTATGGTTGTGTCCTCTTGTTCATCAATGTCTTATCCACTAAGAGAGGTAGGGGAGAAACAACTAAGACTCTCAAAACTCTCATTGATTTGTTCTTCTAATAGAAAAATATCTTCTTAACAACTAGGAGAGATATTAGGAGAAGAATGAATATGATTGTTATGACTATCCACTATTGTATTCTCTAAATCACTAAAACATTCTCATAGGGAAGGGATATGAACTTTTTCCTAGCATGCCTAGATAGGTAAGATACTAAAATTGTTTGAACAAGAATGCAAAGTACTTCTAACCATCTCATGCAATGCTTCAATAATGTAAACAATGTATATCCCAAGATGAAAAATACTTTGAACCAATGTATGAAAAACTTTAAGAATGCAAGAAATGTATATCCAAAAATTAAAAGCACTTTTATCAAACTTATGCAAATTTTTATGAATGTAAAAATTGTATATGAAAAAGTGGAAAGTACTTTTATCCATATGATTCACAGTTTCATAAATGTGAATATTTTCAGATCTGATTATTATGGATATTTAAATGATTTCAAAAATGACTAACCTAAATTGATTTTTTTGACCTAGATGCATACAATAGAGGTTACCGAAACTTTCTAGATTGATACTATATGTTACTAGAAAGATTAAGGAGCATAGAAATGAGGTTTTTAATGTTGTAAAAGGAAGTTTAAAATCTAGCCTAGGACTAAATCACCCAGAGGGGCGTATGAGTCCCAATTAATGTTTTTTTCATAATTTTCGAGAAATTTTAAGTGTTTTCTATGCTTTCTAGTTTGTATGATTTGTATACTAAATACAAATGAATATTTTAGATGATATTCTGTGATGCAATATGCAAAAATGCAACCTATATGCACTTTCACATAATGCAAGATTTTGAAACCCAAGATGCCAATTAACTAATGCAAACCCTAAGGCAATGTTAATGCAAGCTAGATCTAGGATGATGATGTTCTCAAAATCAAAATTAAAATGTTCTAAATGAATTTTCACCAAAATGAAACAACAAAAATAGGTGTTCCACCTTTTGGGAGGTGGAACACAAATTGGGTGTTTAGGGAACTAGACGTATTTCCCTCAAGTTTCATTCAAGAACAACCCCAAAGATATGAATCCAAGGATGGAATGAAGGAAAGAGATCTACTAATAGTTGTCCAAGGGTCTAAATTAAACTAATGAGGGGTTCACAAAAAAGATAGGGCTTGGAAAGACTAATTAAATGTAAGATCTAATGACAAAACCAAGTGATGCATGGAACTTGAATGAATGACCTAGAAATACATATAAATCAAAATAGAAAGTTGTAAAATAAGAGGCATACACCTAGAAAATTGAAGAGGCTTGAATGAGGAATCGAAATTCTAGAAATGATGATTTTAAGGCTAAATAGGACTCATATGCCAATTTGGGCGATTTAGTCCCAGACCGGGTTTTACGCACCAAAATTGGAATTTGACAACATTGATTTTCAATCTCCAAAAACCCTAAAAATTGGTTGTACTGGCACTCATACATCCAAGGTGGTGTATCCCAATGTTATTTTTCTAAAGGTTAAATTTTGATTCTTCTCTCTAATCTCTTCTCTTTCTATCACACTTTGTTTCCAGATTCGAAACCCTGATTTCAGACATGTAGACTTTTTGTGAAGAAAACAACCTTGCAAATGAGGGGACAAATCCAACAAATTTCTCCAAGCTTGTAACCCAATCTTCAAGGGATCTTCAAGCTCAAAGATACCTAGATCTGCAATCGTACATGTAGAGAGAGAAAAACTTATTGATTTGTTAGTAAATATGGGTTTGCCTTGGTCAAACCCCTTTTGGGTAATTAAACCAAATGATGAGATAATGAAATAAGGACATGAAACATGAATAATGATACCCTTAATGATGTCTTGTAAATCATCAACCTAACATGAAATGGCTATGAAGGATGTAGATCTAGATCTTGAGATAGGTGTAGAGAAATGCTTGACCTTGGATCTTGGATGCAACATCACAACACTAGCTAAATGGCCTTCCCTTGAATGCCTTAAAAATTATCTTGAATGCTCCCTTGATGATCTTATCAAGTCTATGAATGCTTAAATATTTAGTGCATGACTTGGTAAAGTGTATGATTTTGTAAAATAATGATTTGAGACCTTGTTTTTATAGGCAATTCATCTGATATCCTATTAATTAGATCCCACAGGTTGACACTCATGAATTTTTAACTTTAAACCTAGATTTCCCACTCAAAACCCTAAAAAGGGGCCAAATTGGATTCATAGACCACACCTAGCATATGGGTCTCACATGGCCTTTTTAGGTGGAGAAAGTGTCAGTGTGTTAAGAAATTAATTTTCTTGATTGATATTGTTAAGATCCTGATTGAAATCTTCCTTGGGGTACACAATATAGGGTCTTAGGGGCCTATTAATGATGATATTAAGGTCATAAATGCAAGAGGGCTCAAAACTGAATGTGAAAGTATAAATAAATATACTTTACAACATCAAATTAAGGCAAAATTATGTCTATTTAGCTTAAAAGGGACCTAAATCCAATGTGAATGTATACAAAAAATTGCAACACCATATTAAGGCGCCATTAGGTCTAAGGGCTATAAATTGAATGTGAAGGTGTAAATTAATACAAATTACAACATTTAATCAAGGCAAAGTTAGGTTTATTTAGCTTAAAAAGGTCCCAAGACCTAATGTGGATGTGTAAAAGACACCACAACACTAGATCAAGCTAACCTTAGGTTCATTTTAACATTAATTATCCCCAAATCAAGAGAAATTGTACCATTTCCAATGGTGTACAATTTTCGTTGTTACACATCCAATAATTTTTTATTTTTTTGGAGCTCTAATACAAATTTAAAAGGCTATGTTGGCTCAGATTTGGTAGGGGATATTGATACTAGATAGAGTACCATCGTTATGTATTTATAATTGTGGGATAATAGTGAGTTGGATTTCACAGCTGCAAAAGGTAGTTTCTTTATCTACCATGGAGGAAAAGTATGTTTCTATAATAGAGGCTAAAAATGAATAATTTGGGTAGGATATTTCATTGAAAAATTGGGCAAACAATAGGGTGAAAGTTACATATCTATAGACAACCAGAGTGTTAGACATCTTCCAAAGAATTATGTCTTGCACTAGAATATTTACACATAAAAATGAGATATCATTTTTTTTTGTCAATGTTGGAGGATGGATAGGTAAAGCTGGAAAAGATTTATACAAATGCAATCCAATAGATATATTTATGAGGGAAGTAACAAGAGAGAAGCTAAGATCCTCTTTAGCTTCAGTTGGGCTTCACGGTTGAATTTCAATAAAAAAATAGTATGGTCCAAGGTGCTTATTTCTAATAGGAGTTGTAGGGGCAACAATGTTTTGATCAGTTTCCAAGTGGGAGATTATCGTATTTTGGAGACCAATCAAACTTGAATGCAAAAAAATTCACCATTATTTTATTAAATAATTCTTGCACTTTTATATTTAAATATATAATTATAAATACATAATGCTAGAAATGAACAACTACCAACATTTAAAATACAATTAAATGAATAATTGGAAAGAGTTACTAGTTGCATGTAACGATACATGCATGGGAAAGTGTTTAGAGACACAATTTTGGGTTTTTTATAGTTGTTAAGCATGAGAAATGAGACCAGTTAGTCATACATTAGTGGCTAGGAAAATGCAACAAAAGATGCAAGTATACATAACTAACCTATTTTGTAAAAATTCAACAATGAAAAACATGGAGGTCATTGCTACAAGTTGTAGTAGTTGTTGCATGTCTTTGTAAAGGTTATTTTCTTTAAGATTAATATACTTTTGGACTCTTTGTTGGTGGATGTATCCCAGATTTGGGTGAACCACATTAAATCTTTGTGTTGTCTTCTTTCTATTCATTTTAATTTTGTGTATTAAATATTTATTTAGTTGGTATTAATCTGCCTTTAATCTCTAACAATTTCGAAATTGGATTCCTTCACTTCACTTGTCATGTCTTGAGTTCTTGTATACTTCATGTTATATGTGGATTTTAAATATTTATAAATACCTTTGGAAAGCTTTCTATATTCCAAAAGAGAACATGTTCTCCTAGGTCAACTTGTAAAAATATGTACAAATAATAAAATAATAATCTTCAATCATGGATATGTTCATATAAATGCTACTCCATAACTATATTATTTTTAGAGCACAAAATAAAGTGTATTCTCCTTGGAATGAGAGAAAATTTGAGAATATTTAGTGATCTTAAAATAATAGATTTAATTTTGTAAAATGCAAGGATATAGTTACACAAAGAACAAAATTGTTTAGTCAGGCGTAGATGGGAAAGGTAATTATGGGAGTTTTTTGAAATTTAAATATATATATTTTTAATTTTCATGGGAAAAGTGCACAACTATGAGGAAGTTCTCACAATAATGAATTAGTCTTAAGATATAAAATAAACTAAATCACAATGGATATTTTTTGTGTGAAAGTATGTTATTTAGAATAGGCGAGATAATAAGTGGCTATAATGAATGTATAGGGATGCTTGAGTGTATTGGTGAGGCATATAATGAAATTGTATAGAATCATGTCTCATAGTTAGGTGGATAACATAGGGCAAGGAGCCCAAATTTATACAAAATTACTCCTTTTTTCAATATATCTATGTATCAAGGCACTCTCAAAGTAATCAAAAAAGAACTAAATGGGAAGTGGAATGAATATGTATATATCTATTTGGAATGCACTTTGGGGTGAATGTGAATCTTATAATTATCTTACTTTATTGTATAAAAAAGTATCCCTTTACATTTTCACACATTTTTGGGCTCTCTTCAAGTTAAAATTTGACTTTTGAATGCTTTATTTGGTCCTATTTTGCATCCAAAAGCCTTATTTAATGCATCTTTCTAAGGATAATCCCAAAACTTAACAAATGAAAAGTCATAATTCAATGTTTTAGGTTATGTGTTCTAGATCTAGTGATTGAGGACACATAAACCACCTTGGGCATATGGGTCTGACCTAGGTCTCGAGGCCTGATTTTAAACACTGCATTGAATAAGAATATTCTAAGAGTTTGTCTCCTAGGTTAAAGCCAGTGGGAATCATACACCCAACTTGGTGTATGATTCCTGCTTTAACTTGGACCTATTTTAAAGAAAATTATTGGTACGATTTTATTATCCTAGATCTGATGTTGGCTTGTAGTGTTTTAATTTTGGGAAATTTGGCATAAACAAGTATAAATACAAGGTTATTTCACATAATTTGTCCTAAAAAGATCTAATATTCCAATTATTCAAGCATTGTAGGAAATTTATGATTAAGGGAGCATTCAATATTTAATCATCAAACATTTGGAGCTACATTTAATATTCAAACATCATGTCAATGTCTTCATGCATCATGTGTGTTTTTGAGCTTACATTTTTTATGTATCTTTCATTATTTCAAGCAAGCATTCAAAGACATTATCTCATATCAAGATAGAGATTCAAGATCCACATCCATTGGAGCCATTTCCCACAAGTTTGCAGCCTTCATTTCAAGGGTTTGGTGACTTACAACATTTGATATTGTTCATTCATCATTCCTTCTTACTTTTATATTTCATTTCAAGGTTTGATCAGAAAAATATGGTTTCACTAAGGAAAACCATCATTCCCTAACAAAAAAAGATTTTTCTCTATTGATTTGTGTTTGAAAATTTAGGTGAATTGGAGCTTGAAGATCCTCTAAAGACAAAGTTGTCAAATTTGTCAATAAGTTGGCATCTTCATGGAAACTAACCTACAAATTGTAATTCAGAATTTATAGACTTGAAGATTGGACAAGACAAAGGCTACAGATGATCACTTGAGGCTAAAAAACTATCAGTCAAACCTTAATATTGGGACTAAATAGCCCCTCTGGGAATATGAGTCCTAGTACAAATATTTTTAGCATATTTTTGTATATCTTAAAAATTTGCATACCTTGTTTGGATTCCATCATTCTTCTAGGTGCCCTTTTGCTTCATTCTATTTTATCAATATGATTTCAGGTCTTTCAGTTTTTAGGGTTTTTTGCATAATTGTTTGCATCTCTCCTTTGAAACTTCATTTTAATTGTGAACCCTCATTTAATCACACCAAGGAAACGCCTAGTCCCTTCTCTCAATTGAGTCACTTGGTTGAGGTATCTTGGTTTTTAAATGAACTAAAGTGTAAAATAGGTTCCAAATATCCATCTCCTAAATGGTGGAACACCCTCTATTTCCTTTGGTTCATTTTGGCGAACCTAATCTTTGGACCCTTAAATTTGTGATTTGGATAACAATGTAAGTCCTAGATCTAGTCTGCATTAACTTTGCATTATATTTACATTAGTTGAATTCTATTTACATCTTCTAAATTTTACATTAGTGAAAAGTTCATATAGGTTGCATTTTTGCATCTTGCATCATTGAATTTCACTAGAAAGCTATATTTGTGCACAATAATTTTAGCATACAATCTAGAAACCCTAACATCAACTTAGAATTTACTGAATTTGGTTTAAAAATCTTAATTTGGGACTCATTTTCCCATTTGGGTGATTTAGTCCCTATACATGTTTTTCTAGACTTTTGGGAATTTTGTGCTCTCTATTTTCTAGTATTTGAACCTTCCAAAAACCCTAATTGGGACTCATTCACCCATCTTGGTGATTTCGTCCCGAATTAGATCTGAATCTGCATTTTACAACATTTAAACCTTCATTTTTGTGCTTCTTTTTGATGTTATCAAATATATGTTTCATTTTTCTAAGTTTCTATTCCATTCATTTCATTAGACTTAGATTAATTTATTACATTGAATTTCATCATGGATGTATGGTTTGGTAAGTTTTGGATGTCCTTGAAATCATTAGTGGATGTGTCAAGCTATATTTTTTAAAAAGATCCTAATGAAATCAAACTCACTCATGCTCAATCAGCTCCTAATGCATGTCCTCCTTGTGAAGTTGACATCATTGGAGAAGATGATGACAAAATGAATGACTTCATAAATTATTGCCTTATCAACCTTGAGACTAATGCATCCATTTACCCATCCATGCAACAACCAATGCAACTTGAGATGTTTAGTCTTTTACATCCTTAAATTGAGACACAAACTAAACCTAAGATCTCTAGAATAGGTGAGTGTAGCACCTCTAATCAAGAACATTTAACCATCCTATGTTAACAAAGTGAATAACACTCCCATCAACTTAGAAGAGAATTATAGCCAAGGATTTAAGATATTAACTAAGCAAGAATGTTATAGAACAAATGAACATGAAATTCATAAACTCTTATAACCCATACCAACTAAAGATACCATAAGAGTAGGGTACCAAGATCCTTCTCTCGGCATAATTTTCCTCCTTCCTAAAGAAAAACCAAAGGTTTACAAGGATGGTAGGATCATCTTAGGTCCTCCTCCATAATATTTACCACCTCAAGTTGGTGAATCTAGAAAGGAACAAAAGCCTTACACGCTTAAGAAACTCAAATTTCCATGTCCTATGTCTACAACTAAAATAATCTTACACATACTTCTAAGTCAAGGACTTATAACATTACTACCCATGAGAGAAAATCCAAACCAAATCCTAAAAACACAAACATGTGTCATTGTCGATATCATAGAGTTCTTGGAGATAGTACTGATGAGTATCATGTTTTAAAATAAATATTTAAAAGGTTTGATATCATAGAAATAGTCTCTTAAAAGGGTTTGCTTCTACTCCTTGCCATGTAATAGTTGTAGGATCATAATATTCTCACTATTGCATGCCTTACGTTCATTTCACATCTTTTCAAAATGCAAGGAGCTCATTCTCACCACCCATCTTGGCTCATCCTTGTCTTGCACTTAGTGGGGGCAAGGGGTTAGATAGCCTTGCCCTATTTTTGGCATTTGATGTTGTCCCTTTGTCTAGTTATCCACCTTCTGTATACAATGAACAAGATTGGGATGTAGACAACCTCTTATAAGTTGAATCAAATGTGCCTCAATAATCTTGTATTTATATTATTTTTCATGTGTTTGATTGCATGTGCATAATTTGATGTTCGCATGCCATTTTGTTTGATGTATCTCTATCTTTGTGACATTCCTCCATTTGTATTTGCATTCCTCTATTTTTTGTAAACCTTTAATAAAAAATTATTGTGTTTTCATTTTGGGGATGACGCAAGGCATCGAGACATTTAGGTCTCTTTCATGTTGACCTTAAAAAATTATTTATTTTTTCTCTCTTTTTCTCATTCTTCATGTTCTATGATTATTTTGGGAATGATGACATTTTTGAGCTCTATAACACTATTGTAGCAAAGACATACTTACCTCGAATCCATGGATCCCTTATGTGATTTTGGTATTTCATTTTGGGGCAACGTCTTTTCATGATGTAGCTCCATATGATGTGGCATAGGGATTTCCAAATAATCTAGATCATGTCCTTTTCTTTATTAACATTTATCATTTTCTACTTTAAATTAGTTGCTCACAGCATGGTGTTTAGAAATTTCCTTAAAGTGGGTGCATACATTGGCATTATTATTTTGCATTTCAATTACAATTCATGTTTCATTGTGTTGTCTTCTTACTTCATGTGGTGTGTATTTCTCTTTTTGGTGACATTGGGCATGATGTCCTTCAAGAGTGTTATCTCTCAACATATTATATTCCTCTTAGTGTCTTAATGTGATACACTACATTCTCTAAGTTGTGAATCTTCTATTCTTTGATTGGTCATCTCTTGAAGAGAATAGGCACAATGTTACCTAGGTTGTGACCTTACATGAACTAATAAAAACCCCTTTGAATGTACCTTACACTATTTTGCATTTGAGTATGTGCAGGATCATGATGGGCCAAAGAGTTGTGATATTTAAGTGATATGATGGCCCATGTGGCTGATGACTTTTTTTTACCCAAAATTGATGAAACAAAAATGGCTTTTAAAGGAGATTCTCATATTTCCACCAATATAAATTATGTTTTACTTTGAATTTAATATATAATTATTATTCATTTTCTATTTGAATTATGACTAAAGTCCTGATTGATAAGTTGATTGAAAAACATTTGTAGCTTTCAAACGGTATCACATATTTTGAATCTGAAACATGCATCACATTATATACTTCATATACTATAGGATTTAAAAAAAAAATGAATTTCATGAACTTTTGACCAAGTTAAGCTCGTCAGACATACGAGTTTTTTATTTTTTAAAAGTTGTAATAAAAAATCATAATTAATTATTTACTTGGAAAAAAATTACAAAAAATATGCATCACATTGGGACATGAGTGCTCTACTTATATCTAAAATCTTATAAAAAAATATTATCATTTTATTGTGGTTAGGGTGGTCAGGCAGACACCTACTTCTTATTTTTTCCCTGAAATTTAAGTATTATTGCATTGAAATTTAAAATTTTCACCATATATATATATATATATATATATATATATTTAAATAAAACTAGTAGTTTAGAAACTACATTCAATTTTTTTATAAATTGTATTCTTACATATTTTTGAAATAATATGGATAACTTATTCAAATTTTTACATCAAGTTGCCTAACTCTGATTTTCTGAATTTTCATTGCCACTTAAGAGCCTATTTTTCTATGATGATCCTCCACATACCCATTTACTATAACTATTATATGGCCACCTTGCATAACACACTTTTCTTGTGGAGCCATCCTATTTGTCATGGGTATTAGCATACAAAGTTTTTCTTGCCTCATGATTCTTATCATTCATGTTGTGTGGCACCTTATCAAAGTTATCAAGAGGTATAGATTTTGTATGGTTAGTGTATGGGAACTAACCTTAGGCATGTCTTTCTAATAACCACTTGCTTGTCTGTGTGGGTGCATACCTATCATGTGTATATGTGTCTCACTTGACGCTCACCTAATGGATACTGGATTCCACTAGCCCATGTGAGCATTGTGTTCCATGTGTAAATGTTTTTTGGACAAAAAACTAAGGCATGATCCACATCATGTTGGACAAAGAGTCAATGCTTGATCCACCCCTATTTTTCCCTTTCTTTCTTCTTTATGTCTTTGATAGTGTATGCTTGTACCTTGCTATTGCTTCATACATTATTCACATGTGTTTTCTTTTGTGCCTATGTTGTTTTGAAATAGGATCTTGATCCTAGGGGTTTGATCATCCCTCTTGATCATTTTCGTCCTATCTCACTAGCATTGGTACACTTGCACCCCTCTTGATGAGAGTTTGTCTACTTTAGTGTGATTTTGAAGCAACTTCCTCCTCTCACTAAAGTGGGGGCTAAATGAAGTGTAGAAAAATGTATCCCTTTACATTTTCACACTTGTTTGGGAATTCCCTATTAAACTTTGGCTTCTTTATGCCTTATTTGGTCCTATTTTACATCCAAAAGCCTTATTTAATGCATCTTTCTGAGGATAATCCCGACACTTAACAAATAGAAAATCATAATTCAATGGTTGAGGTTATGTGTTTCAGATTTAGTGATCTGGGACTCATGGGCCACCTCGGGCATATGGGTTCCACCTAGGTCTCGAGGGTTAATTTTAAACATTGAATTCAACATGACAATTCTTGGAGTTTGTGTCCAAGATTTAAGTCACTAGGACTCATACACCAAAATTGGCATATGAGTCAAGTTCTTTAACTTGGACCTATTTTAAATCAAATTCTTGGTGAGATTTTATTATCCTAGATTTGTTGTCAGTCTATAGTGTTGTAATTTTGAGAAACTTGGCATAAACAAGTATAAATACAAGGTTATTTCACATAATTTCTCCTAACAAGATCTAAGCCTTCAAGTATTCAGGAATCGTAGAAAATTTATGCTCAAGAGAACATTCAAGAGAATTCAAGAGTAAATCATCAAGCATTATGTCAAAGCCTTCATGAATCATTTTTGTTTTTAAGGTAACATTTATGATGTAGGTTTCATGATTTCAAGCAATAATTTAAAGACATTATCTCATATCAAGATCAAGAGTCAATATCCACATCCATTGGAGCAATTTCAAACAAGTTTGAAACCTTCATTTTAAGGGTTTGGTGAATTGCAACATTGCATATTGATCATTCATCATTCCTTCATACTTTTCTATTTCATTTCAAGGTTTGATTATGAAAATAGGGTTTGACAAAGGAAAACACCCATTTCCTAACAAAAAACATTTTTCTCTCTTGATGTGTGTTTGCAAATCTAGGTGAATCAGAGCTTGAAGATCGTTTGAAGAAAAAGGTTTCAAAATTGTCAAGAAGTTGTCATCTTTAGAAAAACTCACCTACATATCGTAATTAAGACTTTTTGGGCATGAAGATTATACATGACCGTAGCTACAAAAATATCAATCAAACCATAATACTAGGACTAAATCACCCCTCTGGTCGTATGAGTCTTGGTTCAACCCCTTTTGGCATCTTTCTATAGATCCTGAACAGTTACTAGAAGATTCCAGATTCTGCCTAGATTCTCATATGACTAAATTTCCCTACATAGGGTATGAGTTCTGATACACTTCAAAAAGAAGAACTTCAATGTTGAAGACCTTGCTTGGATTTCATCATTCTTATATGTACCCTTTTGTTTCATTCTCTTTTATCAATCTTATTTCATGTCTTTCATTTTGTAGGGTTGTGTGCATAAATGTTTGTATTTATCCTTTGAAACTTCATTTTAATGGTGAACCCCCATTTAATCACACTAAGGAAACCACTAGTCCATCCCTCAATTGAGTCACTTGGTTTAGGGATCTTGGGTTCCTAATGAAATAAAATGTGAAATAAGTCACAAAGTTCCATATCCTAAAAGGTAGACACCTTATTTGTTTTGTTTCAATTACATCTAAAATTATGTAGCACTCACAAACATGCATGTAAATTAAATATTTCGAGCACTCAAAGGATACTACATGGAGTTCATATAAAGTAAGAATCCTATGAGGACATGACCATACAATTTTATCTTGTTGACACACATTTTTATCATTTCCTTTTTCTAGTTGTTTGTGTCATTTTATGACCATTTGTTAAAAATAAATAAAAACAAAAGTGATTAGGTCCTTTACAAATATATCCTATTTTTTATTTTATATATGAACACTTTACATTGTATTAATCGTTCAATACTTATGTCATGGATTAGATTCATATCTACCTCATTTCAGCTTCAAGCAATGCCTATCTCCTTTCTTTGTCAAATCTAGTTTACTTTTATGTTAGTTTTTTCTAATGATAGGTCATCACCAAAAAATTAAGTGTGTATTTTATTTTTGTTCATTAAATGAACATCAATTGTTTTTATTAGTAAAGGGTTACAATTTTCTATACTACATAAATTTGCCTACAAAGAAAACTATGTTTTGTCACTAGAGACTTGGCCACATTGGATAAAAAGTTCTAAGGACCTTGAGAACTAAAAACCTTTTTGAAGGGTTATCTGATTATAATATTTAGTTTCATTTTTGTGAGAATTGCATTTATGGAAGACAAAACGAAATTTAATTTTACTTGAGTTCTCATTATTCTTGTGGTATATTAGAGCTTATTCATTTTGATGTGTTTGGTACTATCAATGTTCCTTCAATTGGTAAATCCACATATTATGTTTCATTTATTCATGATTATAGTAGGACATGGGTATACTTTCTAAAGAGTAAATATGAAGTTTACAATCAATTTAAAGAATTTAAAGCAATGGTTGAGTTATAGTATGCAAAGAAAATAAAAATTTTAAGGATTGATAATGGTGGTGGATTTTTTTTTAATAATTCACAGAGTTTGTAAATATTGTTGTATTCATAGACAAAAGATAACTCTATATCTTCCACAGCAAAATGGAGATGAAGAAATAATGAATAGGACACTGATCGAGAAGGCTAGGAGTGCTTTGAGTGGTGATGGTCTGGAACAAAATTCTTGGGCTGATGTTGTTGCAACTGCTTATTACTTGATTAAAAGCTCTCTTACACCAACTCTTATTGATAAGATTCCTATAGAGGCATAGTCAGGTCACAAGCCTTCATTAAGATATCTTAGAATTTTTGGTTGTGAGGCATATGCACATGTGCCAAAGGAGAAGCAAACAAAGTAAGAGAACAAGGCCATCAAATGTATCTTCATTAGATATGGTTATGGTGTGAAATGATACAAGCTTTGGGATCCTATTGCACAAAAGGTAATATATAGTAGCAGTGTTATTTTAGGTGAAACTAAGCCTTCTTCTATTACATTGCAGTAAGAACAAAGTAAACAAGAAGATGTGACTCAATTTTTTTCTACATCTAAGAAATTTGAATTGAGGCACATGGATAGACAAGAGGTTGAGGGGAGCTCATCTAGCTATGAATCTTCAAAAGAGGAGGAAGAACCTCTAGCTCAATTGTTGAACGCCGAGAATATTGAGAGGGGGGTGAATAAATATTTTCTAAAACTATTTAAGAATTAAACATCCAAACACCAAAACATATTAAATTGCAAAAGGTAAGAAATCATGAAACATTCACAACATCACATAACACATGAACACCAATATTTTTTTGTGGAAAACCAAAAATGGGAAAAACTATAGTGAGGGTTAGTTTGCAATATATTATAACAGATTATAGTATATTTACAAAATTACTCACTATCCACCAAGAAAAACATAGAAGAGAGATGGTGACTCACAACCTAATTTGAACTGTTATAGTTTCATCTTACATATGCATGAATTATTGTTCCATTAAAGCTCAATAATAATCTTTGTTTGAATTTGATTCAACACTTTTTCATGCTCTTAATTCACACAACTCTGATCTTTAACTCAACATTCATGTAACTTAACTTTGCATAGCTATAATTCATATGTATAACATTTGCAATACACATCATATATCTAAAATCATCAAAACACCAAAAATATTTAAAATGTATATCCACATCAAACATGACATCAATTAGGTCAGCCTAATAGATGGAACACCCAAACTATAACTTGTTGGCTTCAAAAATTTCATATATACAACACACCACAATTAAAATATCAAAACAAATTGTAATAGGTTAGCATGGACCTAAAATTGGTCCCACATAAAATGTAAATACTTAATTAACCTTTGCATATGTACCTTCAAACATATTAGGTCATCTCCGCATAAGACCTAAAAGAAAAAACCTTCAACTGTGCATCCACATCTCGACATGTTGATCTCAAAACTCAATTCCAACTAGAATACATACTCTACTAATATATGGCAACTTATCTTCAAAAGTGAAAAACCAAAAACTCATTAGTGGAGAAGTGCAAAATCTCCCACACAACTGCATTGTATAGATAGTCACTATAATTTCCCAAGCCGAACTCTGGTACTCATGTATTTCTATCCACTTGTCAATAAATGATGAAATATTGAAATACAATACATCTAACATCCAAAAAAATTATGTTATAACCACAGAGTGAAATCTTTATTTGTGGAGTGGTGTAGACCCAAAAAGTGGCACACTATAACACTAAAACAATAGTATTGGCACTTATTTAATTTCATGTTACAACTATCTTTACTAGATCAAACTAACTCTTAGAAATATCTTCCTCAACAAGTCAAAATCTTGTTAGAACTAATCAAAATGGTTTGCAACAAAAATATTCATATCAGTTACAATGTTGACATCAGTGACAATACTACAACACATCAATATGTACCTTCCATGCTCATGTTTCCAAACAACATTATCATTGACATTCTTTCAACATCATCTTATTCATATGTCTACAAGGCATAGAAAACCACCTGAAAGGTATTAAATTGATGATTGGAGATGTACTTTTTCTTTAAATACTAACATAGATGATCCCATATTAGTAGAAGAGGCATTAGGCATGAATGATGAAAAATACTAGTTCAAATTTCTATGGATGAAGAAATTGTAGCTTTGAAAAATAATCATACATGGGATCTTGTACCATTTCATGAAGGAAGGAAACATGTTTGTTGAAAATAGGTATTCAAGAAAAATATTGGTTTAGATGGAAGTATTGAGAAGTACAAAGCAAGGTTGGTTGCAAAAGGTTACTCTCAAGTTGAGGGTGTTGATTATGGTTTGATATTTTCTCCTGTTACAAAAATGGCATCCATTAGATTTATTTTTTCTATTGCTGCTACTTATGATTTAGAGGTTGAGAAAATAGATGAGAAAATTTATTTCCTTCATGGTGACTTGGAGGAGGATATTTATATGATACGAGCAGAGCACTATTGGCAAGAGACACTGCTAGTATCACTCGGTGTTGTCATTGATGGCAAACCTAATTGACGATCAAATACAAACATCATTATTCGGTCATACCAATAGACAAATTAAAGATTGACAAGGATGAATAGAGCATCCAGTAATTTAGTATTCATCGATATGTATGAAGATTTTATGTTATTTTTTTATGTTGCGCATCTCAGGAAATTTTTTCTAGTATATTATCTATGATATTATTGAAGCGCAGTGGCTCGTATCAATTCTTGTGTGAGTTAGAAGATTCGATTGGCTAATTCTCTATTTTATCAGTACTCAAGCTGACTTCATGAATGAATTATGTCGCGGATGTATGGGAAGTGATTAGTTAAGTATTTTTGTGTTTGTATATCTTTCTTTAGGTCCTAGCCAAGTTTTGGCCGATTGTTGTGGGTACACATTACATATTTCTCATGATTTGAGCTGATAGTTGTAATTGTCTTTGTGTTCTATTGAAGCCGACAAAGGGTAATTGAATTCTATGTTGTGGATATATATATAAGATCATACATATCATTTTGTATGAAGTATGAAGTGTGTGTGATGTGAATTGTGAATAAGAGTAAAGCAGAAGAGTGATAATGTGTAGTTTCACTTGTGCATAAAGGATCTGTGTAGTGTATATGAGTAGAATAGAGAAGAAGTGTAGAATCATTGTGTAGGACAACAGATCAAATATTATGCTTAATCAGAAATGTAATCAGGCATATGTAGATGTTATTTTTCTTAGTTCACACTCTCAGATGGTTTTAATATATTTTTTTTTGTAAGTTAGTGGGTCTTCCCTTTGAGTAGTGATCTCTAGGCAGTGGCCTGAATGCAAGTGCATTCCCCTAATTGTAATCTTCATTTGAGCATACTCAGATCATAATTGTGGATTGGTCATCCATCATGGTTTTTCCCCTAATAGGGTTTCCACATTAAACTCTCGGTGTTATGGTGTTGTTTTTATTTTCATTTTTATGCACTATGGGGTATATCCAAGATCATGATGGGCCAAAAAGTGGTGATATGTAAGTGCTATGATGTCCCATGTGGCTAATGACTTTTTTTTTTACCCAAAATTGATGAAATGAAATAGGTTTTTAAAGCAGATTCTTATCTTTCCACCAATATAAATTATGCTTCACTTTGAATTTAATAAATAATTATTATTCATTTTCTATATGAATTATGACTAAAGTCTTGATTGATAGGCTGATTGAAAAAAATCTATAGCTTCCAAAGGGTACAAAATTTTTTGAATTTGAAACATGCATCACATTTTATGCTTCATATACTATAGGACTAAAAAAAAAGAATTGAATTTCATGAAGTTTTGACCAAGTTAAGGTGATCAGATGTATGAGTTTTTATATTTTTTAAAAGTTCTAATAAAAAAATCATAATTAATTATTTACTTGGAAAAAAATTACAAACAAATATGCATCACATCGAGACATGAGTCTTCTACTTATATATAAAATCTTATAAAAAAATATTATTATTTTATTGTGGTTAGGGTGGTTAGACAAACACCTACTTATTTTTTCCCTGAAAATTAAGTACTGCTACATTGAAATTTCAAATTTTCACCAAATAGAATTTTTAACAATAAAAATAAACCTAGTAGTTTAGAAACTACATTCAATTTTCAACAGATTCTATTCTTACATATTTTTGAAATAATATAGTTAACTTAAATTCAAATTTTACGTCAAGTTGCCTAACTCATATTTTTTTGAATTTTATTGCCACTTAAGGGCCTATTTTCTCCATGATGACCCTGCACATGCCCTATGGTTGAATGTTGTTAATGATTTGAAGATAAAGGTTAAGAAAGTTATTTTTTGAACAACACTGATTCACCCCCCCTCTCAGTGTAGCTTATTTCCAACAATTGGTATTAGAGCTAGTTCTTCTGAAAGAAGTCTAACCGCTTGGGGGGATCTTGAAAGGTATTTCAATGGATTCAAGCAGTCTTCAACAAAAAAATTTGGTGGCTCTAGATGATCATGATCTTTCAAAGGCTGAAGTTTATAAATTGCAAGCAAACCTCATGGTTGCTAAGAAATTCATTGAGTCTTTAAAAGACACAATCAATAAGTCTAGAGAGAAGAGAAAGGAACTTTGTGCTCAGATTAAGCAAAATGATAGTAAGAGGATTGAAGATGAATAGGTCAGTCAAGCCTTGAATGAAAAGACAAAAGAATGTGAAAAGCTTACCAAAGATAATGCTGCCCTAAAGCATGAGATGTAATCTATCATGATAAGAATGACCAAGGAGCTTGAAGACATAAAGAAGAATGAAGAGAACCTAGTACAGTCCCTAAAATAAAATTCTAAAGTGTGCAACTGATTGGATGATGAATTGAAACAATCTAAAAACAATGAGGAAGTCCTTGAAAAAGAAGATTGATGAACTCATAAATGAACTTATTGTTGCAAATGAGTATAAGGAGAATTTTAGAGTGAGCTCAATCAAGCTTGATGAGATAATTAAAGGTCAGAGAACTAATGGTGACAAAAGAGGTCTTGGATATGAGGAAGGAGAAATCTCAAAATTGGACAAAGGAATCCTAGACAAGGAAGATTCAGGCAAGGAAATCAAATGAAAAAATCTAAAAGGTATCTGTAAGGCAACCTAATGCTTAGTGATTTAATGGATACTATTTTAGTTGCAATAAATTTGGACATATGGCTACTCAATGTAGAAATAGAATGAATGGTCCATCATTCGCAAGTCAGTGCTTTAATTGTCATAAGTTTGGTCATAAGTCAAATGAATGCAGAAATGTGATGAATCAATTTCATAGAAATATCATATGCTATACATGCAATAGACTTGGAAATACTACTAACCAGTGCAAATCAAGAAGAAATCGGTGGAACAACTGGTCTGGATAGAAAAACATTGTGTGCTACAACTTCAACAAATTTGATCACATTGCAACATACTATTGGAACAAGAAAGACCCGATAAATCAAAAGAAAAACATGCATAAGGATATCAAGGGAAAAGGAAAAGTCACTATAGATGTAGTCAGGAAGAAGCTACAGAAGAAGTGGGTGAAGAAAAATCCCTCTATTGAAGAAAATGTTCCAGCACCAGAACCTACTTCTGGTAATTCCTCCAGGAATTAGTTTTAGGCCTTTGGCTGAGGGGGAGTTGTCATGAAAATAATTCAATCCCCTAACCAGTAAGCAACACCAGATGTGGATATGTACAAAAGGTGCATAGATACTCTACAGATTCTAATGAACTCATTGGAGCAAGTGGTATGCCATATTGGAGGTCCGCAGAAGATTTGTCCGCCACAGTACACATGGTAACCAAATGAATTAGGGTTAAAGAATTTATTGCAACAAAAGGAGTTAGGTATGAAAATGATAAAAAGTCATTCATACTCTTCATTTTTCACTTTGCATTTTGAGAAAGGGAATTTGGAGAGCTCTAAGGTGAACTTTGGTGATTTGGGGCGAAAATCAAGTGTGGAATTGATTCAACAATCAAATTTTGATTCGGCAAAAAAGGTATTTTTCTAAAACAATTGTGAATTTTTTATTTGGTTGAAATGAATACTCCTTTGGTAGTTGAAGTTAAGGACAAACCTCGTCCCAAATTCAAATGGAATCCTCACAAGTCTCTTGAGATAGATTCATTAGAAGAATTTTCATCTGTTATGTACAGAGTGTTACACACAAAGGATATTAGGGTTTATGTTCATGAAAATATTGAAGAACTAGGAAGTTCACAACTGCTGAATTTGTATAACAATCACATAATTGGAGAAATTTTTTTTGTGAAACCGAAATACAAAACCCTATAAGAAATGGCATTCACTCAGATTGTGAAATTTCCCATCTTTAGAGAAAATGAATGTGTCTAGTATATCTTGAGTAGAGTGCATGTAGAGTTCATGTATTTAAACATACCCTTCAAGATAACAAGAGAATCTATAAGTGTTGTCATAGGTTTGTGTTCCTCTAATGGATTGCCTATTCTAAAATTACTAAAGAATCAAATGGTTACTGATGCAACTGGCTCTCAATATGACAGAAGGGAAATGAAAATTGATGAAATTTCTAATGTAGAGGTCAAATTTTCTTCTATGGTTATTGGGTACAAGATTTATCACTCTAGCCGAGAAAATTATGTGTCTGATACAACAGTTTATTCCACCTATCAGATGGTGAAATAAAATGTAGAATATGATCTCTATGAACTGCTGAGGAGTTAGTTAATGGAAAATATTGCAAAGATTAATAAATATAAGAAAAAATCTTTCAATTATGGTAACTTACCCTTATGCTTATTCTTTGATTTCATGGGTGAGTGGTGCAGGAGCACCTTAAGGTCTTTTGGTGAGATCTTGCAAATTTTGGCTTGTAGGTGGTTCTAGCCTACCACCAAGGTAATAAGGAATAGGTTATAAAGTCCCAATGTTGAATTTATGTGTGAGTTGTGCCAAATCTAGGTTATTTTAGATCTTTAAAGTTTGGGAAAGCCTTAAAGAGGAGATTAGGCAAATCTTGAGAATGTTGTCTTGGAAATTTGTCCTAAAAGTTGGAAAATGGCAATAATGTTGTTCTAAGCCTGACCTAAGGGTCCTAACATGTGGGAATAATGTATATAAGGTTAGACAAACCATACTATGACATGTGGGAAAGCTATTGTACAGATTGAGTTCTGGAAAGAAGAGATTGTGAGTGGAAAAGAGAAAATTTGCTTGGTTTTCTATGTCAAAGCCTTCATCCAATCAATTAAAAGATTAAAAGGACTGAAATAATGCTTTGAGTCTTTCATTTGTGATTTGTTCCTACCTTGTGTGGCATTGTCTTAGTCATTTAGTACAACTGGTTAAGGTTTCGTAAATTGTTTTGGGTTCTTGATTTCACTGCCCGGTTCAGGGACAGTTTTGTAAATAACAATCCCCACTTGAATTCCTGTGGCAAAGCTACCATGGCCACTTGGAATCAAGTAGGGGACTGTGTATATAGTGTATATATGGCTTTAGGAGTCTTTTTTTGTGGGGGAGTTGATATAATCATCAAGCTCTAGGAGAGTGCAGAGGCATTCTGGATAGTTGCTTGGACAGAACAACAACAAGAAGACTTGCTAGATGGATTGGTTTGTGCCAATAAATGGTGTAGGGGTTAAGGGGTATGAGTCTTGGACATGTGTGTGCAAGGAGAAGAGCAGAGGAGGCCATTAGAGCATTCAAATAAGTTAGAATAAATCAGACTGTGTTACATACCCTAGAAACCCTTGAAAATAGGGGTTTGGTGAAAGGCCTATGTACGGACGCCAAGGAGACCTAAGACCTAGAAAATCTTGTAGCCTAGGAGGTCTGTAGAGAGAATACATGAATATTTTTTGGGTTGGTTAAGGAATTTTAGGCGTAAAGTAAAGAACACTGGTTTTAGGAGGCCTAATTGGGGCGAAAAGGCTACAAGGCCTAGAAGCTAAGTTTCTTGAATGCGATGGATAAATGAAGAAAGAATCCTGCAAGAAGGATCAAAGTGGAGCAAGATCACTCTAGGAATAGTTGGAAGACCTATTCCAAGTCCCAAGAAAGGTTTGGGAACTTTGTGGAAAAATTGAGTCCATGGGAGCTCATGGTGATTTGAGAGTGAAGGCGAGCAATTGAAATTGGTGGAGAGTTCTATTTAAGGAGTTAGGGGTCTTAGGAGTGACCTATGAGTAGGGTAGTGAAGAATACCCAAGGAAGACCAAAGAATAAGTCTTAGGAAGAGAAAATGTGCTCTTGAGAGATAGCACTCCCCACCAAATTGGTATCAAAACCATAAAAAGGCTTGGGAATCGAGAAGTGAATGTCAGAGAGTAGTGACTCCATAGGAGAAAGCACCATGGTGACTAATGCAGAGTTAGCTAGATATTTGACAAAGCAACAAGAAAGGAATAGACAACTTGAAGAATTTGTGGAGGAAATGAAGCAAAAACTAGAAGAAGTTGCAAAGTCAGCAAGCAAGATGAAAGTGCAGTTAGCAGAGGACAAAGACAAGGGTAAGAGCCACATTGAGGAAGAATTAGAACTAGAACCTGACCCTCCATTAGCAGAGGAACCCTTCCTCAAAGCATTAAAGGAATTAAGTGGTAAGGCACTAGAAGGCATCCCTTTTTTTCACAGGAAGAATGGATGCAGAGTTAGTTATGAAATGGATTGAGGGAATGGAGAATCACTTTGAATGTGAGGGGATTACAGAGGCACAAAAGGTGAAGATAGCCAGATCAAGGTTAAGAGGACAAGCACTAACTTGGTGGAAGTTC
The DNA here is from genome assembly GCA_007115665.2 of Sequoiadendron giganteum. Taxonomy (NCBI): domain Eukaryota; kingdom Viridiplantae; phylum Streptophyta; class Pinopsida; order Cupressales; family Cupressaceae; genus Sequoiadendron; species Sequoiadendron giganteum. The sequence goes on from CM021101.1 coordinate 110,904,388, forward strand.
TTGCAAGAAGAAAGAGAGAAGAAAGGAAAGAAGCCAATAGGACATTGGAAAACAATGGTGGCTAAAGTAAAGGATAACTATCTACCTGAGGAATATGACATCCAATTGCATAAGAAGAGGCAAAATCTTAGACAAAGAGAACTAGATGTAGTTGCCTACACAGAAGAGTTCCAAAAGCTAAGCCTTAGGTCTAGAGTGCAAGAAATTGAAAGCATTAAGGTTTCTAGGTATTTAAATGGCCTTAGATGGAACATACAAGAGGAGTTGAGTCTCTTCACATTTACTACCCTCCATAGCTGCTATCAGATGGCTATTAAAGTGGAAGAGAAACTAAAAAAGAAACAAGATTCCAATACTAGGGGTAAAGGAAAAGGCAAAGACCCTAGAGGTGGACATAGAGGAGGTTATGGTGGAAGGAGTAATGAGAACAAAGGCCAAGGAGATACTAAGGTTGGCGAAAAATCCCATGAGACAAATAGTAGAGGGGGATAGAGAGGTAGAAGCTCTAACAATGGTGGAACAGGTAGATCGGGAAAATTTGGCAGAAGTTCTCATTTTGCTTCCATGAAGTGTTACAATTGTGGACAGTTGGGTCATCTGGCTTATAGGTGTCCTCACAAGCCAGTATCTTCACAAGGTGAGAAGAAGATTACTTATATCCAAGAAGAGGACTGTTCCAAGCACTTAGAGGTGAGTTTAGATTTAGAGAAAGGAGATAATCTCATGTTAAGAAGGATCTTGATCAAAGCACCTACCGAGGATGAACAAAAATAGAGGAGAGCTCTTTTTAGAGTCAAGTGCAAGATACTAGGTAAGGTCTACAAGGTCATCATTGACTCAGGATCTACTGATAATGTCATATCAGAGGAGGTAGTATAGATGTTGAACCTCATCAAAAGACCCCATGTGTGTCCTTACAAGGTTACTTGGTTGAATAAGGGGCAAAATATATTGGTCAATGAGAAAGTATGGGTTGAGTTTACTCTAGGGAAGTATCAAGATAGGATACTATGTGATGTGTTACCAATGGATGCATGCCATCTGTTCCTTGACAGACCATGGCAATATGACATGGAGGCAGTACACCATGGCAAGGAGAACAAGTATTCATTCAAGAAGGATGGAGTGACTTACAAAATACTATCTTTGATAGAAGAAGGCATAGTGGAGAAGGCAGAATCCAGTGTACTTTTAATGAGTGGAAAGGAATTCCTAAAAGAGATGAAGGAGGAAGAAGGAGTTGTCTATGCAATCATGTTGAAGCCAAAGGAGGAATCACCTAGTCGGCTACCTATGACAGCAGAAGTGAAACAACTATTGGATCAGTTCAGGGATATCATTTATGAAGGCACACCAGCTACACTACCACCTAAGAGGGCAATCAGTCATCAAATAGACTTTGCACTCAGAGCAACATTTCCTAACAAGGTTGCATACAAGATGACACCAGAGCAGAACAAGGAGATATCAAGGCAAGTTTAAGAACTTTTGGACCAAGGGTTGATTAGGAAAAGCATAAGCCCATGTGTTGTTCCAGTGGTGTTGGCACCTAAGAAGGGAGATAAGTGGAGAATGTGTATTGATTCCAGGGATATAAATAGGATAACCATTAGATATAGGTTTCCTATTCCTAGGATAGAAGACTTAATGGACTGTTTAGGGGGTGCTAAGTACTACTCCAAGATTGATTTGAAAAGTGGCTACTACCAGATTAGGATGAAAGAGGGAGATGAATGGAAATTAGCTTTTAAAACCATGGAGGGGTTATATGAGTGGTTAGTAATGCCATTTGGGATTACAAATGAACCTAGCACTTTTATGAGGGTGATGAATGAGGTCTTGAAGGACTATATAGGAGTCTTTGTGGTAGTCTACTTAGATGATATCCTCATCTTTAGCAAAACAAAAGAAGAACATATGATGCACCTAGAACTTGTGTTGAAGAAACTTCAAGAGGAGAAGCTCACCATAAATCTTGAGAAGAGTGAGTTTATGAAGCAAGAGCTAGTCTACCTAGGATTTGTAGTATCCCAAGGGAACTTGAAGATGGACAAGAGCAAGGTTGAAGCCATTCTCAGTTGGCCTACTCCCAAGACAGGGACTGAAGTTAGGAGTTTCCATGGATTAGCACAATTCTATAGGAAGTTTTTTAGAAGGTTTAGTGAAATTTGTGCAACGGTCCTTAACACCATCAAAGGAGGACTAAAAACAAAGTTTGTGTGGACCAAAGAAGCCAATGAAGGATTTGAAAGGTTGAAGAGGGAGATAGCTACCTAACCAATCCTAGTTTTACCAAGTTTTGACAAACCATTCATAGTGGAATGTGATGCAGGCAACATAGCAGTGGGTGCAGTCCTAAGCCAAGAAGGTAGGATAGAGGCATTCTTTAGTGAAAGGCTAAATGAAGCAAAGTCTAGGTACTCATCCTATGACTTAGAGTTGTATGCTTTAGTGCAAGCTCTTAAAAAGTGGAGGCACTACCTACTGCCCAAATAATTTGTGGTATACACCAACAATCAGGCCTTAAGCTACATCAATACTCAAGAGAAGCTCAGTTTGAGGCACATCAAATGGATGGAGTTTTTGTAATCATACACCTTCACTATCAAGCACAAGAAAGGGGTTAACAACAAGGTTGCAGATGCCCTTAGTAGGAGATTGCTTACCATTCAGGAGATACAACTGTAGAGCATAGGGGTTGAAGGATTCAAAGACCTATATGAAGGAGATTCTGATTTCTCAGTGATCTACAAGGTATGTACTGATTTTGAAAACCATTTTCATAGTGAATATGCAGATTATACTTTGTAGAATGGTCTATTGTTTAGAGGGAAAAAATTATGTGTTCCAAGAGGTTCCATGAGGGAGAATCTTATCCAAGAAAAGCACAATGGAAGTTTGAGTGGACACTTTGGATTGAACAAGACCCTAGACTTAGTGGAGAGGTTCTATTGGTGGCCTAAAATGCAAAGAGATGTAAGGAGGTATGTTGAGAAATGTGGAGTGTGTCAAAAGAAAAAGGGAACATCAAAAAATGCAGGTCTTTATCATCCATTACCCATCCCAGATAGACCATGGGAATGCATAAGCATGGACTTCATAGTAGGACTACCTAGGACTCCGACTGGTATTGATAGTGTGTTTGTGGTAGTGAATAGATTCAAAAAGATGATCCATTTCATCCCATGCAAGATAGCACATGATGCTAGTCACATAGCTCATCTATTCTTCAAGGAGGTAGTAAGGATACATGGGTTGCCAAGGAGTATAGTTCCAGACAGAGATGTGAAGTTTATGGATCATTTTTGGAAAATTCTTTGGAGGAGGTTAGGAACCAACTTGTCTCATAGCTTAGCATATCATCCTCAAACAGATGGATAGACAGAGGTGATAAATAGGGTACTTAGTAACTTGTTGAGGTGTCTAACTAAGGAGTATGGACAAGGATGGGAAGAAGTCATTTCATAGGCAGAATTTTCCTATAATGATAGCACAAATAGGTCTACTGGTAAGAGTCCATTTGAGACTGTATATGGGTTACATCCAAGAGGTGTACTGGAGTTGAGAGACCTAAAAGGTTGTGAAGGAATTAGTGGACATGCTGATGATTTTGCTCAGTCAATGAGAAAGGTTCATGAGTAGGTAAAGAAGACATTAATGGAGACTAAGCAGAAATTGAAGGCTAAAAGAGATGAAGGGAAGAGAGATCTACAATTTGAAATAGGTGATTTGGTGATGGTATACTTGAACAAGACAAGACTACATAAAGGAATACCAAGTAATTTCCAGATGAAAAGGATAGGGCCATGTAAAGTGTTGGCTAAGTATGGATCAAATGCATACAAGGTGGAGTTACCCAAGGAGATTTCTATTTCGCCTATCTTCAATGTGAAGGACTTGGTGAAGTATAAAGGACCAGAAATGGATGAGGAACAGTATAGTGCTGAGGTGAGTAAGGATGTGAAAGGACTCAAGGTACCTGATCAGATTAGAAAACAGGTTGACAAGATTTTGGATTCAAGGGTGAAGAAGAAGACTAGGCACAAGACATACATGGAGTACCTAGTGAAGTGGAGACACCAACCACATTCAGAGGCTACTTGGATAGCACAGAGTGATTTCAAGAAGCATGGAATTAGTGAGAAGTTCTTAACACCATAGATTCCTTAACTTCTTTGTTGCAGGGGGAGAATGGTGCAGGAGCACCTTAAGGTCTTTTGGTGAGATCTTGCAAATTTGGGCTTGTAGGCGGTTCTAGCCTACCACCAAGGTAATAAGGAATAGGTTATAAAGTCCCAAGGTTGAATTGATGTGTGAGTTGTGCCAAAGTTAGGTTAATTTGGAGATTTGAAGTTTGGGAAAGCCTTAAAGAGGAGATTAGGCAAATCTTGACAATGTTGTCTTGGAAATTTGTCCTAAAAGTTGGAAAATGGAAATAATGTTGTTCTAAGCCAAACCTAAGGTTCCTAACATGTGGGAATAAGGTATATAAGGTTATCTAAACCCTAATATGACATGTGGGAAATCTATTGTGCAGATTGAGTTCTGGAAAGAAGAGATTGTGAGTGGAAAAGAGCAAATTTATTTGGTTTTCTGTGTCAAAGCCTTCATCCAATAAATTAATGGATTGAAAGGAATGAACTAATGATTTGAGTCTTTCATTTGTGATCTATTCTTTCCTTTTTTGGAATTTTCTTAGTCATTTAGTACAACTGGTTAAGTTTTTGTAAATTGTTTTGGGTTCTTGATTTCACTACCTGGTTCAGGGACAGTTTTGTAAATAATGATCCCCACTTGAATTCCTATGGAAAAGCTACCATGGCCACTTGGAATCAAGTAGGGGACTATGTATATAGTGTATATATGGCTTTAGGAGTCTTATTTTGTAGGAGAGTTGATATAATCATCAAGCTCTAGGCGAGTGCAGAGGCATTCTAGCTAGTTGTTTGGACAGAATAGCAGCAAGAAGACTTGTTAAATGGATTGGTTTGTGCCAATCAATGGTGTAGGGGTGAAGGGGTATGATTCCTAGACATGTTTGTGCAAGGAGAAGAGTAGAGGAGTCCATTAGAGCATTCAACTAAGTTAAAAGAAACCAGATTGTGTTATATACCCTAGAAACCCTTGAAAATAGGGGTTTGGTGAAAGGCCTGTGTACAGATGCCAAGAAGACCTAAGACCTAGAAAATATTGAAGCCTAGGAGGTCTACAGAGAGAGTCCATGAATATTTTGGGGGTTTGTTAATGAAGTTTAGTCGTAAATTCAAGAACACTGGTTTTAGGAGGCCTAATTGAGGCAGAAAGGCTACAAGGCCTAAAAGCTAAGTTTCTTGAATGTGATGGATAAATGAAGAAAGAATCCTGCAAGAAGGATCAGAGTGGAGAAAGATCACCCTAGGAATAGTTGGAAGACCTATTCCAAGTCCCAAGAAAGGTTTGGGAACTTTGTTACAAAATTGAGTCCATGGGAGCTCATGGTGATTTGAGAGTGAAGGCGAGCAATTGAAATTGGTGGAGAGTTCTATAAGGAGTTAGGGGTCTTAGGGGTGACCTCTAAGTAGGGTAGTGAAGAATACCCAAGGACGACCAAAGAATAGTTCTTAGGAAGAGAAAATGTGCTCTTGAGAGATAGCACTCCCCACTAGTGAGGTTTCAGGTTTTGGAAAGATTTGTTGGCAAAAGGACAAGCTAGTAGCTACTCAGATTTGAGATGTACTTCACCAATTTGCAGACACCAAAGCAAAGAATACATCTATCTGGGGATACTTTAAAAAAATGCAGTCTATGATACAAGCCAGAGAAAGGATTCCTACTTCCATTGTAGTGAAATACAAGGATATGATATGTTTCATGGTAGATGTTGATCAATGAATGATGGAAGTTGTTCATCCTATAACAGTTTGGATCATGCCTATGGGGTATGAAGTTGAAGAGAAAATTTTGGATATGTATGCACAACATTTACTGAACAAACTTCTAGATCTAACAAAAGAGATGTTCGGTACCTATGAAAACAAGGACATATAGGAGCACAACGAGCTTCAAAAACTTGTGGTAACCAAAAGAATCAGAAAAGAGGTAGAAGTACTTGCAAAAATTTTGGGCATATCTACAGAGAAATTAAAATAAGCTAGATAGAAAAGGGAAGAATTTGAAGCAGCAAAGCAAGCAACTAAGGAGGTAGAAAAAGCTCAATCAGTTTGTTCGGCAACACCATCCGCCCGAGCTAGATCAACTAGAAGCTCTGCATCCCATTCGGCCCCTACAACACAATCAATCCCTATGAAAACTGAATCTAAGGGGTTTGATAAAGATGGAAAGAGGAAGAAAGATAAAATTATGAGAGTCTATGTAGCACTTTCTAAGGATGAAGAGACAGAGTCTGATGAAGGAGTCAAATAAATTAAGCATCAAGGCACCATGGCAACAACAGTTACAAAAGGAAAGCCCTCTAGTGGAGATGACCAAGCAAAGAAGAAAGAAAAGAGTGACAAACCAAGAATGTCAGTGTCCAAGCAGTTGAAAAATATTTGGTTAAGGATGGAAATCCAAAACCACTTTGCAAATGGTATGAATATTTTAGTAAATCTGATCCGAGAATTCTTGAAGAGGCAACAATAAAACATATGAATATTTTCAATAACATTTTGATTGAAATAAAGCCTAATCTGCCTAAGAGTCTATATGACATTTTGGATATGAGGAGACTTAATGCTAGAATAGAGGAAGAATGGATGAGAGAAAGGATCTTAGAAAAAATATGCTCGATAATGTCAATGGATGACATGCAGGTATTCCTAAAAAGAGCTAATAAAGAATTCAAGAGAAAAACAAGGGTAAATAAGCTCATGATTGGTCTAGCTAATGAAGTTATAAAAGAAACTGAGCAAATCCTGAGGAAGGTATTGCTAAATGACATAATTGACATTGTTGCTAAGGAAACATATGTTGAGGATGATCCCTCTAGTCCAGGAGAAGAAGAAGAGAAACAAGATGGAGCTGAGGATACTCTAATTCCTACTGAAGTGGAAAACACATAAATTCCCATGGATGTTGAGATACCTAAAAATGTATCAGTTGAGAAGGTGGAGATCCCCAAAGATAAGTCAAAACTTGCAGTTGAGGAGATAATTATTGAAGAGAAGATAGTTGATGTGAAGGAAATTCCAGTTGAAGCAAGAGACACTACAAAAGTAGTGAAGAAATTTATGGTAAAACAAAAAGAAGAAATTGATCTAGAATTGATTGATGGTCCTATTCATCTATCTACTCTAAGTCCAATTCAGAAAATGAAGCTAGCTTCATTTTCTCAAGCAAAAGCCAAAGTAGAACTACTGATGTCCCATATTGAGGACAAGGAACTTTTGAATCTTTCATCTAGAGTCTTGGAATAGATAATGCCCACCCATGTGAAATATCTAACCGGTTCCTCCTCTGGTGAATTAAAGAATCTTATCAACTCTGTAAGTACTCACTTTGAGTCATTTGAGAAATCAACTATGGTGAAAGTGCAAAAATATTTTGATGTTAAAAGGTTCAGTGAATTGAAAATGATGATTGTCAAAGATAAAATCTCTTTAGCTACATGTTTAAAAACTGTACATAATGCTTTGTTGGAAGGTGGAAAGATTTACAAAACATGTTTGTCTTTTTCAAAGTTTACCGAAGATAATGAGAAAAGGGTTAAGGATCTTGAAAAATAGTTGAGTACTATTTTTGAGGCATTTGATCCTCTAACTAGTGGTATTGGAAAGATAGAAGGTGAAGTGATGTCTTTTCTTGACAAAATAAAAAGCTTGAAGCATGAGAATGGAAAAATTATTGCAAGAACAAGTGAACTTAGAGACACAATTTGTCCAAAAATTGATATACTGTCAAGCGCCCTAAAGCAAGGAGAATACATTATGGTAGTTTCTAATCTAGCCAACTTGGAATCTATAGAGACATAATTTTATCTAATATGTGGCCATATAACAATCCTGGAGAGTCTCAAAAGGATCTGGGATGCAAATCTAATCCATTTGAAGAAAGATTTTGTAGACATTTTTCAACTTATGTAAGTTAAAGAATCTTTTTTGTATAACGGTTTTGATTAATTGATTCACTTTTGGTATGCATTTCCCTGCCTTTTCCATTGATGTCAAAGTGGGAGAGTAGTAGAGTGAAAAATGCATAATCATCTCAAGGAGAGAATTGTATTTTTGGAATTTTGGAGGTGGCAATGGAGTTTATCTTGGTACTGATCTGACACTTAGTCATTTTTCACTAAGTATTGCAATCAATGCCAAAGGGGGAGATTGTTGTCAAGAGACACTACTAGTATCACTTGGTGTTTTCATTTATGGAAACTGTAATCGATGATCAAATACGAACATCATCATTCAATCATACCAACAAATAGATTGAAGATTGACAAGGAAGAACAGAGCATCCGGTAGTTTAGTATTCATTGATCTGTATGAAGATTTTATGTTGTTGTTTTATGTTGCACATGTCAAGAAATTTTTTCTAGTATATTATCTTTGATATTATTGAAGTGAAGTGGCTCATATCAATTCTTGTTTGAGTTACAAGATTCGGTTGGCTAATTCTCTATTTTATTAGTACTATAGCCAACTTCATGAATTAATTATGACATGGATGTATGAGAAATTATTAGTTAAGTATTTTGTGTTTGTACATCTTTGTTTGGGTCCTAGAAAAGTTTTGGCCAACTGTTGTGGATGCGCATTACGTATTTCTCATGATTTGAGCCAACAATTGTAATTGTTTTTGTGTTCTATTGAAGCCAAAAAAGTGTAATTGAATTCTATGTTGTATATATATATATAAGATCATCCGTATCATTTTGTATGAAGTACGAAGTGTGTGTGATTTGAATTGCAAATAAGAGAAGAGGAGAAGAGCGATAATGCGTAGTTTCACTTACGTAGAAAGGATCTATGTAGTGTGTATGAGTAGAACAAAGAAGAAGTCTATAATTAGTTTGTAGGACAACATATCAAATATTGTGCTTAATCTAAACTATAATCTGGCATATGTAGATGCCATTTTTCTTAATTCAAACTCTTAGATGGTTTTAATCTGATTTTCTTTGTAAGGCAGTGAGCCTTCCTTTTAAGCAGTGCTCCTGAATGCAAGTGCATTCCCCATATTGTAATCTTCATTTGAGTATACTCAGATCATAATTGTGGATTGGCCATCTACCATGGTTTATGTACTATGGTTGAATGTTGTTAATGCTTTGAAGATAAAGGTTAATAAAGTTATTTTTTGTACAACACTAAAACACCCCGCTCTCAGTGTACCTTGTTTCCAACAAGCAGTACATGGTGAAAGGTAAAAGTAAATTGGTATGCAAACTAAAGAAATATTTGTATGGCCTAAAATTGAGTCCTAGCATGTGGTACCAAAAATTTGATATGTATGTGTTGAATTTTGGATTTGAGCACCCTAAATTATATCATTGTGTTTATTATAAAACTAAATGTGATCATTTTCTATCTACTAAATTATATGTTGATGATATGTTACTTATTGGTAAAGGGAAAGGTATTATTCATAACTAAAATCTCAACTTTCTAATAAATTTGAAATGAAAGATGTTGGTGCAACTAAACACATTCTTGGTACATGCAAATTAGATGAGATAGAGTGAAAAGAAAGTATGTCCTATCCAAAGTAAGTATGCCAATTCACTTTTGTAGAGGTAAAATATGCATGATTTTAGACCATTGTGTGTTCTTGTTTCAACAGAAAGAAAGTTATCTATTTTAGATTCTCCAACATCCCCATCAAAGATGAAAGACATGAGAGGAGTTCTTTACTAGAGTGCAGTTGGATGTTTGATGTATGCTATGGTTTATACAAGACCAGACATTTCCCAATTAGTGGGATTTATTTCCAGATATATCTCTAATCTTGGTAGATTTTATTAAGATATAGTTAAAAGAGACTTTGAATATTTGTATGGTACCTTATATTTTTACTTGTGTTATCATAGTAATATGACTAAATAATAGATTTCCCTTGATATTCATGGTTATGTGGATTCAAACTAGGTAGGTGATGTTGATAGTAGACTATCCACAAGTGGTTATGTGTTTACTTTATTTGGTAGTGCAATTAGTTGTATGAGTAATTGACAGGCTATGGTTTCTTTATCCACTATTGAAGTAGAGAATATGGTAGGTACTCATGCTTCTAAAGAAGCCATTTGGCTTAAGAGACTATGTTCAAAATTTGGAATAAAACAAGGTTTGGTGATAATTTATTGTGATAGTTAGAGTGCAATATGTCTAGCTAAGAACCTGACATTTTATGTCAAGAGCAAGCACATTGATATACAATATAATTTTGTTAGTGATATGGTTGAAGATGGCAGAGTAAAGCTAGCTAAGGTAGAGAATTTGATGAATGTTATTGATTCTTTAACTAAACCTATGAACAAAAATAATTTTAGACGATGTCCTGATTCAATGGGGATTTTTCCCCCTAGGAATTAAGAGATGATATTTTTACACCCTCATATTTCTTTTGCAAGGCTTTCGACAAGTAGGAGATTTTTTGGTAAATTGTGTCTCAACCTTGGAATTGTGTAAGGTATTGTTGATACATTAACAATAGGAGAGTGTAGGGGGGGATCACCCCTATGAGGGGTCTAAGAGCGACATACCTTAGTGGGGGCTCAAGGGTAGCACCCTCCAAAGGAAAATTTTATGTATAATTTACTATTGTAAATCCAGATCATTCATCATTAGGCCTTAGATTTGAATATTGATATTTAATTAGCTTGAATTTCCCTACAAGGAAACCCTATTTTATGAGGGCATTGTATTATGGTCATGTATTGTGTTGTACTTTTAGAATCTAATAGTAGTCATGTTTCCTCTAGATCTATGGTTGGTGATCTCTTTTGAGGAAATTGCTCTACAAGTATATTGTAGCTTCGTGAGTTTTGAATAATATATTGGGAAAATTTTGGAGTGTCGGGTTTTCCTCTCAAAAGGGTTTTCCCCATGTAAATCATTGTGTTGTGGTATTCATGATATTTATATTTATTTATATTTATATTTTTTAACTGCTAAGGATCTATAAAAAATTTGCATTTTCCTCCCCCCAAGATTAGTGTAGGAAGTTGTTTTGCTACCTCAACTTTCTTACAATAAGGTGACTTATTCTTTTCTCAAAATCTTTAGGTGTGAAGCATTTTCACATGTATATTTTGAAAATGGAACCTAGATGAATCTAAAATCAAATAAGTGTATATTTGTTGGATAAATATGGCATTAATGAGTTTGGTTATAATCTTTGGGATTTTGCAAATTAGAAAATTTTGAGAAGTAGAGATGTCATATTCAAGGATAAGGTGTTGTAAGAAGATCAATTACAATAGCATGAGAATAAAGAAAATGATTATGTAGTGCTAGATGATACTTTGAGATGTAATGTTCTAGTGGTTCCTCATGCTCTATAACAAAAACAAAAAATACCACACACTCGAGTGAATGTTAGATGTTCATCAATGATAAGTAGACCTCAAGAAAAAAAATATCCCTCTTTATATTATATTTTATTGACTGATGTTGGTGAGATACAATGAACATATGATGAGTTTATGCAAGTGGATGTCGAGGTCCAGTGGGAGCATGGAATGGAAGAAGAAATTGACTACTTTCTAGGAAATAAGACTTGGGAATTATGCAAGTTTCCTGCAAGTAAAAAAGATTTACCAAACAAATGGGTCTATAGGTTGAAAGAAGAAGATGGAGGAAAGAAAATATTTAAAGCAAGGTTAATTATAAAGGTATTTGTATAGAAAAAGGCATTGATTTTGATGAAATATTTTCTTTGGTTGTTAAAATGACTTCTATTTGTACTTTTTAAAGTATTGTGGTTGATAAAGGTTTGCATTTGGAACAACTAGATGTTAAAACAACCTTTCTCCATGCTGATTTGGAAGAGAAAATATATATGGAACAACCACAAGGATTTGAGGTCAAAGGTTATGAGAAATTGGTGGAGAGATTGAAGAAAAGGTTATATGGCTTGAAGAAAGCACCTCAATAATGGTATATTAAATTTGATAGTTTTATGGCTAAGGAAGGCTATAACTGATGTAATTTTGACCATTGTGTTTATTTTAAGAGGTTAGATGATGATAGCTACATTATTTTATGTTTATATGTGGATGATATGCTTGTAGATGGGTCTAACATAGATCACATAAGGGAGTTAAAACAATAGTTATAAAATTCATTTTCTATGAAGGATTTGGGGGAAACAAAAATCATATTTGTTATGAAGATTACAAGAGATAGGAAAAATATAAAATGTGTTTTATCTCGAGTTGATTATGTTGAAAATATTTTATAAAAATTTCACATCGTGCATGCAAAAGTTGTCAACACACCTTTTCCTAGTCATTTCAAATTTACTAAGGATATGTGTCCATAGAAACAAGAGGAGGAGGATAAAATGTTTGAAGTACCATATGCTTCAGTTGTAGGTAGTTTAATATATAACATGGTATGCACAAGGCCAGATATTGCACATGCCCTAGGAGTTGTTAGCAGGTATATGAGTAATCTTGGAATGGACCATTGAAATGTAGTAAAATGGATTCTCAAGTATTTCAGAGGTACATCCAATAATTTTTTATTTTTTGGGGCCTCTAATTCTAATTTACAAGGCTATTTTGACTTGGATTTGGTAGGGGATATTAATACTAGATAGAGTACCATAGGTTGTGTATTTATAGATGGTGGGATAGTAATGAGCTGGATTTAATAGTTGCAAAAGGTATTTACTTTATCTACCTTAAAGGAAAAGTATGATGCTATAATAGAGGCTGCAAATGAGATAATATGGCTACAATTTTTGATGGAAAAATTAGGCAAACAATATGCTAAAATTTACATGTTTATAGACAACCAATTTTACACATCTTCCAAAGAATTTTGCCTTGCACTAAAAAATTAACACATAAAAATGAGATATCATTTTATTCGATTGGTGTTGGAGGATGGATAGGTAAAGATAGAAAATATTCATTCAAATTAAAATCTAGAAGATATGTATATGAAGGCAGTGACAAGGTAGAAGCTAAGCTCCTCTTCAGATTCAGTTGGCCTTCACGGTTAAATTTCAATAGAAAAAATAGTAGGGTCCAAGGTGCTTATTTCCAATAGGAGTTGTAGGGGAAACAATTATTTGATCAATCTCCAAGTGGGAGAAGGTATGGTATGGAGTCTGACTAGTATTCAAGTGGGAACATTATTGTATTTTGGACACCAATCAAACTTGGATGCAAAAAACTTCACCATTATTTTATTAAATTATTTTTGCACTTATATATATAAATATACAATTACAAATATTTGATGTTGGAAATGAATAGTTACCAACATTTAAATTAAATGAATGATCAAAAATAGTTAATATAACCACCCAAGAATAAAAGAGTTACTAGTTGCATGTAATGATACGTGCATGCGAAGGTGTTTAGGAATGTGTTTTTGGGTTTGTTTATGGTTTCTAAGCATGAGAAATGAGAGCAATTAATCATAGATTAGTAGCTAGAAAAATGAAATAGAAGCTGCAAGTATACACAACAAAGGGTGTGTTGTATTTTCCTGGTGTGTGCTTTCAGAGAAAAAGAGTGACGACAATGGGAGGAAGAAGGAAAAGAGTTGAGCCTATAGCGTGTACTAAGAATAAAGAAAATTCTAAGGTGTGGAAGAAAATTGAGAAGGGAGGGCTACAACCGTTCATTGAAAAACTTCACGGGCCAGACCTCAGAGCAACTGATTATTTTGTGAAACACTGGAATAAAGGCGAGATCATCATATTTGGAAGGAAGGTGCTGGTGGATGAGGCGCTTATTGGAGAAGTTACTGGTCTCCTTGTTGATGGTGTGAAATTTTACCGCGATAGGAAATATTCGGATGAAGCTGTTATTAGTTTTTTGAAGACAGAGGAGGAGAAGAAGAGACTCGTTAAAGTCTCTAATAGCTATTTCAAGTTGAGCAGGATCAAGAAAATTTGGAGGGAGGTGCTTAGAGTCCTAATGAAGTACATAACGCTGGATGGGAGATTTACCAGAGTATATGAGTATCATTTCATTTTACTCAACCACTTCAGATATAAGGTTAGGGTTTCTTTCCCCTATTATCCGTTGTACTCTTTGAAGAATAGCATTGAGGAGAATAGGAAAAATTTAGATAAGAATCCGGTCTTGCATGTTGGCCTAATACAACTCATTTATGAGCATTTCAAAAACATGACGGCGGCCTCTAACCCCATCTCTTCCTCAGTCTTAGAGGGTTATGACATTGAGTCCAGCTTGCCTGAGGATAACAAGGGTTCAAACCCGAACTAGGTGGAAGAGATTACTCCTCCAAGTAAAAAAAGGAAGAATACACCTTTTGCGAAGCCCTCAAACAAAAAAGATTGTCCTTAGAAAATTCCTCCTAAAGCATCTATGTTGAAGGAAAAGATAAGGGATGAACCCCCTATGGATAAGCTGGTGGCCTACTCAAAGGATTCTCTGGATGATGACATTGTGGAACCTTCTAGGAAAGAAATCGCCTTTTCCTCTTTCCACTATAGTGGAAGAGAGGATAGAACCAGCCCTCATGTGGACCTGAATCCTGATGACCCAGTTTTTGAACCTAATAGGGAATTTTATGGTGATATACTTTATTTGGCTAGAAATGGTGCAATTGATAATTTCAAAATTCTGAAGTGGGCCTTTCATGAAATTAAGGACCTAAATCTTTAAAATAGAGCTTTGACTAGTAAATTGGAAATTCTAGAAGCCAAGGTGGTGGAGCAGAACTCGGTTGAAGCTTTGTGGACGACGGATGAGAAGATGGCCATGGAAGACTACCTTCAGAAAGAGGTATATTTTACAAAAAACCTTAAGAAGGATGGGGAAATCCATGGAAGAGAGACCGAGAAGATCGAGAAAGCTCTTAAAGCCACGATAGAACACAACCAAAAAATTGTTAAAAATAACGCAACTATCTTGAGAGCCATGGCAGAAAAAATGGACAACACTCAACAAGGACTTTTGATTGTGGATCTAGACGTTGAGAAGAACTGAAACAAAGCAGAGGATTTGGGCCCTTCAAAGAGAACCAGGGCCAACTTGAAGAAAAGATAGGATACAACGTCGTTGGAGACCCAGGATATGAGGATAGTGGCCCAGGATTTGGACATCCTTGAAATGGAAGTGGCAGAGACCTTAAAGTCTCTGGGTTAGGTTTGGTTGTGTTTCTGTTGTAGCTAGTCTTTTGCTTTTATTTTTTCTTTTGCTGGTTTTAGCTGGTGGCTACTGGTCTTTTACGTTTATCTTTAGTTTGCAACCTATCTTTTCCTGGACTTAATTATGATCTATCTTTTTTTGGTCTATAAACTTTGTGGTTTTGGGTCCCTATAAAACCCATAATTTCCTCAATTAAAAACAAAGGGTGTGTAAAAATTCAGTAGTGAAAAACATGAATGTCATTTGTACAAGTTGTATTAGTTGTTGCATGTCTTTGTAAAAGTTATTTTCTTTAAGATTAATATATTTTTGGATCCTCTGTTTGTGGATATAGCCCAGTTTTGGGTGAACCATGCTAAATCTTTCCATTGTCTTCTTTCTGTCTATTTTATTCATATGTATTAAATCTATATTTAATTGGTAGTAATCTGCCTTTAATCTCTAAAAATTTCTAGATTGGATTCCTTCACTTGCCATGTCTTGAATTATTGTATGCTTCATGATATATGTGGCTTTCAAATAATTATAAATACCTTTTGAATGTTTTCTACATTCCAAAAGGAAACATGTTCTCATAGGTCAACTTGTAAAAATATGTACAAATAATCAAATAATAATCTTCAATCATGCATGTGTTCCTATGAATTCTACTCCAAAACTATATTCTTTTGAGAGCACAAACTCAAGTGTATGCTCCTTGGAATGAGAGAAAAATTGTGAATATTTACTGATCATAAAAGAATAGATTTAATTCTTTAAAATACAAGGATATAGCAACACATAGAACAAAAAAAATTAGTTAGCGTTAGATGGGAAAGGTAAGTGTGGGAGTTGTTTGAAATTTAAATATATATATTTTTAATTTTCATGGGACAAGTGCACAACTATGAGGAAGTTCTCCAAATAGTGAATTAGTCTCAAGATATAAAAAAACTAAATCATAATGGATAATTTTTTGCATGGAAGTATGTTAAACAATAGGTGCGATAAGAAAGTGATTATAATGAATGTATATGGATGCTTGATTGTATTGGTGAGGCATGTAATGAAATTGTATATAATCATGTCTCATAGGTAGATATCATAGGGCAAGGAGCCTAAATTTATACAAAATTACTCCTTTTGTCAATATATCTATGTATCAAGGCACTCTCCTCAAAGTAAGCAGAAAAGAACTAAATGGGAAGTGCCATGAGTATGCATATATCTACATTATATTTTGCATCCACTTTGGGGTGAATGTGAATCTTATAATGATATTACATCTAAAATTATGTAGCACTCAAAAACATGTATCTAAATTAAATATCTTGACCACTCAAAGGATACTACATGGAGTTCATATATAGTAAGAAGCCTATGAGGATATGATCATACAAGTTCATCTTGTTGACACACATTTTTATCATGGCCTTTTTCTTGTTGTTTGTGTCATTTTATCACTTTCTTTTAATAATCAATAAAAATAAATGTGATTAGGTCCTTTACAAATCTATCCTAATTTTTCTTTTATATATTAACACTTTACATTGTATCAATCATTCAATACTTATGTCATTGATGAGATTCATATCTACCTCATTACAAATTCATCCAATACCTATCTCCTTGCTTTGTCTAATGCATTTTACTTTTATGTTAGTTTTTTCTTATGATAGGTCATCACCCAAAAATTAAGTGTGTGTTTTGTGTTTGTGCATTAAATGAACATCAATGGTTTATATTAGTACATTGGTGTTACATAGCTACATATATATTCTACACTTAGTTGAAAAAGGGTAGAAATATTATCTTGAACCTAGGTTTTTTATATTTCCATATACTAAGGTGTTATTTTTCTATTTGTGAATGGTGGTGACTATTTGAGCAAAAAGACTTAGTGTCCAAGTTAAAGTATATGGACCCTAAAAATGCATTGGATTACTTGAGAACCCCATGTACAACTAAGTAAAAGTAATCCAGGGTTCCCCCTTTGGCTATTTTTTACTTATGCAAACTAATAAAATAGTAAAGCATACATATTTTAAGCTTGATACCCACTCATAGTAACTACCCAACAACTCTACTTGTATCAACTCAAATTCATAGCTCTTGAGGTTGGCCCTTCAAACACCAATACACACCTATTGGATACTTAATGGACAACGAACAAAAAGATATACTTAATGGACAACAAACACAAAGATATAAAATATTTACTTTATTTCCATGTAGGTTCCAGCCTACCATGGTTCATACTCTCCTACATGCACACCAATAGCTCCTTATCTATAAACATAATCTCAACCTCTCTTTCTCTCTCTTTTATGACATTTTTTGCACATAGTCACTCAAAGTACTTTTTATTACATATAGTTTCTTGTTCCCATGTTGCTTACTTGAAACTTCAACTTCTCTCACCATGTTTCCTACTTGGTTTCAAGTGCATACTTCCTCCTATATTTTCATGTTGTCTAGTTAGTCTCACACATGTTGTTTCTTTATTATGCTTTACTCATAATTGATTGCCCTATTTGGATCCTTAATTGAGATTCTTATACATGTACTCTTCTCACACAACTGCTTAACCTTGAAAACATGAAACATCCTCCTCAACTGTGAAATTCCATGACCTCCTCTAAGCCTTAGTTGAAAATCCATATACTTTCCTACACTCTTCTTCATTTTCCTCCTACACTCCCCCCTTAGAGTCTCAACCAACCAACTTATCTAGATTTTTTTGATAAAACCGTCCTCAAATATTTGTCATCTCCTCATTTATATGCACCCTTCTTGAAAATTATATTATGTGCCTCCATCTTACATCCCACTTAAAAAATTTAGGAATTCAAAACCACCTACCTCCTTATCATCTCTTATCATGCAAATAGTGAGTGATACTTGAGAGTGCTGAACTATTTTTCAAAAGATGCTTAGTCATGTAAATGATGGAGATATGTTTGTATCCCATTCAAGACAAGAAAAAAGAAGGCCGAACAAAAGGCATACAACTTTGCATAGTTTGTTCAACCCTCATCTGCAGGTCTTAAGGAAATCATCCTATAGCATTGATCTCATATGATTCATCTTAAACATCACACTCTATATCTTGACTAGTTTAGGTGGCTCATCTTAAATCACACTAATAGATGAGTCCTACTAAAAAAATTAATGTGATTTCAAATGAACCAGCTAAAAAATAAAAAGTTTAAATATGTTGTTTAAGCTCACCAATCTTGCACTAGGATTCAAATGATTTAATAAAGGTTTTGCACCTGCGAGGCTTATAAATGAATAGCACTGTGGAACGAGGGTTTTTGCTACGAATGGAACATGATAAAAGGCAAAAACTCGCAGGCAAGTAGTTAACAAACTTTTTGGCATGCTTGAGCTCGGCAAGGGGAACGGAAGCATTGGCAGTGCAATCAGCTACGCGGAAAAACCTTATAAGCGAAAATAAAAATTTGTTTAGCTGTGTGATTTGTGGAGAAAGGTAAAAACTACCAGTTGCTTATGCCGTGTGAAAGAACCAAACTGAGCCAGGACTTGACTATTCAGACGCATGATCGCATTACAATATTATATAATACAATCATGTCTATCGATAGAAGTCCTTCACAAATGTCATAATAAATCCCACCAAGAAAAGTGATATCACTATAAGAGGAGTTCACCACACTCAGCAAATTCTTTATTTTCTAGGAAACTTTTATATTTTTAATAAATGCCTTTCATTTTTTATATATCTTTTTTCTAGGGGAGAGGACCCAGTAATTGTGCACCCTAACTTTGCGCTTCCCAAAATTCTACATGGAAATTTCAAATCACTCCAATTTTTTTACAGTAGCTTACATGGCAAGTCCCCTGCTTATAACTTTCGTTTCAGGGCCACATCAGCATGCTTTTTGTCAAGGTGTCCAAAAAGGCCCAAGAAAAAAGTGCTACCAATACTTGTGCATTCACATTATGAGTAGTTGAGCGCTGATGTGGCACCACATGATTGGTTGTTTTTTAGATCTAGGGGATACATTTTGTTTAAGTTAGGATACTTATGTCACAATTATTAAACATTATATAAACAACTACTATCACAACTATTAGAACATGCTCAACTAGTGAGTCCTTTCCCTAATAGATTCTCTCTAACACAGTCACGATAATTATGTGCGCAGGCACAAAGCCATAGTCAATAAATAGTCCGACTCTAATCACTACGGAGCCATCGCCGAATTTTAATTATACTCTCGACGAATGAGTATAACATCTTGCAATGATCAAATAATATACTCTAAAACTCATACGCCTATCAGTTCTTCCGCAAACAACTTAGCCTAGAACATTGTACCGTAAATAATTATACGGTTTCTTTAATATCTGTTTTTTATATATTTTACTGCTGTAGAAATAAGCTGTTTAGACAACAAAAACTGTTAAAACGTCTATGTATAGACTACTTGTGTGCTCAACCATTGAAAGCATTACCAAGGTGGCACTATCCTGATTTATTTAGATGGGCGACGTCTACCTGACATTAGGATGCACATTTGACTGTATTCTATTTATAAGTAATTAATAAATACAGTCAAATGTGCATTCTGCATACACAGTACAATTATTTGTATGGGACAAACAGTTGATTTGACTTTAAAAAGTATGATATAGTAGGTCATTGAAGTAGTTTCGTCTGGATTATTTTCTTTATTCTTAATTACGAAATTGTACAGGACAAGTGATGTGGCCGTCTGCAAATATATATTTTAATTGTTTGTCAATAGTTTTAAAAACGGAATAAATTAATGTTAAAAAATATTAAATTATAATAGTACATTTAATAATTTGGTAAAAAGCATGTTCCCAACCTCCAACATTCCCCTTCTTTTTATATTAATTTGAACATAGGATGGAACAATGTATGCATATGGATTGAACATAGTAGATCAACAAAAATCTAATGAAGTGCCTCTACCAGATTTTTCACTCACTGAAGACATGTCAAATTGATCACATTGATGAATGTTCTAACTATCAAATTTTATAGATCGAGTCCCAACCTCCATGCACAATCAAAGAAACACTCTTTCCTAGAGTTCCTTTGAGCATATCAAAGATCCTCATTTTGTGTCATGAGATCCAAATCCCTCCTCTAGTGTATAGCAAGAACAAAATTATAATGTGTGAAATTTGATCCAACAAAGAGGAGAATAATCATTTTCATCAAACGATTTCATTGAACAATACAATAGTGTCAACTAATTATTTTTAAGGAAGAGGCTAATTGTTAAGTGGGAAATGTGATCTAAATCCATGTTTCATCGAAAATAGTACTCCCTTACCTTTGAGGAATGAAGCACAAGGGTAGGGTTCCTATTTCATGCTTGCTACACTCATGCACACCTTAGAGATCTCAATCCAATGAGAACAAAGGAAGAGATCTAACAATTGGGTATCCTAGGGTATGTATAGAGATTAATGAGGGGTTCACCACCAAGTTTAGACTTGGAAAAGACAATGAAATGCAAAATGAAATGTAAAACCCTAATATGATGCAAACTTGAACTAAATGAATTAAAAATGCATATAAAACATTATAACAAGTTGTAAGATCAAATGTGTGCACCTCGAAACTTGAAGATGACTTGAAGGAATCCTCAAATGTTGGAAATTCTGACTTTTTGACCTAGTGGGATTCATTTGCCAAACATTTCTTAAAAACACTTACAGTGGGACTCATTCGCCACTTGTGACGAATGAGTCTAGTTTGGATTTCTTGGAACTTCAAAGTCTGAATCTGGTCTTTAATGTCTGCTCTTTCTTTTTCTCTTGATTTCAGGATCTAAAACTCTAATTTTAGGGTTGTAGATGACTTTTTGGTGAGGACTATGACCTTGCAAATGGGGAGACAACTCTAAGAACCTTCTCCAAGCTTGTAACCTAGTCTTGAATGATCTTTCAAGCTCCAATACAACTAGATCTGCAATCACACATGTAAAGAGGAGAATAACTTGTTGATTGTTAGTGGATAGGAGTTTTCCTTCGTCAAACCTCTTTTAGGTAATTAAACCAAATGATAAAATAATGAAAGATGAACATGAAACATGAAACATGAACAATGATACGTTGAGTGATGTCTTGTAAATCTGTAATCTAGCATGAAGTTTCCATGAAGTATGTGCATCTTGATCTTGAAATGAATGAAGAACAATGCTTGACCTTGGATCTTGGATGCAACATCACAACACTAGCTCACCAAAATGATTGATGCTTGACATGATGATGGATCTTGAATTTTTGCAACAATTGATAAAGAATTCTACCCTTGAATGCCTTAAAAATGATCTTGAATCTTATCTTGATGATCTTGTAAAGTCTTGGAATGCTTAAGAATTTGAACTTAAAACAAAATTTTCCCTTAAAATCTTGAAAATAGGCCAAATGAGACCCATTCGCCCTTTGTAGTGAATGGTTCCCACCTGGATGGCACTCATTCACCCAGAGTGGCAAATGGGTCCCACAGGGTCTATTTTGAGTGCTAAAGTGTTGAGAAGTGTGTAAATTAAGTTTATATGTTGATCTTGTGGGGTTTTTGATTGAAATATGTCTTGGGATGCATAATATATGGTCTTAGGGACCTATTAGTTTTGATATAAAGGTCATAAATGTAATAGGGCCCAAAATCCAATGTGAAAGTGTAAATAAATACACTTTACAACACTAAATTATGGGGAAAAAATGGGTCTATTTAACTAAAAAGGGCCCTAAATGCAATGTGAATGTGTAGAACATATTACAACACTAGATTAGGCCCACATAATTTACAAGCCTCCTAAATTTAATGTGAAGGTGTACAACATTAAATTAGGGAAAAAATATGTTTATTTAGCTTAGAAGGGCCCAAAACCTAATGTGGATGCGTAAAACTCATCACAACACTAGATTAAGGTGATATCATGTCCAATTCATCATTAATTATTCTCAAATTGAGAATAATTGTATCATTTCAAAGAGCATACAATTTTCATTTCTATATTTAGCCCCCACTTTAGTGAGAGGGTGAACTTTCTTCAAACTCACACTAAAGTAGACATTCAAGAGGGGTCCAAGTGTATGAATATGGATAAAAAGGGATGACAAAGATCAAAGGAGGTGGCCAAGCCCCTAGAATTTGAGATCCTTCATCAAACCAACATGAGCACAAAAGTACATGCACAAGGTGTATGATTTTCACCAAAACAAGATACACAAACATACAATGACAAAGACATAGAGAAGAAAAGAATAAGATGGGTGGATCCAACTTCCACAAAAATGTGCTCACTCTAGGGACATGAAACTTTAGGTCATCTGCAAGGTGAGTATCCATAATACACTCACTTTGGGGTCGTGGAACTTTAGGTCGTCCATGGGGTGAGTGTCTGAAAGTGTGAGGCACACAACTAGTATGTGCCCACATGCACGAGTGGCTAAGGGAAGAAATGCCTCTATTTGAATCCAATTTAACTAGATCAAAGTTATACCTCCTAAGAACTTTGATAAGGTACCATGCAATAAGGATCTTTGAGCTTCACGAGAAAATACAAACTTCGTATACTTGGAGCTCATGAACAAATAAGATGGCTCCATAGGCAAGCAAAGTGTATTATGCAAGGTGGCCATATAATCGATGTTGTAAATGCATAATAGTGTCAGGAATGTTCAAAGGGATTTTTCTTAATTCATCCCAAGGTCTATTCTTAGGGAGCTTTGTGTCTAATGTCTCCAAGAGAGGACAAGTCAAAGAAATATCATGCTCTCGAATGAAATCCAACATAATGACACCACCGAGAAGACGATGCATCACAAGAAGATAGAAAATTGCATAGTGAAAAATACTCATGTTGATGTATTCCCCCACTTTAAAGCGGTTGCTAACACCATTGTTGTGAGAAATTGCTTTAATGTAGAAGAAGACATGAGAGCTTACTCAAAAATCCCTATGCCAAGTCGTATATTTCTAATAAGCTATGTCATGAAATAAGGTTTCCCCCAAAACTCAGTATGTCACATGTGATCAAACTTAAGGCTTGTTATCCACATCCAAAGCTTTCTCTTATATTTACATGAAAGGTGATCAACTAGCCAAAAGAGATAACAACAAGTGACATTTGAGAACAAGCTTACATAACTCCTTGCCCCAACTTAGTGCAGGACAAGAATGAGCCAAAATGATTGACGAGAAATAGGCTAGTGTAAAAACGAATATCAATTAGAGGAATTAGGTGCTTCAACACAAGGAAAACCACAACACTCATTAAGATGTTGAATTTTATCACTTAAAGCCTTACATTCATTAGTAGCATGACCATGAACTCTATGATATGCGCAAAGTGAATGCTTGTAGTAAAATTTCTTTCATGTTCTTGGAGGGAGGGATATCAAATGATCTTGGAGTAGTCTTGACGAGATACCCTCTTGATCAAAATTATAAGATGTTGCTTTATTTTGTGACAAAGATATGTCTTGCTTAGTAAAAGGTGTCATACCTACACAAGACTCTTTAGATTATGATATTTTGTTCTCTTCTTTAAAGGAAGATGTCAAATATACTGAATTCAAATCGTAAGTGTTTTGTGTGATGACATTGATGTTAAGTGAGTATTTCTTTGTTTCTTTCATGTTTTTCAAAGGATAATAACCAAGAGCATTAATTTTTATCAGTTCAAGGTGCACTACAATTAAAGTCAGCTTAGAAGAATCTTTTGTAATAGTGTATATATTGAGTGAAGGCTTGCTTGTTTCTTTTAGAAGATAATGACTAAGACCACTAGTCTTTTCTTGCATGTGAGGCTCTATAGGGACATTGATACCTTGTTCTCTAACACCACATTATTTTCCACTATATCCAAAAAAAATTATCATTTCATAACCTTTTTCCATAAAGATTCTTCATCTCTTTTGGATTCGGTAGTTGCTCACAATTAAGTTTATCAGAGTTTTTTGTGTAATTTGTTGTCTTTTTTTCTAAAGTGGTTAAGGTGAATGATTTCAAAGGGTCTTCCAAATTTTGTGTGGTCATTGTCGCTTTTTCTTTTCCTGTGTTTGAATTTTTGTTTATGATCTTGTATTCTCCCATGAATGTTGGTTCAAAGTCTAAGGAAACCGAATCATCTTCTAATAGTTTCTTGATTTTCTCAATATGTTTTTCTTTTTCTTTTTGTTGCATGGGTTCTGCTTGTGTAGTTGGTGTCAATTTTTTGAAAGGATTCTCTTTACCTTTCTCAATATTTAAACAATTTTTTGGGTCGGGGTCAACTTCAAGTGTGTACACTTTGTTATTGCAAATATACTTCATTTTTTGATGAAGAGTAGAAGGCACCCCATTCATTGCATGAATCCACAGTCTACTTAAATGGATATTATATGAAAGATCATGAGGCATAATATGGATCAATTTTTCTAATGTGGCCTTTCTAGTTGTAATAGGCAAATTGATCACACCAAGCAGTTTTTTTCCTACATTGTCAAATCCCTTGATAGATAAAGAATTAGGTTGAATTTTTGATTTGTCCATGCCAAGCCTATTCAAAAGGGTCACACTACACACATTAAGGGTGAAACCATTATCAACAAGGGTTCACTTTATCCCCACCCTTTTATATTAAGATATTATTATGAAAGATTCATTTAATTTTGCAGTTCCGAAGGAGGTTGTTCACTTTGGTACAAAAAAATGTCAGCATTTATTCCTTTAATCATGGTTTTTATGTCATTCAGGTTTGCACTAGAGGGGACCACAACTTGTTGCAAGGTTGTTTGAAGCATAGTGTGATAATTAGGAGAATTCTAAATTAGGTCCGATAGGTATATCTTTGTAGGAGTATTCTTAATTTTTTCAACAAGATCATACTCTTTCCCATGCTATGTGAAGGCAAATGAGGAGGACCAGACAAGATAAGATTAGGCAATGGGATGGATGTTAAAGGTCTTTGTCTTGGTTGCATATTATTTCTAGTGTTATATGTATGAGTAACAATATTATGACTCGGCTATTGTGAAACATTATTCTTAGGTGGGTAAAGGATAAGCTCAGGTTTGTTTTGAGTTTGTGGTTTGTGTGAAGGTGGGTAAAGGATTTGAGGATTCTTAGGATGTCCCACAGGGTATATAGGAGGTCCAATAGTCAAGGAAGATCTAATGGACACTTGTGCATTCATAACCTCGATGGTCATGGTTTGATGTATCTCTAATAAAGGACAATCTAGAATCATCTTTTTACCATCAACTAAGGAAGCCACATTATTACTGTCATTTTCTTGCACCATGATATCCTCCCTAGGAGGAGAGTTGTTAGGAGAAATACAAACCAAATTTTCTTGACATTCAAGGATGACTTCTTCCATAATGAATTAATCACAAGTAGGGGAATGATCAATGGTTAAATTTTCCTGGTCAATAAGGGTTTCCCTAGGTGAATGGGGACAACTAGGATTCTCATTAATTTCATCTAACAAAGTAGATCTTCTTCATAACTAAGAGAGATAATAGGAGAAGGACAATTATGATAATTTAGGATTTCATTCCTTTGTTCCCTAATGCCTTCTAAGGTAGGGGAAGGATCATAAAGAGGGTTGTTATAGACCTTGAAAATTTGATCATTTAATACCAACATATCCTCATCATTTACAATCTCATCCTCTTTAACTAAATCATTGTCACACACAAAGGGGGAATGAAAATTAGGTAGGGTGTTTTTTAGAAATGTGTCTATGATTTCATTCTCTTGTGCCATAATATCTTCCAATGTAGGAGAGTTTATGGAAGAGAAGATTTCAACAATGTCATGATTCTCTATGAGTGCATCTTCTAACACTAAAATACCTTTGTCCCATGTAGGAGAGGTATTAGGAGAATAACAACTATGATCAACAGGATTTTTGATATTTTCATTTTCTTCTATCACATCATTCCCAAAAATAGGAGAGATAAGAGGGGGTGTAGGTTTAAGGAAAGCATCAACATTTTCACTCTCTTGCACTAAGAGAATCTCATAACTAGGGAATGTATCGAATGAATGACTAACATGCTTATTGACTAAATTTTTCTTTGTAAACCTGGAAAATATAGATACTAACATTTTGTGAAAAGAATCTATGCAAAAATGGAAAGAGACTTAAAATGTAATTTGTAAAGATCTAGAATGAAATGAAATTTAATTATTTCAAACAAGGTAATATACTGTTTACACTATGCAATGATATAACAGGTAAATGTTGTAAATGCAAATCTGGAATTAAGCCATGCATGAAATGGAACAATTTAAGATAAATTTAGTGAAATGCATGAAACAAATAATCAATCCACTGAAACAAATAACCAATGGAAGAAAACAGAAGTGTACAGAAACAAGGTTTTTAATATTGTAAAAGGCAGTTTCAGGATGTGCACTAGGAATGATTCACCTAAGGTGGCGAATGAGTCCCTC
This sequence comes from Sequoiadendron giganteum, assembly GCA_007115665.2. Classification (NCBI taxonomy): domain Eukaryota; kingdom Viridiplantae; phylum Streptophyta; class Pinopsida; order Cupressales; family Cupressaceae; genus Sequoiadendron; species Sequoiadendron giganteum. Next base: position 110,931,093 of record CM021101.1, read on the forward strand.
TAGGGATTTGTTTCAAAATTTTCAAAAGGTTTTAATTGATTTTATTGTTTTTATGTTTTATGATGTGTATCCTAAGTGCAAATGAAATATTTAGATGATTTTCAATTATTTGAAATGCAAAAATGTAACATATATGCACTTTCACTAATGCAAAATTTTGAAACCCTAGAATGCCAATTAACTAATGAAATATTGAGTACAATGTTAATACAAGCTAAATCTAGGATGATGATGCACTCCAGATTGGAGTTATGATGTTCTAAAGTTAGGCTCACCAAAATTTTGCATCAAAAATTGCACTCCCTTACCTTTGAGGAATGGAGCACAATGGTAGGGTTCCTATTCTACGCTTTCTACACTCAAGGACACCTTAGAGATCTCAATGCAATGAAGAACAAAGTTTAGTGTCAAAAAATGGGTCTTTTGACATTTTTCCAGTCGTTTGGGTCCTCCTTGTGGATTTTGGCTTAATCTTGTTTTGACTTAGTGTTGTAATGTGGATAAAATATTCAAATTAGGTCTTGGGCCCTTGTGAACTAATGGAATTTAATGGTACCTTGCAAAAGTGTCATGAAGTGTTGTAACATACTTTCACATTTTTCTAGTGTTTTATCAATTAACTGACTATAATAAACACAATTTTAATCATAATTAATCTTAATCTAGCCTTGTTTGGAGTGTTGTAAAGTGTTGTAACACACTTTCACATTTCCCTAGGCTTGTCAATAATAATTGGGTTTTTTTATGCTTTAATTGGCCCTATTTTTCATCCACAAGCCTCATTTATTGCATCTTTTTGAGGATAATCATAACACCAATTAGTAACCAATCATAATTTAGGTGTTCCTAGCTTGTGTGGCCCAAATTTAGTGTTTTGGACTCATTCGCCACCTTGGGCGAATGAGTCCCACCTAGGTCTTTTTGGCCCCAATGCAAGTTTCACACATTTCTAAACACTTTTCATTTTTGGTCCCATACATTATGTGTGATGGGAATCATTCACCACCTTGGGAAAATGAGTCCGTCTGACCAAAATTCAAATTTAATTCAAATTTCCAAAGGGATTTTATTCTCCTAGATTTGATGCCAGCTTGTAGTGTTGTAGTTTTGGGAATTCTTGCATAATTAAGTATAAATACGAAGTTCTTTCACTCATTGTCATACCAAGAATTTCAAGTATTCATAACCTAGCATTCACAAGAGATCATTAAGCATTCACAAAATCATTCAAGGCATTTCAAGGGAAGATTATCAAGCATTCAAAAGCATCAATTATCATTTCAAATATTGCACTATTCATATTTGTTATTGTGCTAACATTTGTGATGTAGAGTTCATGATCCAATCAAGAATTGCATTCAAGATCTATCTCCTTCAAGACAGAATCAATAACCACATCCATTATAGCCATTTCAAGCATAATTGCAATACTTAATTGTAAGGTTTTGGTGAGTTTCAACATTATCTTTTTTTCATTCATCATTCTAATTTCATATTTTCTTTCATTTCAAGGTTTAATTATAAACAACGGCTTTGAACAAGGAAAAACCCTATTCTCTAACCCCACAACATTTTTTACCTCTTTTTGTGTGTGGTTTGCTAGGCTAGGTTGCAAATTTGTCAAGAATCCAAGTTGGAGAAAAGTTGTCAAATCCCTAAAGTTGTCAATGCTATCATCAAGCCTTGGAGAAGCTTGGAGAAGACCTACATGTGGAATTTTTCATATTTGGATCTAAAAACTAGTCAAAAAGAGAAGATCAAGCCGAGAGGCATATAATCTAGTTCAAAACTTCCAAAAAAGTAGAAGTGGACTGTTTCACCACTACTGGTGAATGAGTCCCACTATACAGGCCTAATCAAGATTTTTATAAATTATCTGGATACCCTTTTGGCTGAAACTTGCTCCAGTGTATTTTCCCATAAATTGGACTGATTTTCCCAACTTGGCGAATGAGTCCTAGTCAACATAAACAACTAAATTTTTAGTGATCAAGATCTCCATTTTACCTTCTTCAGATTTCAGGTGCACACTCTCCATTTTTTAGCTTTCTATTTTTTTTCATGGTCATTTCTAGGTCATTCATTGAAGCATTGCATCAAACTAGGGTTTTTCATTTCATCCTTGTTTGCATTATCTTTCTAATTTTAGAATTGGCAGTGAACCCCTCATTAGATATCATTCAATCCCTAGAACCATCCCTTTGCAAGACTTCAATTTCCTTTGTATTATAATATAAAGGGTTTGTTCTTGAGTGAAGAGAAAGAAAATTGTCTCTCCCTTTAGGTCCAAAACCCTAGAAGCGAAAGAGAACTTCACAATTTTCTTCTTTTCATTTTGGTGAACTTGCATATAGAGCATCATAATTATGATTTGGAGTGCATTTACATACTAGATATAGCTTGCATTAACATTGCATTATATTTTGCATTGGTTAATTTTCATTCTAGGGTTTCAATTTTTGCATTAGTGAAAAGCTCATTTATCTTACATTTTGCATTTAATTTCATTGAAAATCAGTAAAATTTTGCATTTGCATCTCATATTTCAATCAAAAAACATTAAAAGCATAAAATTCAATTCAAAAATTATAATTTTTTTTTTGAAAAATCAGTACTAGGACTCATTCACCACCTTGGGTGAATCAGTCCCTTTGCATATTTTTCATTGCATTTTTTGGCATTTACAGCTCAATTTATGAGTTTCTATTTGTTCTTTCTACATTTTAGTTTCACTTTCCAAAATTTCAGTTATAAGCATTTCATTCTTATTAGTTTACATTTCATTTTCATTCACCCCACATTTAGTAGCCTTTGCATGAGTGTTTGGTGTCCTATTGCTAATACATTAGTGAGAAGAAGTTTGAGACTCATGTCATCCTATGATAGAACAATCATTGTGGATCTTGGGTTATCTATAGCTTCCACTTCTAGTATTGACATTGGTACACTAGGAATGGATAAAACCCTTACTAACTCTTTTCCTTCGAATAACATGCAAGTTGAACCAAGGAATGATAGCATCCCACAAGAAAACATAATTCACATTCATGAGGACCTAGTAAATTTACAACATCAAATAAGCCTTGAAAACATTTCAACTACTAGAATCCCTACAATAAAAAACATTCACTACATGCTTGAAAGGGACAATGGCCTTGACCTCATGAAAAAAATAGTTCAAATATTTGGAAAGCATCTTCCCTCAGCCACCAGTTTTCCTTTATTGAAAAAAATGTTACAAGCCAAGGAGGAAAACAAATTCCTCCTCCCACAAAAATAGCCTCAATCCCTAGCTATATCACTCCCCAAGTCATCACAACAATGCAACAAGTTTGCAATCTGTGATACCTTGCCTAGGTATTCCTACTTACATCCTGATGCAAAGAAAAGGATTCACAAATCAACATACCACTCGTTTGACAACTTTCATAAAATTATTCATCTCAAACAATGATTAAGTGCATTCTAGATCACATTGAGAACACTCTCATGGCAACCCACAATTCAATGCATCTTACTACCATTTATAACTTCCACAAAAAAAATCATAAAGCCAATCACTTCGGTGAGATTTAAGATAACATAATTCTAGACTTCCGTTCCAATTTTCATGAAGATCCAATGGTGGAAAATAAAGTTATTACATTTTTACCAAAACTGCAAACCCTAGACAGTGTTCAAACCCGCCCTCACAAAAATGATCATAACTTATTCAAATATTAATGAAATTTGATGAGAATTGAATAAAATGAAATTATATTCACATATAAACAAAATTAAATTTGTTTTAGATCCAAAATATAGACTTTACAATACATACCATCACATTTTTCAGACTGTAAATTCTACACAATATTGTTAGAATAGGCAGTCTCACCAGAATAGTCATAGCTTCCACAAAACCCAATAAAAATCAATGAGACAAAAATAATTGGAAACTAGAAATAGACATATTTCCATCCATATATTATAATCCATTATTTGAGTCCATACCAGGCCGTACAAAACACAACTTCAACCTGGAAACAATGTAAAAATCAGAAAATGCACACAAAACTTGAGGTTGCCATTCATCAAACTTCAAAAATAATGTCTCCAACCCCCCAATTCGAGTTTTGGAGGGTGTAATTATAAATTTCCAGCCAAAACCAACTACTTTAAACCACATTTTAATTACCTTGTTGACAAAACACCTTAATGACATTTTATGACAAGTTGCTTTACAACTTTCTTGAGGAACTTTTACAATTTTTTACAATATGGAACAAATTTAAACATAATAACAAATGACTTAAAATATGACTTCCTAAGACTCAAACACCTATAAAATGTTTTGATAAACTTTATTATAAGACCCAATACATAAAATAGAGAAACTATTTACAAATGGCCTCATGGTGGCTTGAAAGCAACTTGGTGCTCCTACACCACATCCCTAGTTCCTATGTGGCATCACAAGTTATATCTCCTACATTACCACCTATAATAATTCCATTCACTTTTCCTACAAAAAAATACACTCCATCACCACTTTCAATTCCATCTCATAACACAAGCAATGACCCTCTCATAACTCAACTTTTCCAAACCATGGCATCCCTTCAAAAGAAAATTTCCACCATCAACCAAAATTAAAATAGCCCACCCACATATTATGTCAAAATTAGTCCATTATCCTTGGAGATATTATGAACACCGATGCCACAAGGTGTAAGGTGCCTAGATTTGAGAAATATGGAGGGAAGGGAGATCCTTCTAACCATGTTAATGCCTACACTACCTTAAATGTAGTGAATGTTTCCTTGATGATAAAATTTTGGCAAAGCTCTTTCCTAGGACCTTAAAAGATACCACCTTGGAGTAGTTCTTTTCTTTACTGAATAACTCAATTTGTTCATTCGATTAACTTGTTGAGGAATTTGTAAACCATTTCCAAGTGCATATGGCTCCCAAGATGACCTTGGCTGATTTAATGAGATGAAAGCAAGTAGAAGACAAAAAGATAACTGATTTTATCTCATGCTATCAATCGCTTTATTCCCAAATTGATGTTGAGATCCTGAACCCACACCTTCAAAAGATATTTATAGAAAATTTGCAAACTAAGATTCAAGATAAGTTGACTATGATGAAATTCCCATCCTTCATGCAATTATGTATTGCCCTCTGCGATTATCAAAATTCATTAATATTCGAGATACAAAGTCCACTTCTAGCCGAATTGAGAGATCCAAGCCCACACACCAAAATAATTCCAAAAAATTTAGACAAAAAAAAGGGTTACTTCAATTCAACTGCCCTCAAAATATAACTCAAAATATCAATAACCAAGTAGTTGTTGTCAAAGCCTTGATACCCTTTAGCTATAGAGATCCAAAAAGATAATTTAATCCCATACCTGATACCCTTCATAAGATAATGTCCCAACTTCTAGAAAAATGAATGATTACCTTGCTACTCATCAAAACAACCGACTCTAAAAACCCTTTACCCCCTAGCTTTAAATTAAATACCTATTGCCACTATCACCGATAAAATGTGTTAGAGTAAAGTAATTAATTAACTTTACTCTCCTCTTAAGAATTCGCTTTATGCACATATATTAGTCATTTCATAATTAATATTAATTATTAAATGCGCTCACCTTTAGGGTTAGGGTTTCCTTTAGGTTTAGATCTCTTTTTATAAGGATTGATCTCTTGTATCTTTTTTTTGATTCATTCATTTTTCTGATAATACAATTTTGCACATTGTCAGAGTCAAACCCTTGTTTTGTTCTCTCTCTTTCTCTGTGACAAGTTTCTTGCATGGAGGTGTTCATTGGGTTCTGTGGATTTGTATTTCTTAAATCCTACATGGTATCAGAGTCAGATATGCTGCAACTTGTTCTTTTTTGGAAGAATTAGAGATCTAGGTTTTGGTTGCACCAGATCTGTGTTTGTTTTCTAGCCTTTTATTTGGAATAGGGGGGTTTATTTTCTTGGTACACTTTGAGCTCAAACGAACCTCATCGTTGAGCTCGCAGCATCCAAAAACCCCTAAATCAACTGTTCATTCATCGATTTTGGCTAAAGTTGATTAGGGAGGCAAAACAAATTTTCCCTAAAGCCGTATGGCCCCAGGGCACATTGTTCGAGAAAAAAAATTCAAAAAAACACTTTAAAAAAAGCGCAGCCAGTGTAAAAGGGTACGCCACCCGATGGCCACCCATTCACCGCCAAGTGGCCACCCAGACGCCACCGGGCTGGGCGGAGCCACCAGCCCGTTGACGGCGGCATGCGTAGCCCCTTGAGGGCTTAACTTAGCCAGACTAGGTCATGTGGGTGACCAGCACCCTGTCGACAACCCCTGAGGGCTTACCCTGACAACATCAGGGTCATATGCAGAACTAGGGGCTGCGTGCCCAGCACCTAGCCACCAACCCCCTGGTCGTCAATGTGACCAAGGGCTGAAGATCTTAGCCCCTGAGGGCTATGTTATTTTTTTAAAAACCCTTTGGAGCTGTTTTCAGGGAATCAGGCGTTTTTTTTGCATACGATCTCCGTTTTGTGGAAACGAGATATCACCGGAAAGCTGGTTCCAACACCGTTCCATTGGTGCTAGTTATTTCTTTTGATTTTGTAGTTTTGTAATCGTTTTTTCAAGTCAAAGTCAGAACTTGATTTTTTCACTCCCGGGGGCATATCTTTTGCGTTCGTGCTCCGTTTTGCACAAACGAATAGGCGTTGGAAAGGTGTTACAGATTTCTTTGCAGATATATAGTCTATTTGATTAGATAATTTACCAAGTAAATTTTATTCAGATTTGTGTGCTTTTACACTTTGCTCAATTACTTGGATGTTCTAGCACCTGCATGGGTTTTGTTTGCGTGGGATGGGCTATATTAATTTGATCTAAATGTAGTAAAGTTAGATTTCTTGTTTTTTTTAATTTGAAGAGTTATCATGGGTTTTTCTACTCACCCTTCAGTTGTTATTCTGGAACGGGGTAATTATGAGTCATGGGCAAAGGGTATACTTACACATTGTAGGTGGCTTAATCTTTTGCCTTATTTGTATGATCTCATACCTAAACCAACAACTTTAGAGGGAAAATTAGCATGGGATATCATTAGAAATAACATAGTAGGAACTATATTGTCTAGTGTTGATCATGACACTATGTTGGCTATATCAAACATTGATTGTCCTCACCCACTTTGGACACATCTTTGGGAGATCTATGGAGACCCTAATCTCTCTCCATTCCCAGAGGATCCTACTTCAAATTGTCTCTTACCCATTGCTTGGAGAGATAATACACCCTTTGATCATGATACTTTAGAGGAGCTTAATTATTTAGACACCCTTACATATTTCGATGGATCAGAGGCTTGTCTCATAGTTCCTACTCTTTAGACTGAGACTTCATTAGCATCTCCTATTGTTCCTGATTCTGTGTAGTAGGGCATCATTCACCTTCCAGACATAGCTACTTTGGACTCTTATCTTGCAGACATATCCTTCTTATTTGTTGAGTCCTATATTGGATTATTTTGAGGACATCCATCTCCTCTACCTTGACAGTTAGGCTATTACTGTATGCCCACCATTATCAGTGCATTCAGAGGTTGCATTTCAGGATTCTCCATATCAATTTGGATTTGACATCATTTGTTTTAGCTAAGACAGAGAGATTCTTCAGCATCCGATCATGGCACACATCTTGAGATAGATTGGTTCATCACTCTTCATAGGGTTTCTTCAACATCTTCCTTTGGATCCATTTCTTCCCAAGGGGAGGAATATCATTTTTTGCTTCAGGATCTCCTTTTGGATTCTACATCAGGCATCTACCATTATGACAAGAGTTTCTTCATTGTGGGGGGCCTTCTTCTCTCTTTCTATCTCTCCTATGGAGACCATTGTATATGTACTTATATGATAGAAGCTGTCTATGGGGGGTATCATGTAATCCACCTCCTATCCTTCTTTCATTAGTACATCACATTCCTTTCTTTGCATTCTATTTTGGGGAGGAGTTTTGTTCCCACTAGGTTTTCTCCTTTACCCCATTTCATTTAGTTTGCATTGCTTTTGTAAATGGGTACCTGATCAGGCCTAGTTGCCAGGACCTCTGTTTACTTTCATTCATTGTAGTTACCTTTGCTTTCTTGCACATGTTTGTAGCTGCACTCTTGCTCATCTTAAGGGGGGTGTTAGAGTAAAGTAATTAATTAACTTTACTCTCCTCTTAAGAATTCGCTTTATGCACATATATTAGTCATTTAATAATTAATATTAATTATTAAATGCACTCACCTTTAGGGTTAGGGTTTCCTTTAGGCTTAGATCTCCTCTTATAAGGATTGATCTCTTGTATCTTTTTTTTTTTTCATTCATTTTTCTGATAATACAATTTTGCACATTGTTAGAGCCAAACCCTTGTTTTGTTCTCTCTTTCTCTATGACAAGTTTCTTGCATGCAGGTGTTCATTGGGTTCTGTGGATTTGTATTTCTCAAATTCTACAAAATGGACATGAAATAGAACATTACAAATGTCTTAAACATCTTGTGCAAGACCTCATTGATTCTGGATGTCTATCCATTTGAGGTGTTAGTGGTCAAGTCAATAAGTCTTTTGCCCCTCCAAACCAAAACTTACAAATTTTTACCAACCCAATGCCCAAACATAATATTTCATTTGTCAATGCCAATAAAATTGTGAAGAATGATGTGATGAATGTTGATACAAATGATGAAAATAATGATTTTGTCCTAAATAATGCTATCAAAGTCAATCCTATAGATGAAATGGTAGGGATGATAGATGTCATCCCTCATAAGGGCTGACCCAAGAGTCCTCTTGATATTGCTTTCTCCTCTAAGGATATAGTTAAACATTTTTTTGATGGTCCTCTCTACATAGCCATCTATATCTATGACAATCCCACTAATGGGATACTAATAGATCCCGCATGGGGAGAAAATGTGATCACCAAGGAATTTCTACTTTTGCATGAAATCTAACAAGATGAATATGATAAACCGAAAGCATGGATCAAGAAACACAATGGTTTTTTGTGTCCTACAATTAGATTGATCACCTTACCATTGCAAATAGGACCAAAAACATTAGATGTCACATTTTCCATCATCCTGTAGTTAGACCAATTCCGTGTGAAGCTAGGCCACCCATGGATTCCCTCCATGAAATTTTTCCCTGTGGTTGTACATAAATGCTTAAAGTTTCCCTTCGAAAATTAAATATTCATTGTTCACCATAGTGGCTTTAACCGCTTGTCATCTAAAGGAAAATTTTCCCTAGATTCATTTTGGCTTGAGCCCATGGAACCTATAGAGCTAAGAGAGGACTTATTTTTCTTGTCTTATCAAAATTTCAAGGAAAAGAAGATAGCATAATTATCTCTCTGAAACATGTCCCCATCCACCTCTGAACCTCCCATCCTTGACGAAACCATTCTTCCACCTAAACAAGAACCAAACAACCAAGACCAAAAAAAATATAAACTTCACCTACATCCTCTAAAAGACCAAGAGACAATGAAAACAACCTTGTCACACTTGGGTGCTGCCACAATAGTGTGTTTCACTTTTTGGGACATGCTAATTTTTCCTAAAATCACTTTTTTTAGAAAAACTAATTATTTTAGCCTTGAGAGGTTCCATTTAAAGGGTTTTAATTGAGGAGGTATAGATAAGACCTCCTTATATAAAATCCCCTTGGATCGAACCCCTCTATCATTAAACCATACCCACAATGGAGTCTCCTTCGCACCTATCAAAATCCTAGCAAAAAACACATTTTCTTTACCTTTTGATGGATTAAATAATGTCATTTAGAAATAATCTTTTTCAAGATTGTAGCCCTTGAAACTAGCTTTCCAACAAGTATATTTTTGATATGTTTTAATTATATCTTGTATATAATTTTTAATTTTTACTGAACATAGGTTTTTCTCCAAACATCAAGTTGTTTGTTCCACAGAGGTGGAAAAATAGTAAACCATTGTAAAAAAAATTCAAAAAATACCGTTTCCCTTGGTATTGATGTCCTTGTTTCACTAGAAAAATAAAAAATTGATTTTGATATATACACAACAAGTTAGGTTGTATGACACACATGCATGTACAAATTATACTTATAGTGACTTTGAAAAATAATTAAAAAATATATATGCAATAAAAAATTATGAAAAAATATCCTTTCACTAGATATTGATGTTGAGAATCTATATTTCAAAAATTAGAATTTTTTCCTTTATAGAAAAAATGTTATTTTGTACGACACAAATGTTACTTTTTAAAAATGTTGTTTTTTATTTAAAACTAGTTATTAAGGAGATGTTGAAAGATTCATGATTTATTCTGATTTTTTATTTTTAAAACATATTTGAAATCTACACAAAAATTTCCACAAATCATTAGTTTGCATCATCTTCAAATTCTTAATGGTTTAGCTGCTATAGGTCATAGAAGATGAAGATTTAGTTAAAAATATTGATGTAAATTTCCATCTTGGGAAAAAAGTGAGACACAGTATTGTGATTACACCCACCTCCAAGAATAAAAAAAGTTTAAAAAGTCAAAGAGAAATTGATTGAACAACCTCCTATGGTTCGTTCCGTTCCTCCCCTTGGGGAAGAAAATAATCCTATGGTTGATCAACCCACTCCTATGCAACTTGAAAAAAAAACCAAAAGAAACATAGGTGCTAGAGAGCATAGGAAAAGACATTGTGCCCTTGCTCACAAATTACATGAAGAATTAAATAAAGAAAATCAAGATCTGAACTTGACTGAAACAATGCATGCTGACCCCCCTCCCCAACAAAAACAAAATGACCCAATACAAAAACCACAAGAAGAGTTGAACTCTTCAATGGACATTATCATTCGACCTATTGTGGTTAATGTAGATGATGATGATGAGATTGCTAAAATTGACAAAGAGGTGCATAGTGAATTGAACACATTGTTTTCCTCTTCCATGATTTTAAACGAAAAATCTCCTATCAAGAGTGTTAAACCTAGTGCTTCTCCTAGTTTGACACTTTCCCTTGTCCCTTTGGCTAGTTTCCCACCTTTGGTATACACATAACATGATTGGGAGGAAAATGACTTTCTCATAGGTTGACTCACATTTTCCTTACTATTCATTTGCATTTTCTTTTTCATTTTGTTTTGTGTGATTGCATGTGTGTAGTGTGATTCACAATGATGTTTTGTTCAATGTTCTCTCTCTCTTTGTTACATTCCTCTATTTGTACTTGCATTCTTCTCTATGTTGTGCATCTTGTTCACTTTTTATCTTTATCTTTTTTTTTGTTTTGTCCTTTTGGGGATGATGCAAGGCATTGAGATATTCATGTATGCTTCATGTTGACCCAAAAGGATTTCTTTTTACTTTTAATTTTGCCTTTATCATTTTCTTTTGATTTACTTTTGGGGATGACGCAAGGCATTGAAACATTCATGTCTCCTTCATGTTGAACCAAAAGGATTTCTTTTTCTTTTTCCTTTTTCATTTTGTCTTTATATTTCTCTTGTTTTTTCCTTTCGGGGATGACACAAGGCATTGAGACATTCATGTCTCCTTCATGTTGACCCAAAATCTTTTCCTTTTCCTTTTCTTTTCATTTGTCTTGTGTTTTCCTTTCGGGGATGACACAAGGCGTTGAGACACCCTATGTCTCTTCCATGTTGACCTAAAAGGTTTTTCTTTGTTTTTGCTCTCTTTGTGTCATTCTTCTAGTTCTATGTGTACTTGGGGGATGATGATCGTTCCAATATCTCTTATAAACATTGCATTAAAGAACATATTGACCCCAAATCCATAGACCCCTTATGTGTTTGGTCTTTTAATTTTGAGGGAAATCCCTCTCTTTTATTTTTCTCTTGCATGACACAACTTTAATTGGAAACATATGACTTGGCATAGGGCTTTCCAAGTTGGCTCTTATGTCTTCTTTCTTGTTTTCATTTTTCATTTTCTACTTTAAATTAATTTCTCACAGTATGGTGTTTAGTAATTCCTTTAAAGTGGGGGCATACATTGACATTATTATTTTGAATTTTTCCTTTTCTTGGTTCTTAGTGCAAACCTTCTTACTTCATATGATGCGTTTGTCACTTTGTGGATGACATTGGATGTAATGTCCTTTAGGAGCATGATCTCTCTTAGCATATTAAATTACTCTTAATGAATTGATGTGACACGCTACATCCCCTAAGTTGTGAATTTTCTATTCTTTGATTGGTCCTCTCTTGGAGACATTAGGCACAATGTTCCTTACGTTAAATACCTCGCATGAAGTAAGCAAGACTCTTTTGAAAATTTCCTATTTTTATATTTTGCATTTGTTCTTATATGGCCACCATGCATAATACAACTTCCATGCCTGTAGAGCCATCCTATTTTTTCATGAGCTCCAAGCATGTGAATTTTTGCTTATCTCATGAAGCTCAAAAAGGCACTTTTGTGTGGCACGTTATTAAAGTTATTAGGGGGTATAACTTTGGTATGGTTTGAGCAAGGACCCCAATCCGAGGCAAATCTGAGGCATGACTTTCCCCATAGCCACTTGCATGTGTGTGTGAGTGCATACCAACCATGAGTGTATGTTTCTCACCTTTTAGGACTTCTCACCTAACAAACATTGAGGAGTTCCATCGCCTCAAAATGAGTATGTATTTTTTAGACAAACAACCTAGATCTAATCCAGATCAGGATGGAAAAATGATTGAATCTTGATCTGATTCTCTTTTACTTATTTTCTCTTTTTCATATTTGGCAATGTACGATTTTCCTTTCCGTTGTTCTTTATATCATTTTCATGTGTGTTCCATTGTGCTTATGTTCTCTATATCATTTTTTATGATTTTTATGTTATATGATGTGTATCTTAAGTGCAAATGTAGTTTTTAGATGATTTGAGATGCAAAAATGCAACCTATATGAACTTTAACTAATGCAAAATTTTAAAACCCTAGAATTCCAATAAACTAACCCAAAATTAAATGCAATGTTAATGCAAGATAAATCTAGGATGATGGTGCACTACAAATAAAAATTATGATGTTCTAAAGTTAGGTTCAACAAAATGTGTCATAAGAAATAACACTCCCTTACCTTTGAGGAATTGATCACAAGGGTAGGGTTCCTATTTCACGCTTTCTACACTCAAGGAAACCTTAGAGATCTCAATCGAGTGAAGAACAAAGTGTAGTGTCAAAAAATGGGTCCTTTGACATTTCCGCAGTCATTTGGGTCCTCCTTATGGATTTTGGCTTAATGTTGCCTTGATTTAGTGTTGTAATGTGGATAACACATTCACATTAGGTCTTCGGCCCTTGTGAACTAATGGGATTTAATGGTACCTTTCAAAAGTGTTGTGAAAGTGTTGTAACACACTTTCACACTTTTCTAGAGTTTTATCAATTAACTAAGTATAATAAACATAATTTTAATCATAATTAATCTTAATATAGCCTTGTTTAGAGTGTTGTAAAGTTACAAAATTTCACATTTGTCTAGGCTTGTCATTAATAATTTGGATTTCTTATTCTTTAATTGGCCCTATTTTGCATCCACAAGCCTCATTTATTGCATATTTTTGAGGATAATCCTAACACCAATCAATAACCAATTAAAATTCTGGTGTTTTTGGCTTATGTGGCCCAAATTTGGAGTCTAGGACTCATTTGCCACCTTGGGTGAATGAGTCCCACCCAACTCTTTTTGGCCCCAATGTAGGTTTCACAAATTTTTAAAAACTTTTCATTTCTTTTCCCATACATTATGTGTGATGGGACTCATTTTCCACCTTGGGCAAATGATTCCATGTGAAAAAAATTCAAATTTAATTCAAATTTATGGATGGATTATATTCTCCTGGATCTAATGTCAACTTGTAGTCTTGTAATTTCAAGAATTCTTCCATAATTAAGTATACATACAAGGATATTTCACTCATTTTCAACCCAAGCATTTCAAGTATTCATAACATAGCATTCACAAGAGATCATTAAGAATTTGCAAGAGCATTCAAGGCATTTCAAGGGTATATTATCAAGCATTCAAGAAAAAAATTCAACCATCAATCATCATGTCAAAAATCGCATTCTTCATGTTTGCTATTATGCTAACATTTGTGATGTAGAGTTCATGATCCAAGCAAGAATCAAGAACCACATCCATTGCAGCCATTTCAAGGATAATTGTAGCACTTAATTTCAATGGTTTCATGAGCTGAAAAATCATCTTTTGTTCATTCATCATTCTCCTTTCATAATTTCTTTCATTTAAAGTTTAATTACAAACAAGGGTTTTGTCCAAGGAAAACCCCTATTATCTAACCCCACAACATTTTTTCCCTCTTCTTTTGTGTGGTTTGCAGGGCTAGGCTATAGATTTGTCAAGAAGAAAAGTTGGAGATTTTTTTTCAAATCCCTAAAGTTGTCAGAGTTGTTGTCAAGCCCTGGATAAGCTTGGAAAATACCTACAGGTGGAATTTTCCAGATTCGGATCCAAAAACCAGTAAATAAGAGTAGAGTAGACCAAGAGGCATAGAATCTAGTTTAGAACTTTAAAAAAACTAGAAGTGTCCACTGATTTACCACTATTGGTGAATGAGTCCCACTATATAGGCATGATCAATATTTTTACGGATCCTTATACCCTTTTGGCTGAAACCTGCCACAGTGCATTTTCTGAGATAATAGACTGATTCGTCTAGTTTGGTGAATGAGTCCTAATCAACATAAATAATAAATTTTTAAGCGATCTAGATCTCCATTCTACCATCTTCAGATTCTAGGTGCACACTTTCATTTTTTTAGTTTTCTAAATTTCATTTCATGTTCATTTCTAGGTCATTCATTGAAGCATTGCATCAAACTAGGGTTTTGCATTTAATCCTTCATTGCATTGTCTTTCCAGGTTTATGCTTGGTGGTGAATCCCTCATTAGATATCATTCAGTCCATAGAACATTCCCTTTGCAATATTTCAATCTCCTTTGCATTGGAATCTCAAGGGTTTGTTCTTGAGTAAAGAGCCAGAAAATGGTCTCTCTCCTTTTAGGTCCAAACCCTTAGAAGCGAAAGAGAAATTCATAATTTTCTTCTTTTCAAAAAGGAAGAGATCTAACAATAGGGTATCCTAGGGTATTTTTAGAGATTAATGAGGGGTTCAACACCAGGTTTAGACTTGGAAAAGACAATGATATGAAAAATAAAGCATAAAACCCTAATATGATGCAAACTTGAACTAAATGACTTAAAAATGCATATAAAACATAATAACAAGCAATAGGATGAAATGTGTGCACCTAGAGACTTGAAGATGACTAGAAGGAATCTGAAAATGCTGGAAACACTAAATTTTTGACCTAGTGGGACTCATTCGCCATTCTGGGCGAATTAGTTCCAATTAGTTCTAGTTTTGGATTTTTTAACAAGAGCAGGTTTCAAGCAAAAGGGTATCTGAACCTACAAATATTTTTGAAAAAACCTATAGTGGCTCATTTTCCACTTGTGGAAAATGATTCAAGTTTGTATTTTCTAGAAATTCAAGGTCTAAATTTGGTCTTTAATGTCTTCTCTTCCTGTTTCTCTGAATTTCCATATTTGAAACTCTGATTTCGGGACTATAGGTGAATTTTTGGTGAAGATTATGACCTTGAAAATGGGGAGAAAACTCTAACAAATTTCTCCAAGCTTGTAACGTAGTCTTCAATGATCTTTTAAGCTCCAAAACACCTAGATCTACAATAAGAAATGTAAAGAGGAAAATAACTTGTTGATTGTTAGTGGATAGGGGTTCGCCTTGGTCAAACCTCTTTTAGGTAATTAAAAAAAATGATGAAATAATTAAAGATGAACATGAAACATGAACAATGATACCTTGAGTAATGTCTTGTAAATATGCAATCTAGCATGAAGTGGCCATGGACTATGTAGATCTTGATCTTGAAATGAATGAAGAACAATGCTTGACCTTGGATCTTGGATCTTGGATGCAACATCATAACACTAGCTAAACTACATGCTTGATGCTTGATATGCTTGACATGATGATGGATCTTGAATTTTACAGCAATTGATGAAGAATTATGCCTTTGAATGCCTTAAAAATGATCTTGAATGCTATCTTGATGATCTTGGAAAGTCTTGGAATACTTAGCTCTTAATTGCTTGATTTGATATCATGTGGGCCTATATGAAATAGTGATTTGAAAGCTTGTTTATATAGGAAATGTACTCAAATGACCATTTATTTGATCCCAATGGTTGACATAGAATAAATTTGAAATTAAAACCAAATTTCCCCACTTAAAACTTTTAAAATAGGCCAAATGGGACTCATTCGCCATCAATAGCCAATGGGTCCAACCTAGATGAGACTCATTTTCCCAGAGTGGCAAATGGGTCCTAAAAGACCTATTTTGAGTGCTAAAAGTATCGATAAGTGTGTAAATTAATTTTATATTTTAATCTTGTCGGGTTTTTAATTGAAGTATGCCTTGGGATTCATAATATAGGGTCTTAGGGGCCTATTAATGATTATTTAAAGGTAATAAATGAAATAGGGCCCAAAATTTAATTTGAAAGTGTAAATAAATACACTTTACAACACTAAATTAATGCAAAAATGGGTCTATTTAGCTAAAAAGGGCCCTAAATTCAATGTGAATGTGTATAACACATTACAACACTAGATTAGACCCACTTAATTTGAAAGCCTACTAAATTTAATGTGAAGGTCTCAATAAATACACTTTACAACATCATAATAGTGAAAAGTTAAGTTTATTTAGGCTAGAAGGGCCCAAAACCTAATGTGGATGTGTAAAAATCATCACAACACTAGATCAAGGTGATATCAAGTCTAATTCATCATTAATTATTCCCAAATTAAGTGAAATTGTAACATTTCCAAGAGCACACAATTTATGAATGTACTTCAATCCAATAAGTGAATTATCCTAGATCTAGCTTTCCTCTTTTGGACTTAACATTAGAACACAAACCAACTAGGGCTTGATGATTGACTAGCTACCTCAAAGTGGAGCCAATTTTCTATGGTTTGGTTCCTTTGTTAAAAAGTGTAGATTTGATGTGTGATTTAATTAACTTATTGGACATAAACCCTAGATTTAAAAATATAAATATGATTGTATAGATGAAAAATATAAATTATAGAAAAAGATACAAATATGAAAGAGTCGGACAAAGGGGTAGTTGTACATGAAATTTGAGCCTTGATTGCATGGATAGGGGCACTAGAACAAAGTACTTTGGATGTTTTGGGGTCTTCAAATGCCATATCACTTTAGTATAGTCTGCTCTTTGTTTAAATGTAGCCTATTCTTGACAACATTTTTGAGTTTTACCTACACACATGAAAATAGGAGAAAATGTTGTACTATATAGGAGTTTGCCTTAGTCAAACCCTAGTTTTGGTGTTTCCACATCCAAAAAAAATGATGATGGAATATATTGTGTGCCCTAGGTTGGGTAGAGGCAATGTAAACTATAAATGATTAGAAATTGATAATATTACCCTAGGTATGAAAATCTTAAAAAAATGATGTCACACCATAAGTTACAACAAAATTTGATGATGGATTATTGAATTTCCTTGAAGACCTACAAGAGATTAGTCCATATAACACAATATATTGTTCTAGCTAGCATGTAGAGAAGAGTTGTATATACCCTCACAATTTTCATACCAGTGATAATTTTAAGAAACCCCCCTAAAAAAAGATATAAAATCCGTGTGAATCTTTCATTGTTTTAGGAAAACATATTAATTTCTATTGGCAAATTTTTCCTTTTTAAAAAAGTAAATAAATTTAGCAGCGATTTTTTTAACATCACTAAAATTTTATAAATTTTTTTGGTGAATCTTGAAAAATAATAAGAAAATGCTTTAATTATGATGGTGAATCTATCCAATCTAAAAATAATTCTCATAGAAAAGTAGTGTCCCAAGAGTGGAAATTATTGATGGGTTTAAGGGGTTGACTTTCCACCATTGTTTTAAAATAAAATATAATGGACCTCATTATATTCTACAAGGTAAAATGTACCCACAATTTTTAATTCTCATGGTGCTCAAAATTGCTTTCAGACCATTGATCTAATAACCCTCGAACTTTATGAGGTAAAATGTACCACAATATACAATGCTCATGAGACTCAAAATTGTGGGCCCCATGAGCATTATAGATCGTGGGAACATTTTACCTCATGGAACACAACAAGGGTCATTAAATTATATTATAAATCAATGGTGGAAACTAAAGATTAGAAATAAAGTCTTAAAGCAAATAATAATTATGACATACTAAATTGGAAAATTCATATAGATTTCTAATATAATTTATAAAATTTAGGTGAATCTAATCTAATCTTGTATCGAATATTGTGGTGAATTTTTTAATTAAATTTTTTAATAAAATAAATTCTTTGATGATTTAAATAAGACTGTAATAAAATTTTGTAAAAATGTGGTAATTCAATTCACGTTATAGCTTGAACTATTAGTCAATTGGTGAATATCAGCCACTAAGAAAATCATTGTTGCATACAATAATTGTTCATATCCTAAAATAGAATGTTCTAATGTTCAAATAATAGTGAATTTTTTTTATATGCATCTTTTTGTATACATGTTAACTTGAAATCATTTTTAAATCACTAAATATTGTCACTCAAAGTTTGTAACCCTTGAAAAACATCTTTAGACTAGGGAATCCAACACCTATTTCTGAGGCATTTTAGCTCAAAATTCTAGAGATGTGAGGGAATTAAACTTTCTTTCCTAATCTAGACCCAAAATTATAAAATTATTAATATAATTAATTGTATATACAAAATATGATGTCAATATAGAGTAAAATTATCAAGGCTAACAATTACAATACTACATTTAGCCCCCACTTTAGTGAGGTTATGTCTTAAAATCATAATCAAACTAAATGAATCGAGAAGATAGATTTTCTTTATCAAAATGATAAAGAGACAAGATGAAACCAAGTTGAGAGATGTGCTAGCCGCCAAACTTAGGATCCTATCAATCCGCAAAGTTAAGAGAAATAATGGACTACACATAAAACATACATAGTGCATACATAATGAAAAAATGCAAAATACATCAAGAAAACTTGCAAAATACATGAGGAAAACACACTGAATACACAAGGAAAACATGTGGAATACACGAAGAAAATATAACTCGTAGATGGAGAAAAATGAAACAAATATTTACATGATGCATAGAGAATATAGGAATTTAATGTTAGTAAAACCAAATATTTGAGTTAGCAATTTAAGAAGAACTTAGTATGTAAGATTGTCTCAATTACCAAGAAGCCTCCCTTAAATGCACAAAAACATAGAAGAATTATAAATTAGTTAATACAAACAAAGTTAATACACACTAAAAATACCCCATTGACCACAAGATATAAAGTTGTGTTATGCTAAGTGAACATAGATATGATAAATGATAGATCCAATAATTCACAAAATCTATCAAGTTGTATTATGTTAGGTGGCTCATAGGGTACATGGATCTACTAGCTAGGTAGTTGCACTATGATATGTGTCCATGCAAAATGATAAATGATATGTATCATAAGGCTAAAATTTTGTGTAATGCTAAGTTTATCATGAGATACATTAATCTACAAACTAGTAAGCTATATTATGCTATTTGTCTAAGTAAAATACATAAATTCACAATATAACAAGTTGCATTAAGCTAGGTGATTGTGAATAGGGCATAAAAATCCAATGTCATGATTTAATAACCATGCCTTAGGGGAAATTATGAATAATACCACCATAGAGGGGGCACATCAGTATGTCGAAGCTGAAAAGACACCAGTGTGTGGATGTATGAAAATGGGTAGGTGATATTCCCTCCCTTAAAATTTAGCATACTTTCTATGATGATATTTTAGGGAAAAGAAGGGGGGAAGTGGGGATCCTTAAGATGGAGGCACACCTCAAAAAATATTCATCATTTCCCCCCAATTGTATATGTGAGAACAACCATGCTAGATACTATTGTGTTCCTATCATAGATGAAGTATGGTTGAACATAATATTGTACTACATTGAATGGAAATGATAAAACACATGGAGATAAAAATGCCACATACTAAGGAGCAACACAATAGAAGAGATATTATCATTTAGAATGAATAGGTACATCAACACATGGAAGAGAGATAGAACCAAAATTGAGAAGTTATATTTTATTTTTCAAGGTTTGAAATTCATTCGTGAAATGACTAAGTAATCGATGGTATAAAAAAGGGTTATTTTCTTGATTATGTTTATGAAATTTCTTATGTTGGAGGAGGATTAATCAAGTGGGGTTTGAGAAGCCTCAAAATAATATGTTGTTTCTTAGATAGAGGATAAGGAATAGGAAGCAATCCTTTCTCTTGTGAGGAAATTTTTGTTTTCTCATTAGATGAAGTCATAAATACATTAGATGGTGGAGGATGAGATGCAGATGAAGGAGAATGTTGGAAACCTACAAACCTTTTAGTTAGGTGTGGTGCACGCTTCTCAATATCCTTAACTCCTTGTTACATGTATCCATTATATAAAATTTTAGATAGAATTTTAAATCCAACCCCTTAATAGTTTTCCAACTTAGATGGAGAAGAAGTATTTATTAATTGAGAGGTATTATTATTTTTTGATAGAGGAATAAAATTATTAACATGAGAAAAAATAATTATTTTGTAAGAATTCAGATCCTTTTTTAGTATCGAAATGTTAGAAGGAGGATAATAATTGTTATATTTTTCCAACACATGAGGAGTGAAAGGTAATGAGCCCTCATTTTCATCATGGGATGCTGATTCTTCTTGGTTTTTCAATGTTAAATGAATTGGAATAGTAGATTTTGAATTTTTTAGAACATTTTACAAATGAAAAAGGAGAATGCTTAGGTTAAGGTTGTGAGATATTATACTATCCTACAAATGAGGTTGTAAAATCTAATGAGACCCATCTGTCACCAATATATGTATTTGAAGATGAACAAAATTCAAAAAATCCTCATTGTTATAAGGATTTGTGGTGTTGATATTAAATGTTTGAGAAGAAGAATGAAAAGATTATGTGGATACCACATAAAAAAATTCAATTTGAAAGGATTTGAAATATGTATTTGAAAATGAAACAACATCAAATCACTGCCATTGTTATAAGGATTTGTAGTGTTGAGATTAAATGTTTGAGATGAAGAATGATAATATTGTGAGGATGCAATTGAGAAAATATTTGATTCTTTAGGCTTTGAT